>OY829327.1:11551752-11948978 GCA_963691655.1 Toxonevra muliebris | reverse complement strand
GTCGGAGACACCTTTTCTATAGGGGAGAAGACGTTTCTATACTGTCGGAGACACCTTTTCTATAGGAGAGAAGAAGACGTTTTATACTGTCGGAGACACCTTTTCTATAGGAGAGAAGACGTTTTATACTGTCGGAGACACCTTTTCTATAGGGGAGAAGACGTTTTATACTGTCGGAGACACCTTTCCTATAGGAGAGAAGACGTTTTATACTGTCGGAGACACCTTTTCTATAGGAGAGAAGGACGTTTTATACTGTCGAAAACAACCTTTTCTATAGAGGAGAAGACGTTTTATACTGTCGGAGACACCTTTTCTATAGGGGAGAAGACGTTTTATACTGTCGGAGACACCTTTTCTATAGGAGAGAAGACGTTTTATACTGTCGGAGACACCTTTCCTATAGGAGAGAAGACGTTTTATACTGTCGGAGACACCTTTCCTATAGGAGAGAAGACGTTTTATACTGTCGGAGACACCTTTTCTATAGGGGAGAAGACGTTTTATACTGTCGGAGACACCTTTCCTATAGGAGAGAAGACGTTTTATACTGTCGGAGACACCTTTTCTATAGGAGAGAAGACGTTTTATACTGTCGGAGACACCTTTTCTATAGGAGAGAAGACGTTTTATACTGTCGGAGACACCTTTTCTATAGGGGAGAAGACGTTTTATACTGTCGGAGACACCTTTTCTATAGGGGAGAAGACGTATTATACTGTCGGAGACAACTTTTCTATAGGGGAGAAGACGTATTATACTGTCGAAGACACCTTTTCTATAGGGGAGAAGACGTATTATACTGTCGGAGACACCTTTACTATAGGAGAGAAGACGTTTTATACTGTCGGAGACACCTTTTCTATAGGAGAGAAGACGTTTTATACTGTCGAAAACACCTTTTCTATAGGAGAGAAGACGTTTTATACTGTCGGAGACACCTTTTCTATAGGAGAGAAGACGTTTTATACTGTCGGAGACACCTTTCCTATAGGAGAGAAGACGTTTTATACTGTCGGAGACACCTTTTCTATACTGTCGGAGACACCTTTTCTATAGGAGAGAAGACGTTTCATACTGTCGGAGACACCTTTTCTATAGGAGAGAAGACGTTTTATACTGTCGGAGACACCTTTTCTATAGGAGAAAAGACGTTTTATACTGTCGGAGACACCTTTTCTATACTGTCGGAGACACCTTTTCTATAGGAGAGAAGACGTTTTATACTGTCGGAGACACCTTTTCTATAGGAGAGAAGACGTTTTATACTGTCGGAGACACCTTTTCTATAGGAGAGAAGACGTTTTATACTGTCGGAGACACCTTTTCTATAGGAGAGAAGACGTTTTATACTGTCGGAGACACCTTTTCTATAGGGGAGAAGACGTTTTATACTGTCGGAGACACCTTTTCTATAGGGGAGAAGACGTATTATACTGTCGGAGACACCTTTTCTATAGGGGAGAAGACGTATTATACTGTCGAAGACACCTTTTCTATAGGGGAGAAGACGTATTATACTGTCGGAGACACCTTTCCTATAGGAGAGAAGACGTTTTATACTGTCGGAGACACCTTTTCTATAGGGGAGAAGACGTTTTATACTGTCGGAGACACCTTTTCTATAGGGGAGAAGACGTTTTATACTGTCGGAGACACCTTTTCTATAGGGGAGAAGACGTATTATACTGTCGGAGACACCTTTTCTATAGGAGAGAAGACGTTTTATACTGTCGGAGACACCTTTCCTATAGGAGAGAAGACGTTTTATACTGTCGGAGACACCTTTTCTATAGGGGAGAAGACGTTTTATACTGTCGAAAACACCTTTTCTATAGAGGAGAAGACGTTTTATACTGTCGGAGACACCTTTTCTATAGGGGAGAAGACGTTTTATACTGTCGGAGACACCTTTCCTATAAGAGAGAAGACGTTTTATACTGTCGGAGACACCTTTTCTATAGGAGAGAAGACGTTTTATACTGTCGGAGACACCTTTTCTATAGGAGAGAAGACGTTTTATACTGTCGGAGACACCTTTTCTATAGGAGAGAAGACGTTTTATACTGTCGGAGACACCTTTTCTATAGGGGAGAAGACGTTTTATACTGTCGGAGACACCTTTTCTATAGGGGAGAAGACGTATTATACTGTCGGAGACACCTTTTCTATAGGGGAGAAGACGTATTATACTGTCGAAGACACCTTTTCTATAGGGGAGAAGACGTATTATACTGTCGGAGACACCTTTACTATAGGAGAGAAGACGTTTTATACTGTCGGAGACACCTTTTCTATAGGGGAGAAGACGTTTTATACTGTCGGAGACACCTTTTCTATAGGAGAGAAGACGTTTTATACTGTCGGAGACACCTTTTCTATAGGGCCGAAGACGTTTTATACTGTCGGAGACACCTTTCCTATAGGAGAGAAGACGTTTTATACTGTCGGAGACACCTTTTCTATAGGGGAGAAGACGTTTTATACTGTCGGAGACACCTTCCCTATAGGAGAGAATGAAACTGTCGGAGACACCTTTCCTATAGGAGAGAAGACGTTTTATACTGTCGGAGACACCTTTTCTATAGGAGAGAAGACGTTTTATACTGTCGGAGACACCTTTTCTATAGGGGCGAAGACGTTTTATACTGTCGGAGACACCTTTCCTATAGGAGAGAAGACGTTTTATACTGTCGGAGACACCTTTTCTATAGGGGAGAAGACGTTTTATACTGTCGGAGACACCTTCCCTATAGGAGAGAATGAAACTGTCGGAGACACCTTTTCTATAGGGGAGAAGACGTTTTATACTGTCGGAGACACCTTTTCTATAGGGGAGAAGACGTTTCATACTGTCGGAGACACCTTTTCTATAGGAGAGAAGACGTTTTATACTGTCGGAGACACCTTTTCTATAGGAGAGAAGACGTTTTATACTGTCGGAGACACCTTTTCTATAGGAGAAAAGACGTTTTATACTGTCGGAGACACCTTTTCTATAGGGGCGAAGACGTTTTATACTGTCGGAGACACCTTTCCTATAGGAGAGAAGACGTTTTATACTGTCGGAGACACCTTTCCTATATTAGAGAAGACGTTTTATACTGTCGGAGACACCTTTTCTATAGGAGAGAAGACGTTTTATACTGTCGGAGACACCTTTTCTATAGGGGAGAAGACGTTTTATACTGTCGGAGACACCTTTCCTATAGGAGAGAAGACGTTTTATACTGTCGGAGACACCTTTCCTATAGGAGAGAAGACGTTTTATACTGTCGGAGACACCTTTTCTATAGGAGAGAAGACGTTTTATACTGTCGGAGACACCTTTTCTATAGGGGCGAAGACGTTTTATACTGTCGGAGACACCTTTCCTATAGGAGAGAAGACGTTTTATACTGTCGGAGACACCTTTCCTATATTAGAGAAGACGTTTTATACTGTCGGAGACACCTTTCCTATAGGAGAGAAGACGTTTTATACTGTCGGAGACACCTTTTCTATAGGGGAGAAGACGTTTTATACTGTCGGAGACACCTTTCCTATATTAGAGAAGACGTTTTATACTGTCGGAGACACCTTTTCTATAGGAGAGAAGACGTTTTATACTGTCGGAGACACCTTTTCTATAGGGGAGAAGACGTTTTATACTGTCGGAGACACCTTTCCTATAGGAGAGAAGACGTTTTATACTGTCGGAGACACCTTTCCTATATTAGAGAAGACGTTTTATACTGTCGGAGACACCTTTTCTATAGGAGAGAAGACGTTTTATACTGTCGGAGACACCTTTTCTATAGGGGCGAAGACGTTTTATACTGTCGGAGACACCTTTCCTATAGGAGAGAAGACGTTTTATACTGTCGGAGACACCTTCCCTATAGGAGAGAATGAAACTGTCGGAGACACCTTTTCTATAGGGGAGAAGACGTTTTATACTGTCGGAGACACCTTTTCTATAGGGGAGAAGACGTTTCATACTGTCGGAGACACCTTTTCTATAGGAGAGAAGACGTTTTATACTGTCGGAGACACCTTTTCTATAGGAGAGAAGACGTTTTATACTGTCGGAGACACCTTTTCTATAGGAGAAAAGACGTTTTATACTGTCGGAGACACCTTTTCTATAGGGGCGAAGACGTTTTATACTGTCGGAGACACCTTTCCTATAGGAGAGAAGACGTTTTATACTGTCGGAGACACCTTTCCTATATTAGAGAAGACGTTTTATACTGTCGGAGACACCTTTTCTATAGGAGAGAAGACGTTTTATACTGTCGGAGACACCTTTTCTATAGGGGAGAAGACGTTTTATACTGTCGGAGACACCTTTCCTATAGGAGAGAAGACGTTTTATACTGTCGGAGACACCTTTCCTATAGGAGAGAAGACGTTTTATACTGTCGGAGACACCTTTTCTATAGGAGAGAAGACGTTTTATACTGTCGGAGACACCTTTTCTATAGGGGCGAAGACGTTTTATACTGTCGGAGACACCTTTCCTATAGGAGAGAAGACGTTTTATACTGTCGGAGACACCTTTCCTATATTAGAGAAGACGTTTTATACTGTCGGAGACACCTTTCCTATAGGAGAGAAGACGTTTTATACTGTCGGAGACACCTTTTCTATAGGGGCGAAGACGTTTTATACTGTCGGAGACACCTTTCCTATAGGAGAGAAGACGTTTTATACTGTCGGAGACACCTTTCCTATATTAGAGAAGACGTTTTATACTGTCGGAGACACCTTTTCTATAGGAGAGAAGACGTTTTATACTGTCGGAGACACCTTTTCTATAGGGGAGAAGACGTTTTATACTGTCGGAGACACCTTTCCTATAGGAGAGAAGACGTTTTATACTGTCGGAGACACCTTTCCTATAGGAGAGAAGACGTTTTATACTGTCGGAGACACCTTTTCTATAGGAGAGAAGACGTTTTATACTGTCGGAGACACCTTTTCTATAGGGGCGAAGACGTTTTATACTGTCGGAGACACCTTTTCTATAGGAGAGAAGACGTTTTATACTGTCGGAGACACCTTTTCTATAGGGGAGAAGACGTTTTATACTGTCGGAGACACCTTTCCTATAGGAGAGAAGACGTTTTATACTGTCGGAGACACCTTTTCTATAGGGGAGAAGACGTTTTATACTGTCGAAAACACCTTTTCTATAGAGGAGAAGACGTTTTATACTGTCGGAGACACCTTTTCTATAGGGGAGAAGACGTTTTATACTGTCGGAGACACCTTTCCTATAGGAGAGAAGACGTTTTATACTGTCGAAAACACCTTTTCTATAGAGGAGAAGACGTTTTATACTGTCGGAGACACCTTTTCTATAGGGGAGAAGACGTTTTATACTGTCGGAGACACCTTTCCTATAGGAGAGAAGACGTTTTATACTGTCGGAGACACCTTTCCTATAGGAGAGAAGACGTTTTATACTGTCGGAGACACCTTTCCAATAGGGGCGAAGACGTTTTATACTGTCGGAGACACCTTTCCTATAGGAGAGAAGACGTTTTATACTGTCGGAGACACCTTTTCTATAGGAGAGAAGACGTTTTATACTGTCGGAGACACCTTTTCTATAGGGGCGAAGACGTTTTATACTGTCGGAGACACCTTTCCTATAGGAGAGAAGACGTTTTATACTGTCGGAGACACCTTTTCTATAGGGGAGAAGACGTTTTATACTGTCGGAGACACCTTCCCTATAGGAGAGAATGAAACTGTCGGAGACACCTTTTCTATAGGGGAGAAGACGTTTCATACTGTCGGAGACACCTTTTCTATAGGAGAGAAGACGTTTTATACTGTCGGAGACACCTTTTCTATAGGAGAGAAGACGTTTTATACTGTCGGAGACACCTTTTCTATAGGAGAGAAGACGTTTTATACTGTCGGAGACACCTTTTCTATAGGGGCGAAGACGTTTTATACTGTCGGAGACACCTTTCCTATAGGAGAGAAGACGTTTTATACTGTCGGAGACACCTTTTCTATAGGGGAGAAGACGTTTTATACTGTCGGAGACACCTTCCCTATAGGAGAGAATGAAACTGTCGGAGACACCTTTTCTATAGGGGAGAAGACGTTTTATACTGTCGGAGACACCTTTTCTATAGGGGAGAAGACGTTTCATACTGTCGGAGACACCTTTCCTATAGGAGAGAAGACGTTTTATACTGTCGGAGACACCTTTTCTATAGGAGAGAAGACGTTTTATACTGTCGGAGACACCTTTTCTATAGGGGAGAAGACGTTTCATACTGTCGGAGACACCTTTTCTATAGGGGAGAAGACGTTTTATACTGTCGGAGACACCTTTCCTATAGGAGAGAAGACGTTTTATACTGTCGGAGACACCTTTTCTATAGGGGAGAAGACGTTTTATACTGTCGAAGACACCTTTTCTATAGGGGAGAAGACGTATTATACTGTCGAAGACACCTTTTCTATAGGGGAGAAGACGTTTTATACTGTCGAAAACACCTTTTCTATAGAGGAGAAGACGTTTTATACTGTCGGCGACACCTTTCCTATAGGAGAGAAGACGTGTTATACTGTCGGAGACACCTTTTCTATAGGGGAGAAGACGTTTTATACTGTCGGCGACACCTTTTCTATAGGGGAGAAGACGTATTATACTGTCGAAGACACCTTTTCTATAGGGGAGAAGACGTTTTATACTGTCGGAGACACCTTTTCTATAGGAGAGAAGACGTTTTATACTGTCGGAGACACCTTTCCTATAGGAGAGAAGACGTTTTATACTGTCGGAGACACCTTTTCTATAGGAGAGAAGACGTTTTATACTGTCGGAGACACCTTTTCTATAGGGGAGAAGACGTTTTATACTGTCGGAGACACCTTTTCTATAGGGGAGAAGACGTTTTATACTGTCGGAGACACCTTTTCTATAGGAGAGAAGACGTTTTATACTGTCGGAGACACCTTTTCTATAGGAGAGAAGACGTTTTATACTGTCGGAGACACCTTTCCTATAGGAGAGAAGACGTTTTATACTGTCGGAGACACCTTTTCTATAGGAGAGAAGACGTTTTATACTGTCGGAGACACCTTTTCTATAGGGGAGAAGACGTTTCATACTGTCGGAGACACCTTTTCTATAGGAGAGAAGACGTGTTATACTGTCGGAGACACCTTTTCTATAGGGGAGAAGACGTTTTATACTGTCGGCGACACCTTTTCTATAGGAGAGAAGACGTTTTATACTGTCGGAGACACCTTTTCTATAGGAGAGAAGACGTTTTATACTGTCGGAGACACCTTTTCTATAGGAGAGAAGACGTTTTATACTGTCGGAGACACCTTTTCTATAGGGGAGAAGACGTTTCATACTGTCGGAGACACCTTTTCTATAGGAGAGAAGACGTGTTATACTGTCGGAGACACCTTTTCTATAGGGGAGAAGACGTTTTATACTGTCGGCGACACCTTTTCTATAGGGGAGAAGACGTATTATACTGTCGAAGACACCTTTTCTATAGGGGAGAAGACGTTTTATACTGTCGAAAACACCTTTTCTATAGGGGAGAAGACGTTTCATACTGTCGGAGACACCTTTCCTATAGGAGAGAAGACGTTTTATACTGTCGGAGACACCTTTTCTATAGGAGAGAAGACGTTTTATACTGTCGGAGACACCTTTTCTATAGGAGAGAAGACGTTTTATACTGTCGGAGACACCTTTTCTATAGGAGAGAAGACGTGTTATACTGTCGGAGACACCTTTTCTATAGGGGAGAAGACGTTTTATACTGTCGGCGACACCTTTTCTATAGGGGAGAAGACGTATTATACTGTCGAAGACACCTTTTCTATAGGGGAGAAGACGTATTATACTGTCGAAGACACCTTTTCTATAGGGGAGAAGACGTTTTATACTGTCGAAAACACCTTTTCTATAGAGGAGAAGACGTTTTATACTGTCGGAGACACCTTTTCTATAGGGGAGAAGACGTTTCATACTGTCGGAGACACCTTTCCTATAGGAGAGAAGACGTTTTATACTGTCGGAGACACCTTTTCTATAGGAGAGAAGACGTTTTATACTGTCGGAGACACCTTTTCTATAGGAGAGAAGACGTTTTATACTGTCGGAGACACCTTTTCTATAGGAGAGAAGACGTTTTATACTGTCGGAGACACCTTTTCTATAGGAGAGAAGACGTTTTATACTGTCGAAAACACCTTTTCTATAGAGGAGAAGACGTTTTATACTGTCGGCGACACCTTTCCTATAGGAGAGAAGACGTGTTATACTGTCGGAGACACCTTTTCTATAGGAGAGAAGACGTGTTATACTGTCGGAGACACCTTTTCTATAGGGGAGAAGACGTTTTATACTGTCGGAGACACCTTTTCTATAGGGGAGAAGACGTTTCATACTGTCGGAGACACCTTTCCTATAGGAGAGAAGACGTTTTATACTGTCGGAGACACCTTTTCTATAGGAGAGAAGACGTTTTATACTGTCGGAGACACCTTTTCTATAGGGGAGAAGACGTTTCATACTGTCGGAGACACCTTTTCTATAGGGGAGAAGACGTTTTATACTGTCGGAGACACCTTTCCTATAGGAGAGAAGACGTTTTATACTGTCGGAGACACCTTTTCTATAGGGGAGAAGACGTTTTATACTGTCGAAGACACCTTTTCTATAGGGGAGAAGACGTATTATACTGTCGAAGACACCTTTTCTATAGGGGAGAAGACGTGTTATACTGTCGGAGACACCTTTTCTATAGGGGAGAAGACGTTTTATACTGTCGAAAACACCTTTTCTATAGAGGAGAAGACGTTTTATACTGTCGGAGACACCTTTCCTATAGGAGAGAAGACGTGTTATACTGTCGGAGACACCTTTTCTATAGGGGAGAAGACGTTTTATACTGTCGAAAACACCTTTTCTATAGAGGAGAAGACGTTTTATACTGTCGGAGACACCTTTCCTATAGGAGAGAAGACGTTTTATACTGTCGGAGACACCTTCCTTTTCTATAGGAGAGAAGACGTTTCATACTGTCGGAGACACCTTTTCTATAGGAGAGAAGACGTTTCATACTGTCGGAGACACCTTTTCTATAGGAGAGAAGACGTTTTATACTGTCGGAGACACCTTTTCTATAGGGGAGAAGACGTTTTATACTGTCGGAGACACCTTTTCTATACTGTCGGAGACACCTTTTCTATAGGAGTGAAGACGTTTTATACTGTCGGAGACACCTTTCCTATAGGAGAGAAGACGTTTTATACTGTCGGAGACACCTTTCCTATAGGAGTGAAGACGTTTTATACTGTCGGAGACACCTTTCCTATAGGAGAGAAGACGTTTTATACTGTCGGAGACACCTTTTCTATAGGAGAGAAGACGTTTTATACTGTCGGAGACACCTTTTCTATAGGGGCGAAGACGTTTTATACTGTCGGAGACACCTTTCCTATAGGAGAGAAGACGTTTTATACTGTCGGAGACACCTTTTCTATAGGAGAGAAGACGTTTTATACTATCGGAGACACCTTTTCTATAGGGGAGAAGACGTTTTATACTGTCGGAGACACCTTTTCTATAGGGGAGAAGACGTTTTATACTGTCGGAGACACCTTCCCTATAGGAGAGAATGAAACTGTCGGAGACACCTTTCCTATAGGAGAGAAGACGTTTTATACTGTCGGAGACACCTTTTCTATAGGAGAGAAGACGTTTTATACTATCGGAGACACCTTTTCTATAGGAGAAAAGACGTTTTATACTATCGGAGACACCTTTTCTATAGGGGAGAAGACGTTTTATACTGTCGGAGACACCTTTTCTATAGGGGAGAAGACGTTTTATACTGTCGGAGACACCTTTTCTATAGGAGAGAAGACGTTTTATACTGTCGGAGACACCTTTTCTATAGGGGAGAAGACGTTTTATACTGTCGGAGACACCTTTTCTATACTGTCGGAGACACCTTTTCTATAGGAGTGAAGACGTTTTATACTGTCGGAGACACCTTTCCTATAGGAGAGAAGACGTTTTATACTGTCGGAGACACCTTTCCTATAGGAGTGAAGACGTTTTATACTGTCGGAGACACCTTTCCTATAGGAGAGAAGACGTTTTATACTGTCGGAGACACCTTTTCTATAGGAGGGAAGACGTTTTATACTGTCGGAGACACCTTTTCTATAGGGGCGAAGACGTTTTATACTGTCGGAGACACCTTTCCTATAGGAGAGAAGACGTTTTATACTGTCGGAGACACCTTTTCTATAGGAGAGAAGACGTTTTATACTATCGGAGACACCTTTTCTATAGGGGAGAAGACGTTTTATACTGTCGGAGACACCTTTTCTATAGGGGAGAAGACGTTTTATACTGTCGGAGACACCTTTTCTATAGGGGAGAAGACGTTTTATACTGTCGGAGACACCTTCCCTATAGGAGAGAATGAAACTGTCGGAGACACCTTTCCTATAGGAGAGAAGACGTTTTATACTGTCGGAGACACCTTTTCTATAGGAGAGAAGACGTTTTATACTATCGGAGACACCTTTTCTATAGGAGAAAAGACGTTTTATACTATCGGAGACACCTTTTCTATAGGGGAGAAGACGTTTTATACTGTCGGAGACACCTTTTCTATAGGGGAGAAGACGTTTTATACTGTCGGAGACACCTTTCCTATAGGAGAGAAGACGTTTTATACTGTCGGAGACACCTTTTCTATAGGGGAGAAGACGTTTTATACTGTCGAAGACACCTTTTCTATAGAGGAGAAGACGTTTTATACTGTCGGCGACACCTTTCCTATAGGAGAGAAGACGTGTTATACTGTCGGAGACACCTTTTCTATAGGGGAGAAGACGTTTTATACTGTCGGCGACACCTTTTCTATAGGAGAGAAGACGTTTTATACTGTCGGAGACACCTTTCCTATAGGAGAGAAGACGTTTTATACTGTCGGAGACACCTTTTCTATAGGGGAGAAGACGTTTTATACTGTCGAAAACACCTTTTCTATAGAGGAGAAGACGTTTTATACTGTCGGAGACACCTTTCCTATAGGAGAGAAGACGTTTTATACTGTCGGAGACACCTTCCTTTTCTATAGGAGAGAAGACGTTTCATACTGTCGGAGACACCTTTTCTATAGGAGAGAAGACGTTTCATACTGTCGGAGACACCTTTTCTATAGGAGAGAAGACGTTTTATACTGTCGGAGACACCTTTTCTATAGGGGAGAAGACGTTTTATACTGTCGGAGACACCTTTTCTATACTGTCGGAGACACCTTTTCTATAGGAGTGAAGACGTTTTATACTGTCGGAGACACCTTTTCTATAGGGGAGAAGACGTTTTATACTGTCGGAGACACCTTTCCTATAGGAGAGAAGACGTTTTATACTGTCGGAGACACCTTTCCTATAGGAGAGAAGACGTTTTATACTGTCGGAGACACCTTTCCAATAGGGGAGAAGACGTTTTATACTGTCGGAGACACCTTTCCTATAGGAGAGAAGACGTTTTATACTGTCGGAGACACCTTTCCTATAGGAGTGAAGACGTTTTATACTGTCGGAGACACCTTTCCTATAGGAGAGAAGACGTTTTATACTGTCGGAGACACCTTTCCTATAGGAGAGAAGACGTTTTATACTGTCGGAGACACCTTTCCTATAGGAGAGAAGACGTTTTATACTGTCGGAGACACCTTTCCTATAGGAGAGAAGACGTTTTATACTGTCGGAGACACCTTTCCAATAGGGGAGAAGACGTTTTATACTGTCGGAGACACCTTTCCTATAGGAGAGAAGACGTTTTATACTGTCGGAGACACCTTTCCAATAGGGGAGAAGACGTTTTATACTGTCGGAGACACCTTTCCAATAGGGGAGAAGACGTTTTATACTGTCGGAGACACCTTTCCTATAGGAGTGAAGACGTTTTATACTGTCGGAGACACCTTTTCTATAGGGGAGAAGACGTTTTATACTGTCGGAGACACCTTCCCTATAGGAGAGAAGACGTTTTATACTGTCGGAGACACCTTTTCTATAGGGGAGAAGACGTTTTATACTGTCGGAGACACCTTTCCTATAGGAGAGAAGACGTTTTATACTGTCGGAGACACCTTTCCTATAGGAGAGAAGACGTTTTATACTGTCGGAGACACCTTTCCAATAGGGGAGAAGACGTTTTATACTGTCGGAGACACCTTTCCTATAGGAGAGAAGACGTTTTATACTGTCGGAGACACCTTTCCTATAGGAGTGAAGACGTTTTATACTGTCGGAGACACCTTTCCTATAGGAGAGAAGACGTTTTATACTGTCGGAGACACCTTTCCTATAGGAGAGAAGACGTTTTATACTGTCGGAGACACCTTTCCTATAGGAGAGAAGACGTTTTATACTGTCGGAGACACCTTTCCAATAGGGGAGAAGACGTTTTATACTGTCGGAGACACCTTTCCTATAGGAGAGAAGACGTTTTATACTGTCGGAGACACCTTTCCAATAGGGGAGAAGACGTTTTATACTGTCGGAGACACCTTTCCAATAGGGGAGAAGACGTTTTATACTGTCGGAGACACCTTTCCTATAGGAGTGAAGACGTTTTATACTGTCGGAGACACCTTTTCTATAGGGGAGAAGACGTTTTATACTGTCGGAGACACCTTCCCTATAGGAGAGAAGACGTTTTATACTGTCGGAGACACCTTTTCTATAGGGGAGAAGACGTTTTATACTGTCGGAGACACCTTTCCTATAGGAGAGAAGACGTTTTATACTGTCGGAGACACCTTTCCTATAGGAGTGAAGACGTTTTATACTGTCGGAGACACCTTTTCTATAGGGGAGAAGACGTTTTATACTGTCGGAGACACCTTTCCTATAGGAGAGAAGACGTTTTATACTGTCGGAGACACCTTTCCTATAGGAGTGAAGACGTTTTATACTGTCGGAGACACCTTTTCTATAGGAGAGAAGACGTTTTATACTGTCGGAGACACCTTTTCTATAGGAGAGAAGACGTTTTATACTGTCGGAGACACCTTTTCTATAGGAGAGAAGACGTTTTATACTGTCGGAGACATCTTTCCTATAGGAGAGAAGACGTTTTATACTGTCGGAGACACCTTTTCTATAGGAGAGAAGACGTTTTATACTGTCGGAGACACCTTTCCTATAGGAGAGAAGACGTTTTATACTGTCGGAGACAGCTTTCCTATAGGAGTGAAGACGTTTTATACTGTCGGAGACACCTTTTCTATAGGGGAGAAGACGTTTTATACTGTCGGAGACACCTTTCCTATAGGAGAGAAGACGTTTTATACTGTCGGAGACACCTTTCCTATAGGAGTGAAGACGTTTTATACTGTCGGAGACACCTTTTCTATAGGAGAGAAGACGTTTTATACTGTCGGAGACACCTTTTCTATAGGAGAGAAGACGTTTTATATATATAAAATTATAATTTGTTAAGAGATAGAAAAATGTCTGCATTCAAATTTGAGTTTTCTATATGTCGCGACTAATTGGAATATCTAAGTGGTAAATAGGGCGTGATAAATACTCTCTTGCTATCAAGGAAATTGATTGATTAAAACACCAGTCACTGAAAAATTATCCTTAATTTTGATAACGAAAAGACATTGGTTGGTAATAAAAAAATATTTTTGTAATTTTCTGTCAATGGGACATTCCATATCATATTTACAATTAAAAATTTAAATCCCCCCAAACATTTTTTTTCATGCATGGGATACAAAATTAATCGATTAGCGTCGCGCAGCCTGAGTGGACGGCGCGCTATTACGCGCTCGGGGCTGAAGCGATATAAACAATTCTTTATATCTTGAAAACATCTAGACGGTCAACTTTGAAATTTTTATATGGCATTCTAGGTACTATGACAAATATTTTAGTAATTGAAAAGTCGATTTAAAACAGCTCCAGTTTTTGTAAATGCAATTTGTTTATAACATTTGCTCATTTGTTTTATCAAAAAAAATATGAAACTTTTTTAATTATTAGACCTTGAAAAGTTCCTTTCCTACAAATTTCATTACTTTTTATAAAATCACTTACGAACTACTCGATTACCAAAAACTTTGATTTTTTGCACTTCAAATATTTAAATATTGATAACTCGAAAATTTTGCATATCATGTTCAAACAAAAAAATACGGGTCGAATTATTTTGTATCCGATACACGAAAAAAATGTTTGGGGCGATTTAAATTTTTAATTGTAAATATGATATGGAACGACCCAAATATTTCATTTCCATTTCGAAAAGTAATATTAAGTAATAGAGCTTCAAGCTAATAATACTAATAGAAAAGGCATATTTATCCATTTCAGTATAACAATTCAAGTGAACAACTTAAACATAAGCATGAAAGCGGATAGTTTTATAAAACTTGCAACAATTCTTTTGTATTGTTCAGCAGCAGCAATCAGTTTTGTGCCAGTTAGAGTGCGTGGATTACTGTGCTGGAATCGAAAGTCTTGGAAAATATTGAAACTAAATATGAAATTTCGCATTTATGAAGCATTTGTATTAATATTAGTCATCATCCCGCTAGCGCGACATCTAAGTTTAATTTTTCTGACCTATGTAGTATATCATAAAATGTCTTTCGACGTATTCGAAATTGTAATGTCGAGTACATTTACAATATCGATACTTTTCCTACTACACTCCTTTTACATCTGCATCTTTCGTTCTGAGGCAATATATAAATTATGTAAAGATCTTATGAAATTACACAACGAAATACGAGACCAAAACTTTAAACTATTTTTCATTGATGACATTTTTCGTTCATATCACGTGGTAATACTCAGCATATTTGCATTAAAACACTTTATACATTTCATAAATTTTGTGGTACTACAAATGTTCTACGAAATTTTATGGTGCCAAATTATTTTTGATGGATTTTTTCCAGTTTGGCATCTTATTAAAATGATATGGATGCATACAAGTACGTACTATGTGGAAGTATTTGTGGCAATTTATACCACGGCATACATTTTGGTATTATTATATTTGGATGCTGTAATGCAAACAATTACAAAATGCTTGAATACAAAGCCAAAGGCGATTGTTTATTGGAATTTTTCGACAAATCTTTTACAACAACAATCACTTGAACGTTTGTGGCGGGTGCAACAAATTATTCAGCAAGTAAATGAAATTTTCTCCATTGGAATCTTTTGGTTCTTGATGTTCCGTTTTGTATGGATCATGTATAATATACTGAATGGATTCGGATTTCTTCACCAAAATAAAGGTTTTATCAATGTTGCCGTAATTTTTGTGGAAGTATTCATGATCAATTTGCTATCAGAACGAACTATACAACGTTTTCGCTATACTACTAATTGTATATCATTTTTTTCTATACGTCGTCATGGCAAGAATAATGTGAGTAACAACAAATATGACTAGTTTCATGTTTGCATTTCTGCATTTTTATATTTATTATCCTTACAGCTGCAGGATCATCTTTTGCATATGATCGCAATTGATATTCAACTCGGGTGCAATAAAAGTTTCATATATAATTCAGCTTTAACTTTAGCTTTTCTCATCACTACAACTGTGTATGCCACCATGATGCAATTTGCAATTGGATGATTAATAAAAGCAGTAGAAAGAATAGAATCATTCACTTTGAAACTTATAATATATTAATTCTTTTTAAATAAAAGATATATCTAATTTATGTGTAATTTACCTAGATTTATTTTAACTCTTTTGTTAGTTGTTGCTATGTAGGTCTGCGGGGTTTTAGATTGATTGAATATTGTAAATTTGTGTGCTGAGGCCGATTTGGGAGGCACAATCTTTATTTAATTTTCTGTTATTTTAATTATGCATAAAGAATTATAATATATTTATAACATTCAAGATTCTGACGTAAAAATTTATAAATGCCAAAATTTTGTTTATAAATTTGTGTGTTTTTTTTTAATTACATTTGGATTTATAAAATCTACCTTACAGGCATTGCTACTACCACAGCAAAGTGACTCACCATTCAAATATTTTTTAGTTCATCTCGATCCGATCATTTTTTCCTGAAGTACATCAAATTAAATTTTAAAATTTATTTCTTATATGGTTTAGATTTGGTTAAATTTATGGAGAAATATCACTAGTTTAAAATTGTTTCTCTTGAATTTGTAGACTGAAAGTCATTCTATTCGCATTTTTGAATTAAGATTTCTCGAAATTCGGACGTGATATAAAAATTATTCATCCTGATTCGGAGTCAGAGCATAAATATATATAGACAACTTTAACTTTTCATCTTTTCATCGCAAAAAGAATTGATTTCACAGGCTTATGTTAATAAAGAATATAAAATCAAAACAAAACTAAATTGTATATTAACGAACACAAGGCAGAAGTGAAACTTCTGTGAACTAAACGAAACACAAGCGAATAACAAGAAAATGAAATTTTTCAATCGCTAGTTTTTTACTTTATTGGCTTGTGCTTTTTAATTTCATTTGCTTGTGTTCGTTTAGTTCACAAGAAGTTTCACTTCTGCCTTGTGTTCGTTAATACACAACCAATTTTTTTTTGGGATTAATGCTAGAACAAAAATTGCAACTCTGTACCGGTAATGTCGATAACAATTGTAGACGAACTCTTTTTGTGTGCAACATCTTCATGTAATTCCTTGGACATTTGCGCCATCTGTATGTGAAATGTATAACTGTCATAAACTTTAAGATGGTGACGCTACACATTGTTCTTTCTGCCATAGGAGTGTGTGTGTGTGTAATTAATATGTTATATTGAATTAAAACTATTTATGAATCGTTTATTATATAGTTTGCTCGTGAATTCAGTTACGGAATATTGATATTTAGCCTCTCATACACATTGCACGACAAAATTATGTCGCATTGCGAACTTACGCGCGACGTCACATCCGGTTGGTTTTACTCTAGGACAAAAGAAAAGAAGTTTCACTTCAAAATTTTATCCTTGTAGTTGTGAAAATGTCGTTTTCTTTTTTTGAAATGCCCCTCTTTAATTAAATTGCTTATTAGTCATCAAGACGTATGTATGTGGTATATGCCGAACTACTGCGCGGAATGGGTTCGATAGTCGGCAAAATCGAGAATAATCAAAAATAGCAACAAAAAAAATTTTCTACGTAAAACCACCTCTTGGAGAGCAATGATAAATCTTTTAAAGAAAAAATGGTCAAAGAGAAACTTTTCATATTCCAATCCTGTTCAAATATACCAAGCACAATGTGAATGGATACGAAAAGAGACTATGCCCTTAATAAAATGGGAAATTTATATTTGCGACATACCTCAAATGTACTGAGTATCATAATATTCCAATCTTTAATTTTGTATTTTAATTGATTTTTTGAGGCTTCATAGTCTGACTTTGTTAGTTCTTTAGAACTTCATACCATAGAGCTTGTGTAATAGTACTTTAAATTTTGAAAATTGGCGAATTTTGGCTAAAAAATCGAAGTGTTTTTTTTTTAAATATGACTTTTAAAGGAAATGTTTACAATCAAAATTTTTTCAGTTCAATTAGAACCTGTAGCTACAGTACAAATGATTTTCGGTGGGAATATTTAGTTCAAAAAAGATATAAATAACTTTGAATGCTTGCATATCGAAAAAAAAATTGTTTTCGCAATTTCGAAAACCAAAGCTGATGAAGCAAAATGGAGGCAGCATGCCTAAATTACTCAAGTTATTGTCTACCCTCCAACAAAATGGCTGTCGGCCCGTGTAATTTATTTTTTCTTTGTAATATTCATAAAGTGAAGTATACCTAATAAAAAAAAAAACTTTCGCATAATTTGGTAATAATTTTTCGTGCGCACTCCGTACCTTAAAGATTATGAACGTTACTTCTGAATCAACGGACTTTATAAAAAAACTAACTTCTAATCCCTTCTTCCAAAATCTCCAGATCTGCTAGTCTCTAAATTCATTTGGTTTGAAAGTAAACACATCAAATCTCCTGCGTACCTGTGAACGCATCTACTGTTTTATTTTCATCACAGGGGTTGCAGGGTTGCATTTTTCACCTTTAATTTTCTTCTACAATGAGCTAATACAGAGTTGATTTTCTATTATTATTTTTTTATTTTTGTCAAGCAATAGTTCACCATTTAGTCTGATAATCCCTGCACCTTAATAAAGCCGATACTAATTAACAGCACCTAAGTACATACAAAATTGTTTTGAAAATTCAAGTTGTGCTCAACTTGAGGAATTGACTGTGATAATGAATTAATTAGTATGTAATACTGTTAGCTCTGTTGTTAATTTTGAACTGTTAATTTTGTTGTTAAGACATACAAGATTACTGCCGTTCAAATATTCAAAAACAACCTTATCAAAACTTCTAAGCTAGCTTTATAATCCTTAAATACTTTCAATGATTTCAATTTCATGAGGATTTTTTATCATTTTTGTTTATATTGTAAATTTTTCTTTCTCATTTTTTATCCGATTTTGGTGTTATTTTTTTTTTTTTTTTGCTAGAGTTTTCAATATCAAATAAAATTTTTGTGAGCCTCATTTTTTACGATTTTGTTGACATAAAAATTACGGCAAGTAAACAAGAATATTATTTCTATGGTAGATATTTCATGTGATAGAAGGTAAGGACGAGTAGTTAAACTTTATTTGCAAATAAAATGAAATTTATTGAATTGTAAATAATAAATATTTGATTTATAGCTTAACTGAATGTCTACTAGGAAGAAAATTTAAATATTTAACTTTAGAAATTTAAATTTTACTTACATACTTAAATCAAAATGTCACTGCATTTTCGGATTTAAAAGTATATTGGTAATGATTTTGATTTTAAGCATTTTTTTCAGCAAGTCAATACGAAACGAAACAAATTAATCAGTCCCAATGGAAAACAACTCCGAGCCCCGGTGGAATTGTTCATATTAAAAGTAAAAAATGTAAATGCTTAAATCTATAGAAAATAAGCTCTGCTAATTTCACAAACTCTTTACAAAGTTTTCTCGTTAACAGCTGCTTAAGACCAAACGTTTTTTAAATGATTGTTGTAAAATAAACTTTCCAAAATAACATAAATTCTTATCTCATCTAAAAAAAAAAGCTATGCTCAATTTAATTTTAATTTTGTGGGTTGTACTTCTGTATAAAAATGATATCATTTTACGACCTTTGTCGTGGTTTAACAGCCTTTGGAAACAACAATTTTTCATTACTTTCTTCTCTTTTGATATAAATACATTAAAAATGTGCCCCAAAGATATGAGAAAAATTACTTTCAATACATGCATACATATGTGCTTAAAATTTTCATAGATACATACATACATATTTTTGTGTGATGCTTTTAAAGCAAGCCTTACTATAGCGTAAATAATGAAATGAAAAATGCCCACGCTGTTGATATTTTTGTATGTATCTTTTTGAAGAATCCTTGGTTTGAAATGTCAGCTGAATTTTTGTAAATGTCACGCAAGCAGGAATATGTGAAATTCATTTTTATTATTATTTTTTATACTTGATATTTACAAAAGAAAAAGATATTATTTGCAGCTGGCTTGACAAAATTGAAAATTCAATATCAATATCTCATTTTTAAATGGAGTTAAATTCTCAAAAATTAAGCAAAGTATTACAAAAAGTTAAGGTGTTTTTTCGTTCAAACACTTTTTTGGAAAACACATGAGATCACCTAAACGTAATCGATTACGGCTACAAAAAAAATCTAAATATTGGCGCGAGGGACTTCGTTTCCAAAACAATGATCTTGATCATGGCTCCTAAATTGAAAAACTTTTTCAAACGACGAAAAATTTAAAACGCCTTTCCTTTCGCAATCTCTGGATAGAGGTGGTCAAGCACGGAGCTTAGAATTTATTTTGAATTCAGTCAAAAGTCTCTATTGTTGCCTGAGTAAAGCGTTTAGATTATACTTGATCCGCTTATATCGAAAATATATTGGAACAAATTGTGACTTAGACAGTACGAAAAGACTGAGAGCTACTGAATTTGTGAGACCCGATTCAAACGAAAAATTAAATATTTTATTAATAAAGTTTCATAAAATCAAAATCTTACAACAGCGCGAAATGTTGAAAAAGTTGAGAGATTAGTACTTTAAGTACTACGTTGATGCCTTGTGGTTTTGATGAGGTATTCACAAAACCCAGAAACAGAACACCTAAGCTCAAACTAGACTTTACAGAAACTGTAATGACATAAGCTAGACGCCAATTTTAAAAGCTGCAATTATATTTTCGAAGCAGACTGGCGACTTTGATTGTATACAAGCGAAAGACGTAGGAAGCTTAAAGTTGGTCGTAATTTAAAAAAAAATGTTCTACGGATGATGATCCAATTAAAAGCCTATACTTTGATATTCGAAAGGATTACAATAAAACTTGGCAACCGTCGTTGGGATTCTGTTGATGAAAAGCTGTGCAAATTAAGAACACATAACCGTGAATGCTGTCAAAAGTTAAGAAAAAAAAGTCTCTCTAAACGAGTCAAAGATATAGAGCTTGGGTTGTGAGCAATCAGGAATTCCACTGAAACTGGCAAACAAAAGAAGAGATATATGATGTATGTGATCTTTAGTGATGTAAACGTGGAAAGCGAAAGCATGATCATCAGATGAGCAAGTGGAAGCTTATTTCTGCCTACGAGTCAGTGTGAGGCTGGGCGGCTTGAACTGAATTTTCCCTTATCCGGCCATAACAAAGGGATCCCTGATCCTTCAGGGGCGTATAGCTGGCATTTTGTGGATTGAATGCCAATTTTCATCAGAAGGGGATGACCATTACCGAAAAATATGGTCGCTTTAACCAAAATAATATTTATGACAATTTTGGTGTTTTCAGTTGAAGTTTCGAAAATTTCTGGTAAAAATTCAGATAGAAGATATGTATAATCCAATTTCAAAAAAACAAACCCTCATATCTCTAATGTCCAAGTGAGTGGTCCACTTTTATAACTAGAGGTATTACATTTCGCTAATGGCAACAGAAAGCAGTTTAATCCCCAAATACCACACTCGACTGCCCAGGGTTCGATTCTACTCCAAAAATATAGTTTGCCAGTTGTCGCCTCGTCAAGACCCTACAGATCTCAGACCGTGACATCTGTGGATGACTGAATAGCGTGAATTTCTCACAAGGATTGGTTACCTCGTCTTAAGGTAGGTTGCTCAAATTTCCTAGTTGCATCACTTGGCAGTGAGAATAGAAATATAGAAGCTTGAATCTAGCTAGAGTGTGACTATACGGTGAGTTAAAAGTTTAAAAAATTGTACCTCAGTGGGATTACAGTTAATTTGAAGGGCCGCACCAACTGGAGAACTTGAAGAAAGCAGACGATACTAAATTTTTGTTGGTATGAAGTTAGTTCTTCTTCCTCCTTTCTTGAACTCCTCCGCTCCTCTCTGGTTTGCCCTAAACTAAAATCTCATAAAGGCTGATTATAATTTTATTTATGTAGGTAGTTCTGGTTACCAGTGTGCTTCAAGCTGGAGGTAAGAGCAGGAACTGAGTAAAATTAGCCATCGGTGCCAAGACACCTCAAAGTGGCAAATTAACTTCATTTACATATAAATAAATGGTGGTGAGTTTTGGGAGCTCAAAAGTTAATTTGGTAATAACAGAGATCCCAAATCCCAAAATGATGTTCATGATGAATTAAAAATAGTTTCGCTAAGAATCAAAGTATTCAGAGCAACTCTAGAATGGGCATTGAATTGGTCTTGAGTTTACTTATTCTAACCTAAATATCATAAATATTTACCTCTGCACATTGAGCGGTTAATTTGTGATCTAAAAAAATTTGTTAGTTTTATCCTTTTATTTTCTTCTTTTTTTTCCAACAAAAATATTT
Organism: Toxonevra muliebris; assembly: GCA_963691655.1. Classification (NCBI taxonomy): domain Eukaryota; kingdom Metazoa; phylum Arthropoda; class Insecta; order Diptera; family Pallopteridae; genus Toxonevra; species Toxonevra muliebris. The sequence continues at coordinate 11,927,051 of OY829327.1, read as the reverse complement.
GTAAAAAATGCCTACAGCTATGCGCGATATTTACATTTTATTCAACAGAATTCTGCCTTCGTATACATATTACAAAAACAAAAAATATCCTGCAGCCATAACTGTGGAAGCTATGCGCGAATTGACTTTTTAGCATCTGTCACGTTTCGCTATAAAAAAAATAAAACGCAGAAAAGGAAAACATTTTTTACTCCTATTTTGCTTCTGCACTTTTGTTTGTTTATATGGTAGATAGATTTAAATTTTGTGTATTTGTTTTGATGAAATTTGATAATAATAATAAGTGAGTGGTGGAGGTTGCTTTTACTGCTCCAATTCTTCTTTTGAAATTTTTCATTTTGCGATTCTTAAGTCTTTTTTTTTTTTGTGGTTATTTTTGACATGAAACAGGCTAACCTTGGCAAGTGTTTAATATTTGTTTATATCACTTTATGTAAAAAGAAAAATTTATTTAAAGAAAAAATATGTGCTACCAAAGTTTATACTTTGACAGCGTCTGAAAGCGTTAAAAACTAAACTTTACTGTTGAGTAAGAAAAAATCAAAACCACATTTCTAGGTTGAGAAGTTGACTGTTTTTTTTTTTCAGCTGTTGCACACTGTTAGCTTTTTTGTGTGTGTTTTGAAAGGCTGATGCTTGTTTTTTTTTTTTTAATTCACTGTACCGCAATTTGAAAACTACAACTGAGCTATTCAGAATAATGAAAGAAACTTTTTATATTCATACATGCAAAGGTTTGTAGTTGTAAATACGGATACTAGTGTGCATAAATCCAAAAGAATTATTCATAGTAAGTGCATAAATATAAAGGATATTCAACTTTTCACAGAGGAATTATGCAAAAAAAAAACAGCCAAGCACATAAAAATAAAAAGCTAAATAAACAAAATCTCATTGCCTATGAATGCGAGTGAGTTTAGCTTAAACCGCAGTTGTTTTTATACAAACTCATAGAAAAATTATAAATTTAAACATTAACTCTAATGTATGCAACTATAAATTTAACTAATCTTTAGTTTTTTAATTTAATCATTATTAACACAAATTGTTATTATTATAAGAATTTTTCATTGGATTTTTATTCATCTACCCAAAGAATTATATTAAAATTTTCTGAAGCGTTTTGTCAATGGTTTGCATAAGTGTTTCTAATGTTAAAATGCAACTAATTCTGCGTAGACATCAAAAAGCAAAATTTGCTGCAGGCACTCAGAAAGTTTTTGTCTGCAAAATAATTTTAATTATTTGCAGGGGGTGTAGCAAATATTGCTGAAATTGTTTCCCAGGATCCAGAGTTTTATATGTTACCGTACTCATTAGATGGTTTGTAAGTAGAAGTAACTTTTGTATTTCAAAGGTACCTTCATGGAAACCAGCACCCAATAGGAACCAACTCTGACTTTACTGCCGAACATTTTCGTGCCGCTAATGGTGTTTTGTAGCCGTGAAGTATTTGTCTTTTAAACGCGATGAAAACTACCATTACTTACATATGAAGAAAACAAATCATTAAGTCACGAAACAACACGGGATTTTATCACAACCGACCCCATGCCATGTCCACGCATGGGGTCCAAAATGACCAAAATGACTTGCAGGAACAAGTTGTACTATGGTTGTTGGCCGCTCATCGGATATTTAAGCTAGTCTATTTACAGCTTTTAAAAGAAGACCTTGTAAGATTGGAGACTTGCCAAGCAGAGAACTCAAATATCGGCAACAAAAGAACACCAACTAGACCGGTAGTTGCACATAACAATGGCATTAAGCTGATAACCACTGAATCATCAAAACCAATTGCTTAAGAAGAAGAAGAAAAAACCAATTGTAATCACTTTAAAAACAAAGTACGTCAGCCCACAAAATTACCGCCCTTAAGAGAATAACTAAGTGGGTGTGACTTGAATTGAGACCTGAGATTCTTGAGGCAAGGACTGGCTCCTGAAAAGTTTAAAGAGATAGATTTGCAGCACGAAATGGATACCTTGAATCCAAAGCAAAGTAGGCAGCGGCAGCACCTACCTAAATGATAATGCTCGTTTTGTGAGACAATACTCCAAGCATATTTACTGTTGATAAGCTAGCCAGAACGCCAGCTAGGAGAGAACCCCAAATAGTTCTCTGTAGGCTATGCTGCTCAGTTTGAATTGTACGGATCTGGAGGAAGTCATCGTTAGTGATATGCCAAAAAAGTGGATTGTACTTATGTTCAACGGCATCCACTTCCACACTGTAACACTCTTTCACACTACACAAGGAAAACAGAGTGAAATAGTGGATGAGTATGGATTTGCGAGCATGTCTCGGTGAGGCAAGGCACATAACGTCTACATATACCCACAAATGCAGAAAAATAACAAAATTTTGTCGCTTGGAAAGACGCCCTCCTTAAGGATATGAACAAAGGTGAGAGGCTAACTATTGCTGTCATCGACGAAAAATACCTCAAGAAAATCAAAACTGATACAATCAACTACTGATTTGATACAATAAATGTTGATCGCTAAAGGAATATCTGGGGAAACGAACCCTAATTCAAGTTTAGGGGTGGAAGAAACTCCTTTTAAAGACCTTTGCACCGTCAACGCAGAAACTGGTAGAGGGCATGAACCTCGCTTCTCTTAGCACGGTTGTAAAAGATTAAGTTGAGGAAAATAGTTCCTTCACTGAACATGAAGAGTCAGTACTAGGCGCCAGCATTAACACCATCGAAAAAACATCCTAGGCAAGCTTTCAACATGCTAAAACAGCATCTGCCGCGATAGCTAAAAGGTTCACCATCGAACATCGGTGCTACTTAGCATTAGCGTTCTTTCCTGAATACATAGGTCAAGCTCCACCCTGTGAAGTGCTAGGCATGGTGGATCCAAACAGGATGCCAACGTATATAATATTTAGTGAAGAAATAATAGCACAAATACTAGGATGAATACCTTTAAAAAATTGTGTTAAGTTATGTCGTTGCCCAATTGCTTGTTCAATTCAAACTCAAGCTCATTTTTCTTGAGTGAACTTAAAGTTCATTATTCTATCTGAATTCCTTTCATTCGATATTGTGGTTTTATCTGTACTCATTATTCAATCTAAGTATTCCTGTTGTTTTATATGAACTCGTTGTTCAATCTGAACCTTTAAAATTTAGTGGTAGAGCTAAAGATGCCCTCACATCGCATAGTTGCTGTACTTTAGAATTAACTACTTGATACAGTTTTTAATTACATCAGAGCATAAATTGAATTTGACTTTATTTTACTCGTTCCCAATTTGATCCCAATCCCACAAACCGCGCTCACACGCTTCTCTTCATCTACTACATATTCTTTTTTTTTTTTTTTTTTTTTGAATTTTTGTCTATTTAGGTAAGTCTAAAGTAATTGTTTTGTTACTACAAATGATGATTGCATTATTATCGGAAGAAAAGTTTATTTACTCTTTCCTTCCCTTTTTTTTTGTTTGTTGCTTTCTCTTTTGTCTTAAGCCTAAAGGGAAAATAACAATTTCCACTTACTTTCTGGCAAGTTGTGGATAAAGGAAGCTTGAGGAAATGTAAGGCAGACAGTTTTCGTTTTGCTACATTTCACATAATTAATTTCGTATACTTCATTGTCAGCTATGGAAAAGCTAAAAAGAAAAAAAAAAAAGGAAAAGCCAAAAAATTAAGTAGCAGACAGTTTTTGTCTGGACCAATGCTTTTATGGTTATTTAAGTATCAAAACATTTGTGGCAAATTAAATTTAACTTTAATAAAAGTAATTTCTTTTTGCACAAATTTAATGTGGGCGTTAGCATTAAACTCAAAAACATAAACGTCTTTTTATGGTCTATTGAAACTTTGAGTTTAAGTAATTGAAACAATAAAAATTTTCTTATCAAAAATTTTAAGGTTCATAAATTAAAATACAATTCAAAATTTTATTTGTTTTCATTGCAAAATATATTTCTTCCACTTAGTTGCATTTTAAAACTAAATATATAAATTTTTCATATATTAATTTGATTTGCATGCATATGTATGTTAATTAAGCTCATTGGTTAACGCAAAATCAAATTAGAATATCTATGAATATTTAAGATTTATTAAATCTTTTATTATTTTTTGTTTTTTTTTCTTTAGTTTATTTTCAACTTCAAATGCAAATTCGAATCAATATTTTAATTAAAAATTTACACAATTTCTTCAATTTGCCAAGGTAAGCTTTTAATGCTTAAATTTAATTATAACCTGCATTGAGATTAAGTGTTAAAATTCGATTCTAAGAATTACAAACTTGTAGTACGGGAATAATTCAAAACTTCAATCTGTACGTGTTATTTTGTTCAACTTCCAAATTCTTTTCGAACTTATTGTTTTTTACGAACTCGTGGCTTGAACGAATCTCATTATTCTTTCATAATTTCATAATTTTTTATTTTAGGTAACGCTCTACCCAAAGGGTTTTTCTGAAATATCAACTACAGATTTAGAATCATCAGCTGATAACTATGACTACATATATATTTAAAGCAGTTAAAATTCGTTATTTAATAGTATCGGAAATGTCAATTACAGAGTTTGTTAAAATCACGGCATGAACTGCAAAATGGTTCATTGTCACAGTAGTTGGTCTTGCAAATAGATAAGTTGATTGGAATATAATGTCGGGTAATACGAGATGGGATGTTAATATTATAGTTACCAGTTTTATAAAGTTGATACCGCTTTATTGTACGGTCTAAGATCTTTTTCTAGCTGAACCTAATACCTACTTTGTTCGAAAAAACTTTGAAAGGTTTTTATTTTATTGTTAATCCTCTGGCTAGGTATGCAAACTAAAAAGAAAAAACCGGTTTCTCGAAAAACTAGTAGCAAAAAAAACCGGTACTAAAAAGTAATCACTAAAAAAACTGAAAAATGCTCAATCAGCTGATTTCACACGTGTACAAGAATAATCCACTAAGTCCAAATTCATTTTTTTGATTCAGTCCTCAAATATTTAAATGCAGTTAAATGACTTATGACTATATGCACATTATATGAAAAATTAGCCTCGATTTATGTTGATTCCTGAAATGTTTTGGCTCTAGCGATTATCATTCGTGAGCTGGATTGTTTTAAAAAATCTTTAAAAAAAAGACTCACATAAGTATGCTGTGCCCTGCTGAGAAAAACTCTTTCAGAAATATGCTTGTCTTTTTTATTATTTGAGGGAAGAACGACCCGAAAGTATGCTTGTCAATAATCAAAAATAAAAAAAAAAATTTTAAACGAACAACCAAATTAAAACCTCCTACATAAATATAGCTAAAATGACAGCTTGACGTCTTATACTATGTTCCCACTGAGCCGAAATTATGTAGTTTCGTTCATTTTCATGGTTTCAGCTGAAACTGCGTTAAAATGGTAAAAAATATGTCAAACAAAATACCAAAACACAAATGAGGTGGTTTCAACGAAACCGCATTCGAACCCGAGCAAAAATCTAATACAACCCTGAATATATTCACCGAAATGAATTTTCTCTGACATTTCTATGCTGAAGTCTATATTTTGCTTTGCGTACAACTTGATTAATATGAAGAAACGAAAATATAAAAAAGAGTTTGTGGAGTGCGCGGGAGGAAGAGCTCATAGCCGAGGTATAGGTAGAAACGATGAAGGAGCTGCATAGGGCAAAAAAAAAAACGGTCATATATATGAAAAAATGGAGGAGGAGCTGCGGCAGCAAAGCTTCATCAATCACTAATCTGAAGTGAAACAAGATACATAACAATTGACGCTTTCTCCCATCCAATTTTATTTCGTTGCTAAATATTTCGCTTATCATTTTGATTCTCCTCATATTCAAATATTTGACAATATTTGTATTTGCCGCCGGCATTTTACAACAAGAAATAAACAAGAAACCGTCAAACGAACTCAACAATTGCAATTTGCCGAAACTACGCAATTTTGGCTCAATGGGAACATAGTATTACTGTTATCATTATTCATATTTGATTGAATCAAATTTGTTATTTAATCAAATCGCGTTAATTGTTGTTCTATCCACAGTTACTGTTCCATTTATATTCGCTGATCTATTGTAGCTAAATCAGCTCGCTATATGATTCCAACTTGTTCCTCTATCTTGTTTTGCTTTATGCAAATCCGATATTTTTCACAAACTCATATATTTATGCAAGATTTTATTGTTTCATATGAACTCTTTATTTTTTTCAAAATCCTAGCTCAATTCTTGCAAATCTCATCTTGTCCATGCATATAGCTCTGACCGAACTTTGATTTCAATCCGAACTTGTTAGTTAACAATATTATGAACACATTTTCCAATACTACTGCGTTCCTAGAAATACTTGTTGCATAATTTTTCCTTACTAAAATTAAAACATTCAATTGTTTCCATCAGTATTTAATTTTTGCTGTTCTTCAATAATCGCAGATTATTAGCCTAAGCTCATTGAAACTTAAAATGCTTAATCGCCTTTAGTATTTTACGAGTAATTAAAATAAGTATTGTTAAGCTGCTTTACAAAACAAACAAACAAAAAATAAAATGTAATGCATTTCTAAAGCATGCATGTAATTCAAATTGCAAAGTAATAAGAAAATTATTTGCAGAGAAAGCCAAAAGAAACATTTTTTTTAAAAAGGGATGAATGGATGCGAAAACTCGGCATTGGCTCTCCAGGGGCTGTTGTGCCATAATAATAGTAGTAGTGCATATCAATTCTTATTATATTTTTTGATTGTGACTTAAAACTTTCCAACTTAATTTGCAATATTTTCAATATTTCTCCAATACTTTTTAACTACATAAAACTGTTCAGTTTGTTTTACTTTTCTTTTTTTAAATTAAATTATTGAAACTTTCGGTTGAAACTATTGTAAGTATCTAGACATATAGCAGCAGTTATGTTACAAAAAAAAAGAGTTATTTTTGTTATGCAAAAAACCAACCTCAAAAGTCAAACAACATATGCATATGCTAAAGTTAACGATAACTTGAAAATAAAATGCTTCTCTTGTTTTTGTGATAGCTCCAGACATTTGTATGTTCATATATATGTGCAAATTGGCTTTACAATAGTTGGGTTAGAAATTGAGATGCAACAAAAGCAGAGCAAGCAAACAAATGAAGACAAACAAACGAATGAACGTAAGTTTTGTTCAAGCAAGCAAATAATGCATGAAATTCAGATCCACACACACATATCCATATTTTTAGACGGATACAACCAGTAGAAAAATTAATAGCCAATAAAGTCATTGCCCAGGTCTTGACGATTGACAATTAGAAAAAGAACGAAAAGGTTAGATTGGTAGATGCACGCTTCATATAGACCGTTCAAAGCCTATAAAACTATCGAATCGCAAACTCCTTGGATTCGATGAGAACTTCGAGCCCCATTCGAATGAGTAAAGTTTTATTAAAAAGCCAAGCTTGTACTGGTTAAATTAATTATAGGAAGAAAGAATATGTTCAATTATGTCTTAAGTCTAGTCCTAGCTTGTGTTTGGCATTGACAAAGTCCACTTGTTAACACTGCCGTTTGGAACCGGTGTTAAGCTGTAGGTCCAACCACCGCCTCTATTTATCTTTCTTTCTTTCATAATATGAGGCTTTGGTACAAAAGATCTGATAACTAGGTCGCAGTGCCTTTCTTTCGGATCGTCCCATTTTCTGATTTCAGTTCAACAACGTCAACCAATATAACTGCACAGAAACTCTGTTCTAATATTGACGCCAAAGAAGTAAGGCAATAAAAGAGGAGTTTTGGCTCCTCCATCTTCTATTAGAGGTATTGTTTCGCTGCGTAATGGAAACATAGTGATGGTTAGTTGTTACACGTCTCAAAACTTGCCCTGTGTTCATTACAACTTTTTCTTTTTTGATCGGATGGTTATACCCGGCCAAAGTTGCGCACCTATACCAGTAATAGACCCACAATTTTTTTTTTTTAAATCATGCTATTTCTTTGGTTCGAACTTGGGCCCTCAAATTTTAGTATTTTAATAAAAAATAGTAAAGTTTTGTTTTTTTATGGTCTTAGTATGATCTCGAATGATAATGTGGTATCACTAGATGGTCTCCGACTACTTTTATGCCCCCTACTTCCAGACCTCTGTCCCTTTTGCTTCTCTTCTCGAGGGGTAAATTCAAGCATTTTTGATCAAAATCCAAAAAAACGGTATTTCCTGATGCAGGCAAAAACGGATGAAGAAGACAAGATGATCCCCAATCAGGCTCACATTCCTTCCAACCCACCAGCCCCTCATTTCCTATTATACTAGAATGGTTCTGAGTCCCAGCAGGGTTTTAGTTTCTTGTCATTACAGTGGTTATAAAGGAAGTTGCAGCATTTTTATTTTACCGATTTGGACTTTATTGTATAGTTTTGGAAGACCTTCGGAGGAGGTTGACTGTCTGAATAAAAATTTTTCCCCAGATCATTTACGCTACCCACGAGGCCATATGCATTACCTCCATTTCATCTTGAAAAACACTACAACTGTTGGGAAGCTTACAATATTTTTTGGTATTAGTGCTAGGTGCAAGGAATCCTGTGCCTTCGCTGCATTCAGTTCTGAAGAAGCCAGAGTAGGTATTGATAATGTTGGCCTTTATAGTCAGAAATCTTTTGAGCAGAATTGTTAATAGTCGGCAGAAATTTATTAATGTTACATTGTACTTAGTAATTTGTCGTAGAAAAAAGCGTGTGCAGCTCAAATTAGAAATGCTTGTTCAAATCTCAGCACAGTTATGGTGATTTTTTTATATTATAACACTAAAAATTATACAATTTTATTAACTAAGACATTACTTTTGCTTATTATTTAATGTAACAAAAAAAGCCAACAATTTTTATTTCGGCATGACGTTTTTCTACTGGGCAATGTGCACTGCGTGGCAACTACGAGCTTGTATGCTTTCACATTCCAAATGTAACTGCAATTTTAGCCATTCCTAGTATTTTCCTTTCAAAGTGCATATGCATATAATTTTTGCATAAGTTTGGTTATGTTGATCCACATACATATGTCTGCATTTATTCATAGAAGCTATACTAATACATTTGCAACAATGTTGCATTCTTTTTGCTGAAATTGTATACTCTACATCAGTTGAATATGCTAATTATTCTGCAAAGTACAATTTAAAAGAAAATTAGAACCAATTTCTGAATTGACAGTATTGAAGAATTTCAAGCATTCTGCAAACAGTTAATGCATAGGGAATGTTACATCCTACAATTATGGGTTTTTCAAAAAACCATTGTCTGGAAATAGTGCAGTCTTCAAAATTATTCTAACATAGTTCAACTCCTTTCCATAGAGGGTTCTAACAAGAGCTAAATTCCTCTCGGTAAACACTCAAAACTTATTTTGAAAGACCATGATGTGAGAGAAGAAATTAACCCTTCCACTTTTATTATTAACTGTGACTCTACAATAAGAGGATTTATTTAGTTACCATATTAGAAATTAATTAGAATTAGGTGCCTTTGAACTGGACATAATTGCTGGATTTGCAGAATCTATATATAATCCGTTTCTCAACGGATTACAAAAAAAAAAAAAACAATTCTGAAAAAAACAGAAAGTTCAAAGTCGAGTATTCTCAATAATCGCTCGCGTCTTAAATATCGTCATTGCCACCAATGTTGATCATATGCTATGTCGGTTATAGGGTAGGATATAAATGCTGCAGCCCTTTTCAAAAAATATAAATACTCACCTTGGTCTGAATTTTGAACAGACTTTTGGTGTTAGTTTGATCAGCTCTTGTGTCTGAGATTTGGTTTATTTTCAGCCTTTTGGTTGGGAAATTAATGTTGAAATTAAGAAGCTCTAAAAAACTAATTTTGAGAAATGTTTTGCAAAATGAATCTATCAACTTAAAATAGGTAGGTATTGGAATTAATGAAAATTATATAGAAAATATAAAAAAAATGCTGTCAATTAAAGATCTGAAATTAAATTTCTTTTGTGTCTGTTTTTCTCCAACCAACTAAACGAAGTTTTGCTAGTCCCTCCGTAAGACCACTAGCTGTTTCTGCTTATTGAAAGGTGAAACAGAATCCACGTTTCTCAAATCATATCTTTATCTGCAGTTCAATCAATTGAAGTTTTCTTTTTACCCTAAATTTGTGTATCTATTTAAATGCCTACTTTAATACGATCTAAGATAGTGCTATATATCTATATCTTCCCTATATTCCTGCAACGAAATTTTATTAGTAATAAGCATTATTTTTTTGCTTTCTTGTTGTTTTTATGTATACCTTCTACAAGTAAATAGAAGCTTGACTTATAAATTCCTCTCACGCATTATGCCGGCATAAAAATCACTTCTCTCTATAATTTTTTCGCTATGTTTCGTTTGTTGTTTTTGCACTGATTTCTCAACTCCCCCGCCCACCATCATCACGTCCTATTGAAAGACATATTAAATTGTTGTGCCAATGTTGCCAATGTTTCGTTGTCAGTTTAAGTGTTTGGCAGCACAACAACCGAAAGCAAAACATAAACCAACAAAAGAGAAAAAACAACAACAAAAAACATTTGTTATTTTGCACTAAGCAGATTTTTACTGTTATTGTTTTGGTAAAATAAGGCGAATTCCCCACTTGAGAATTGAGGTTTCTGGTATTTAGTGAAGGCGCAAATGAAATGCCTTCAATTTTATGCTGTATTCAAATCCTGTATATACATACGTATATTTTTATATCCCTGTATGTATGTGTATGTGTTTGCTTGTTTGTTTTTTTCCGAGAATATGCTTAACTTTAGCACGTTCTTGTGCTCTTTTAATTCGTTTATGCAAATTAACCTTGAATGCTTTAATAAGATTTTGTTAAATACTTTTATTTTGTGTATATGTGTGTGTACTGCTTGTATATTCTAGTTGTATTTTTGTATTTTGGTGCTTTGGTATACACAAGAAGTATGTATTTTGTTTTCTTGATATTTGGCCAAGAGACAAATATTTTCCACTTAAACTTAAATGGCAAACTTATGTCTTTGTTTTACTATACAAAAACATGTTTGGTAATTTTTATATCTTAAGTTTAGTTTGACTTCAAGAAAAAGAGAAGAACGTATGAGAGGGATTAAAGAATATTTCCCAAATTGGTTAAATTTATGCAGCATCTTGTTGTTTTATATACATACGTTTATTAATATGATTAGATATGTATTTATGAGCACGTAGTGTTAACCCAACGGCAATTGAAATGCTCAAGAAATCTTCTCCAAGCAAAACTTTTCAAGAAAACTTTCCATTATGACAAAGATAAAGCTTGCTTTCTTCTTCCTAAAGGTAAAATCAAACCCGGATCCGTATTTTCTGACCCTCATTTCTTGGTAAAATTTTTCATCAAAACAGAAGTTTTGCGTAGTTGAAGATCTGAACTTTCATGGGTCACAGACGACCCTGTGACCTCAATGGGAATTTTTTACGATTTTATTTTAGGAAATTTTTGTTAGATAGTTTTCTAATGAGAGAGAAAGTCTTTTACTAACCTTTAACCTTTTCTTAACCGAAAAGAATCTAGATGCTGTTTTCCATTTTATTGTAAACATTTTTAAAAAGTTTTTATTGAAGATCTTAGGGTCACAGGTGGCACATAGCAAAAGTTAATTTCCAAAAAAAGTTAGCAAACATTTTAAAAAAATGGAAAATCGTGAGTATTTGCGATTGAAAATAGGTAAAAAAAAAATTTTTTTTTGTTTAGTTTAGGTGCCGTCTATTTAGTAACAATTTCAAAACTTTCTTGATAATAATTAAAGCGCAACCAATTCTCTTTTCGATGAATATAAATTTATTAAAATTTGGTACAAAATGGGCATGAAAAAGTCAATGCTTGACTAACGTATAGGCATCAGTTTCAATTGAGTGATTTTTTTTTAATAATTTTAATCTAGGATAATGTGACAATTTTTCCTTGCGATTTTCAGGGACTTACACTGTAGACAGCATATATTTTTAAAAATCTCATCTGCATTGTTTATAATTTCATTTGCAATTCTTCATCACTCCAATGCCGTGGGGACAAATGTGTTTTTGCCTTATTGGTCATGTTCAAATATATAGCCAGTGATTAAATTTACTCTCAGACTCGTTTTTTCGTTTTTTCATTTTATATGGGATATTTATCAGGGTTAATGAACGTTTGTCAAAGTGGCAAAGTCACAACGTATATAGGACAGGCAAATCAAACGGCAATTTCGGAATCCGCCACGATTCAGTTGATCAATAGGCTTATCAAAATCTTCTTTCGAAGGAGCCTTTTCCTCCAAAGTTTAATCTAATTGTTTCAAGTTTAAATTTTTTCAAATTGAAGCTGATTCGGTACTCAACAAGAATCTTGATGGTGTAATGCTAAATAGATGACTGGAATGTCCAGTAGTGTGATTTTGTAACTGACAATTTTCAAGTCTTAACGACTTAAAGGAAAGGAGTAAAAAACCAGAGACAAGAATAGTTTAGGTCTGGGGACTGTCCAAAGGATAAATGATTATCTTAGTCTAGGACCAATTCTGCAGACAGTTTATGAAATAGGTACTTTAAATTCTTCAATCAGTATGACCTAAACAAAAGAAAATTAATTTTAAAAAACTCTATTACAGACTTTTCCTGAGTAATAAGTTCCTTTTAAGCACCAAGAGAATTATACTTCGTTTTGATATGCTTTTCGGGATCACTAAATCTATTAGGTCGTTTTAAGATTCGACCGAACTCGTCTTAAACCAAGACTTTTCATGGATACTTTGGGTTTATTTTCAGATGACTTAGTACTCGATTTCTGGTTAATTCAAACAAATCTTTTATCCTTGTATTTCTAATTTTCCTTAAAATTAATACAAGTTAATAGACTTTTTTGCCTCATTCATCTAACCCTTTTAATGCTCTTCATAGCATAAAACAGACCTGATAAATAGAGCAGATATGATACCCAATTCGTATTAAATATCACTAATCCGTTGCAGAACTCTACCTAGTGTCTTCATTGCTATGCTAAAACTTGAGACTTAAAGAAAACGCAAACGATGTTGTTCGATTGAAAACAACTTTGGCAGGTATTAAGCTGACCACATTTTAGGGTCTTCTTAGTTGATCATACAATAAACAGATAATAAGCGAACCTAATCTGCACCTTTATTCTGTGTATAGTAAGTCTATCACAAAGAGGAAACTGCTAACAAAGAAACTCTTCACAGTAAAAGCGCTTCTTTCATTAAAATAAAGTAATTAAATGCTCATTTGAAAAACACTTCAGGGACTTACCTTTGGAAAAAGATAGCGACTTATAACAGCTAGGCAAAATATTCAAGAATTTTATTAGAAAATTTACATGTTGTGATTTTAGCTATAACTACTTCCATACATACTTCCATATACATACTTTACATGGCATCAAAGTTTTTACGAAAGATTTACTTGCCAATAAGACATGCATATGTATTTGTGCATACATATATTTATATCCCTATTTTATATATAAAATTGACCAAAGTATCCTTATAGATTACTTTGTTAAATAACAAAGTTGTTAAGGAATTGGTCATGTTTTTATGTTTATTTTAGTTTCAAGTCTCTTTTTGTCTAAACTATTTTCTCATTACTTTTGTCATCTTGACCATTTTTGCTTTGGCTAATTTAGTTTATGGTCTTGTAGTAGAACCAAAAACAAACAAAAAAACCTAGCAAAATCTGCTTTTATTTAATTTTTTCTTTGTATTCTTGTGTTTTTCTGAATGTCAAGTAAAAGCACATAAGTGGAAATGAATGTTGTGGAAAATATTGCTAACTACTATAAAAAGAACAAATTTTAAATGCATGTAAAAAATTGTTGTAAATGTATGTGAATATGTATATTTATGTGCATATGTGTGTGAATCTTCTTCTGAATGAGTAGGCAACATTTAAAAAGAATTTTTTATTATTTTATGTACCTACAGTTTTTTGTTTTTGGGTCAAACTTTAACAACACAAGAAATATTTTGCAAAGTTACCATGTATACATACTAGCGCAAAAATCTTGCATACTTTCAGGTGTTTGCATATATACATATATAGTACTTATACAGATCTGTGCATACATGTGTGTGTATTAGGGTGGCCCTTAGCTATAGGTAATGTTTCAAAAGTAAAAAATGTTGCTATCCCCTTGCACTAATCTGGTTCCAATCAAGAAAAAACCGGGCTGTGGAAAACTTCAGCTCCATCGGACAACTTCTAGGTGACCCTCAAACGTTGAAACGCAACTACAACATTCCGTTCAAAATCGGTATAGTCTTCCCTATCTAAATAATTTTCTTGTTTCTTCTTAGAGAAATTTATTTGGACACATCCTGGAAATTCTGTGAAAACCTTCTGAAACAAATTTTTAAAAGCAAATTCCCACAATTAATCAAACAACATGAAAAATATAATAGCCCACAACTTCTATAGAAGAAACGCACTTTTATTCACAACAATAATATCTAAAGAATCGATTGTGAATTTCAACGAAATTCAGTTGAAATGCCGAAAGTAACTCAGCAATTCTCAAACAAATGGTTGTAAAAAACAGGGAAAATGTGATATATGTTTTTTAGACATTATGCATTTTGTTTACATAACAGCTGCTCTTGCAATATTTCTGTGATAAAAATGAAAAAAAACATATCTGGAGTTAAGATGGAAAATATTTTATCACATATTTTTGACTATAAATAATAAACTGATGCGAATTTTTAGAAGTATACATATATCATTTTAAGAATGATCTTTAGCTCTTTAGTAGGCCCCTTTAACCCTCTATTTAGCATTAAAAAATATGAGGATTGGTTGATATTAATGTAAAAAACTCGGAAAACCAATTTAAGGTCATTATTTTTGCTCGAAGTGAAGAATAGGTGGTCAATCAAAAAGCTTGTAGTCTCGATAAATGAAAAAGTTAAAAATTATTATGTGTTCAAATTGCATAAATGTGAATTATAATCAATTTCCTACTTCCTAATACTTATTCAACTAAAACAAAAGACTATAAAATTTAATTTCTAATAATTGAAATTACCGCAAATAATTTTGTTAATTACTCGAAATCTGACCTTCAACTGACAATAGAATCAAAACGGAACAACGCACAGAGTTCTGAAGCTACGCAACGTGTAGCTCCGGTATTCATCTCCGGTATTCATCTACCGGCATATGAACAGCATAAATACACATAAACATATTTTAAACGTCTTTAAAATTGTATCAAGAGTTTGTCTGCCTTTTGGCGGTCCTGCCTGCTGGAGAGTTAATTTGAAGATAAAGTCGTTTGAAACAATAGCAGCGATAGTTGTATGGGAAAACAAAAACAAAGCCACAGAGATAACGCGTATAAATATAGCACACACAAATTCGTCTTCTTCTCCAAACTTATAATCAGTCAAAAACGAAATTCGATTCTCAATGAAATTCCTTTTTTGTCCTGTATCCACTTAAATTTTAAATTCAAAACTTCAACGAAATTCTCTCTCGTGTACTCGCACTAAAAGAGAGAATTCAGGAATTTTTTTCGGTCTTCGGCAACGATTTATAAAACTAATTGTTTTTCAGCTTGATTTTTTGTGAAAATGTTATTGTATTCCTGAATGAGTTTCACATTTTTTTCAGCAACGTCCATGTTGAAAGTTTTTTGTTGAAGAAATCGGTGGTGATAGAAAACTTAGCGAAGAAAATTTTTGTATCAGGAATTCCAAAAGACGTAAACTTGATGTTTATTTCAACATAATTTAAGCTTTATTTGTCGTCACGGCTGTTGGAACATTTTAGATAGAGCCACAGTTTGGGGAGCTAAGTACCTACTCGAGGTGGATCACTTTGAGTTTGTCCGAAGTATCTTTCTAATTTCTCAATCAATATCCTGATAATTTATCAATTGACACATGAACAAAAAGTAATGATAAGATGCTTTAATTCCATCTGGTGACAGAAACCAGGCTCGAACGTGTACCCGAGCAAGAAAAATACAAATTCTTTGTTAGCGTTCTTCTCCTTATGAAATAACTGAAATGCATAAATCGTTTTTAACTCTAACAATTCGGTGTTGTTTCTTCAAGAAATCCAAGAACAAAAAATGGATTTATCTGAAAAAATGACTTTCCGGGCGACAATGTACAACTTCATGGTCGATGAGGGCCGTCTAGCAGTTGTCCGATTGAGCTCAAATTTTGCGCAGATTATTTCTTTATTGATTGAAACAAGATAGGGGGTTGGGAGCTAAACTTTTAGCGAGTTGAAATATAAAGGCCACCCTAGTGTGTACATATGTACCTTAGTTTTTTTTGTACTACACTTTCATGTCTTCCTGTGTTTATTTTACTTTGTGTTTTTTAATGAAAACTCAAGAGATTACCACTTCCTTGTTTTCGTGTGCATATAAATAAATACTTTAATTAAGATACTTGTCAAGTGTCAACAATACCCTTTTTTTAGTCTCCCTCTCCCTCTCTCTCTCTCACTTTTACACATACTGTTTGTGACCCCCATTTTATTATTTTATGGCCACATTTTGTTATTATTATATAATTTGTGTTTGTAAATTTATTCTGTGATTAAAAAAATATTCTTCGTATAAAATATTTTTTTATTTACAAAGAATTCGCAATAGCATATTTTAGTAATTTTTTAAAACAAAAGAATTCGGTTCAAGTAAAATAATTCTGGCTTGCTCGAAGATGACATCTGCTAAAACTTACATGGCTGTAACATTGCAACGCTGCCGCGTCGACACGACAACTTTTTCTGTAGATCCCATCTTGCCATCGTGCTGCTACGTCCAATCAGTTCACAGCGTAGTATTTATGTACAACAAGTTTTGTCATTACTTTTAGACGAAGAATTTCGACCCGATTTTCGGTCTGAATTTTGTTCTGAACTGCAGTTTGCATTTCGGACATAGTTTATGTCTGATTTTGTGGGATGAATTTCGGTCTCCAATTGCTATGAGTTTTGGTCTGAATTTTAGTCTAATATCGGTTTGATTTTGAGTGTAAATTTTAGTCTGAGTGTGTTCCGAATTCTAATTTCGAATTTTGGAGTAATATTTGGTGTGAATTTTGAGCAAATTTTTGAACTGGTCTATATCCTATAAATTTTGCAAAAATTGGTTCTCCTTAAAGCCCAGATTCGTTTTATGCCTATTGCAAACGACGACAATAAAAAGCTTTTGACGGCAGTTCATGTATTTATACTCGAAGATTTGCTATTGTCTATCGAATAATTTGATTCGTTGGTTTGTGGCCGTATGGAAGTGAGCGATGGAAATAGCAATGCTATTTATTATAAGCAATAATTTACAGTGATGGGACTAAAAACTTTTTGACGGTGCTAGATTTGGATGCAAAATTGCGCTAGATTGTGGAAAAATGTGCTAAGTTTTAAATTAAGCACAATGCATCAATTTCATTGTATTATTTTATTCAATAAATCAAAATATAGTAATATTAGTAATAGTAATTCAGTCTATTAATATTAATAAAGTTAATAAAATACATTAATTCATTCATTTGAATAAGTTTAACAGATTACTGTGAGACTCAACATAAGTCAATTACATGGCTCAAAGTTTATAATAGCGTTATTTCCAACTTGGAAAAATATTTCTTATAGAAAAAGAATAAACGTGACATTAAAGAATATGAATGTTTTGTTTTATCTCAAAGAGATATTTAAGTTACATTTATGTTAAGAAATTAATATAAATTCTTCATCTACAAACCTGTTGTTTTGCAAATGTTTAACGAGGTTATCTGCAATGACAAATAATAACTGCGTTTTATTCGCCAGCTAGTTTAATGTATGCGAATAAAACGACCAAGTTGTTAAGTCTCTTGAGTTCACTTATGGCAGTTAACAATAGAATTTGATGTAGTTAAACAACTTGTTATGTATACATAACTGCTATAATTATACGTGGTAACTCTGCAGCCTTGTTGCTGTTTTCTCATACAATTATCGCTACTTGTTATACATAAATAGAAGCAAGTAGTGAATAAAACCCTGCTAATGACAAAAACGATACGATTAAAAAAAGAAAATGTGCTAGATTTGGAACCATCGGTGCTTAAAGTGTTGGAAATCAAAGTTTTTGGAAAAATATGTTAGATCTAGCACAATTGTGCAAAAGCCCCATCACTGATAATTTAACTTTCGTCTAACTGTCGTTGTTGTTGTTGACATCAACGTTATTGTTTTGCATCACTTCATCATTTGTCTGCAAAATAAAAGGATATAAATGTAGGTATTAGTTAAACTTAATATAAAATTGCAAATCTAACTAAAAAAAAAAACTTTTTCCTTACCCAATGGCCTATATCAAAATCAGAAACGGCCTCGCTATATTCTTCACATGGTGCGCTAGCTGACCTATAAAATATTAGCTTAACTCTTTGTTCAGCAGCTTCTATATATTTTGGATTCTAAATACATAGCAAAATTTAAAAATTAAAAAAAAACACACTATCACACACAAAAGCAAACTCACCTCTACTATGTCAGTGCTAATGCTGGTATTGAAGACAATTAACTCTAGTTCATTTTCATGTCTTAATGACTTAAGCGTTTCCCATACAAAATTATCTGTAATATTGCAGCAACCTTCGATGTTCAATGACTGTAATTTCTGGCAATTTCGTATTATGTAATTTAATCCAATATCAGTTATTGAGCGACAATTTTTGAACGTTAGACACTCTAAGTTCTCCAACCGACCCAAGTGGATTAGAAATTTATCGTTAATTTTATCATTGCTAATAAAATTTAATTGCTTCAATTGCTGAAGTTGTGCTATGTACATAGCGCTCTCCAATGTTATGTTGAATTTGCCCAAAATTTCTAAGAGTTCTAGATGTTGTGACTTGTGTTCGACCAGCATCCTGAATACTTGCTGCTGCAAAGTTTCGCTCTTTGATGAACTCGAAAAATTCAATACTAATCTTTTCAGTCTTGGCAAGAGTGCAACTTTAGCATAATGCTCATCTGCTATGGAAATCTTAAGCGTTTCAAGGTCTTGGTAATATTTAACCATTGTCTCGAAGAATGAACTTTTAAAATATTTACAGCGACGTATATCGAATGACTGCAGTTTCTTCAATGATATAAGTGTAGACATATCTAATCTCATATTCGAACAAGCATAAACATTGAGTTCCTTGAGAGTGGTCAATCTGTATAAATATTTTCCTGTAAACGATAAAAATATTTGGGAGATTATTTCAAATTCACTAAGTAACTACTTGTGCGTGTTTTGTTTGAAGTGAGTTGATATTTATGCTGTTAGTATAGAGTGAACTTTACGCTCACTCAACTGAAACCAACGACTCTGGTTGGCCAATTGTAAGCATAGCTCTCTGAGCACAAGAGTTAATATCAGCACTTTGAAAATAACTATAAATTTTTGAACTAATATAAATTTGAAAATAATTGAACTTTCATACCTTTAAGTTGAAAATTTTCTGCCAAGGAGAGCGTTTCTAGATTTTCTAATTGAACCATTGCCAATATGTCGCTATCGTTTATTTTCATACTTTGTAAATTCAAAACTTTCACATTAACACAAAACTCACTAATTAGTTTAACAATATTTAAGCATGGCACATTTACGCCATTTATAGTTTCTATTGCTGATCCCGCTATCATGAAAAAGTCACGGACATCTGACAGTGAGATAGTCGTTAAACAGTTTAAATTAAAATGCTTATACAACGCCATGCTGTATAGATAAAACGCTGCTTGGAAATTAATGCAAACCTGTGCAAATTGTATCTGATCGCGAAGTGACAATAATCCACATATATTTCGCAGACAATCTTCATTTATGTCTTCAAAATTTACCATTTTATAGTTTTTATGATCGATATTTCTAAGTGATCGAGCTTTCTCGTCTGAAGTATAACAATAAAATAAACTACTTAAATGTTTAAGGAATTGAAAGGCACAAGAATCTTGTCTTGTCTCTTAGTCATGTTTGTAACATATGTTTATAAAAGGTAAGCTAAAAAATCTAACCCTATGGGAATACCTGAGTTATGTATCTATGAAGATTTATTTTCTCAAGCATTAGCAATAATAATAAAGTGCATCCACCAACACGTGTGCACAATATTTTGGACATTTTCTTTTAAGTTTTCAGCAGATTATGCATAAAACCCAGACAATGAAATGCTGTTGGCTATGTCATGCTGTGTTAGCTATTAACCCAAAATGGACAAGGGACAATGTGTTGGCTTGCTACCAACGTGAGACTTCACTGTGATTGGTATAAGTACTTATCTCTATCGTGTTTTTCATTTTAAATAAAATTACTAAATTCGCATTTCTTTTCTCCTGCTGTGGGCACGCATAGTCATGGCTGGAGTTATGAATGGAAATTGTTAGAACTAAACAATTCGCAATTAAGTACTTTTAATGTTTTGAATAAAAATTGCGAAAACAGAAAAATATTTTCTCAAAATGGGCAAATCGTTGCCTCCTACATACAAGAGATTCCATTGTAGTTGGTATTTCCATTATCTTTGTCGTGTTTTTCGGAGGCGGGGTGTGAAATTTTGTTGTTAAAGGATTATTCAAAATAAAATTGCTAGTTTAACAATTAATGGTACTACATAAATAGTAAGATTGAATCCAAAGTAAAAGTTTAACACATTTTCTCTACTATACGGACTCATGTCATGGCTGGATTTTGGGAACTAATCAATTTCTAATTCAGTAGTTATGACACATGCTAATAAGTTCTCATAGATTTCAGATTGTCTTCGCGGATCGTGTTTGCTGAACCTGAATTTGGCCTCAAATGGGCATTCCAGTTTAAAATAAGGAAAAAATTGATTTTCGGGGAACTTTTTTTTTAAAAACTTATTGAAGAGCAAAAAAATATTTTTTGACCATTTTTAATCCAAGATGGCGGCGATAGAACATATCTCCAAAAAATCCTATTTTTGGTGGTAGGAAGCTTCCTAAATTAAAAAATATTTTGTTCCCTGGGCATTTCTCTATACGGTTTTCCTCTCCCCCTTTTTAAGAATCGTTTTTCTCGAAAAAACATATTTTTACTTGAAAGCAAAAAAAAAAAGGCAAAGAATATTCCAACTTTTGAGGTTTCACTTATAGCTATGATGATAACGAAATCAGTTTAGTAGAACTCCAGAAATCAGTCCTACCAGTTCAAAAAACATCATTTGAAGAAAAACGCGTTTAAAGTTTTTTAAAATATGTTTTTACGTTTAAAAATTGTCTTAAGCTATGCCAGAGAGTCAAGCAGGCCTACATAGCCTTATATATTTGAAAACGAATTCTCTGAAAAAAGTGGGGTCTAAGCCCACAAGTGGCACTCTGGTCATACACATCCATAATAAGGTCAATCCTGACATATGCATCATTAGTATGATGGCATGCTATGAGGAAGGGATATAACCAAATTAAACTTGGTAGGGTTCAAAGATCAGCATGCATAGGCATTACAGGTACTATCCGCTCATGCCCGACGGAGGCCCTAAACGTGCTAGTACACCTGCTTCTTATGGAACTTTATATCAAAGCTTCCGCTACGTCAAGTGCAGTCAGACTTAGAGAAATAGGGTCCTGGACTGCCAAAAACTACGGACACAGCTGAATTCTATCACAAGTACCGAATATACCAAACCAACACAACACTGACTTCATGGTACCCAAATTAAAACTTCAAAAAGGTCTTTGACACTGTGTTTCCAACAAGAACAGATTAGAGAAGAAAACGTGTGAGAGCTGTCGTTGAGATAGAACTCTACACCGACGGGTCAAAGATAAACTGCGGGGTCGGTGCGGGAGTCTACTCAGAACACCTCAGCATTGCCGAATCTTTTAGACTCCCGAATGAAGCCGGTGTTTTCCATGCCGAACTTCTGGCGATCAGAGAAGGCAGCAAAGCACTGACCGAGATTTAAAGGAGGGCTAAAGTAGCTATCTTCACAGGCAGCCAAGCGGCAATTAAGGCCCAAGGCTCAGACATACTATAATATCTTATATTAGTTAACCAATGCAGGGAGTTACTCGCCACCCTAAGTTATTGGCTGGACATTGGCCTTATTTGGGTTCTTGGTCATAGGAACATCGAAGGCAATGAAAAGGCCGATGAATTAGCGAGGCGAGGTTCATATACTCTCTTACTTATCCTAGCAGATAGCAGGTGGAAAAGCCTTTCCACATGCGAAGTAACCAGGAAAACATGGCCAAAACTCAACCATAACAGAACCAGGTACCTTCTTTGTCACTCCCGATCTGATGTAGCCAGACTGACTGCATTACTGACGGGGCATTAGGCAATAGGGGACCATGCTGTCAGACTCCACATCCCACACAACACACACTGCAGAAGCTTTAACAACCTTGAAGAAAGAGAGACTCTAAACAACTTTCTCTGTCATAGCCCGGCTCTTGCAAGAAACAGGCTAAAACTATTCCACAAACCTTTTCCAAACTACATAACCAAAATCTCCAAACTCAATCTCAATCTCACGAACTGGCTCTATACAACAAAGAGCAAACCCCCATTCACAAATGAGGTTGTGGTATTAAAACGGCGTTCTAGCGCTAATTGTGCTCCCTCTGTTAGAGGGAGCAGCCATTCTACCTACCTACCTATCGGAAGGAGAGAATTTACCAAAGTCGTCTACCAGATACAATCGCTTTAAATTCAGTTATATTTGAACACTGACCCTGCGTTCTGACATCTGACAGTGCTCTGAAGAGAGTTAAGAGTACATATTAGTTATTAAAGAGTTGAAAAATTGTCGATGTGACGTAGGCGTCTAAATAATTTTTATGACAATTCATTTATAACAAAATGTCAGACACTCCACTTCAAACAAATTGCTCGCTCCGCTCTACTTTGTTTTTGTTTTCTCTCACACTCAAGCTTGTCCACAGACAAATAGATTTAGTTAAAAGGGCAGAGAGAAACAGTAAAAATTCCTTAAAAATTAAATTCCTGAAAATACTGAAAATTTTAATTACATCTTTGACCAGACGACACTGTTGGTATAATAAAATTAATTATTTTTCTGTAGCTAGTCTGAAATATTGGTACCTTTAAGTTCGGGTTTATGAATGCAACAAAATGTAAATAATCTACATATACTTACACACGTATTTATGTGTTGTACATACATACATGTAAAATATATATAAAAACGTGCATTTGTATACATTGTGTGTACACCCCCTATTGACATTTTGAAAGCACGTATTTGAAGTGAACTTCCCAATAACAAAAAAATGGTCATGTAATGATTACCATAGAATACCAACCGTCGACATTAGTCGAACGAGGAGTGCGTGAGTGGCGCATAAATATTTAGATATACACAGAACACTCAGTAAAAGCTTCTACAATGACAAAGTGCAAAGTACTAGGCTATGAAATGAAATAAAAGAAGAGCCAACATTACTATGCAATAGTCCAAAATGAGTAAGCAAGCACTTAGCAATGCATAGCAACTCTAGTTCTACCCAATGGGAAGATAAGCGATACGAGCCTGCTTAAATACTTCCTTTTTAAGCAAAGAGTGCCAAAGTACAAAACAAGAGCTACAAAACTATGTCACGAATGTATCTGTAAACCTAGATCAATAAAAAATTAACGATTTCCAGCGTGATGTCAAGCTGGATCGGCATTTGTATGGCCGATCCTGGAAGTTTTCCATTTACTTTTAAATATAGTATTGTATATCTATTCAAATCAAAATACAAATCTGACATATTAGAAAAAACTGTCAACCCAATGCAAAAATTAAAGATATCGAAACAAAAATTTTACATATCCATATAAATTTATACGTGTATGCGATTAGAACTTCACGCTGACGCTACTCTGTTTTACCGACGGTATTTGCTTGACAGATTTTATTACGTTCTTGGTTATATCTGAGGACCGTCTGCAAAAATGAGGCGGGTTCTCGTTTAAAACGTTACTCATAAAGCAAAAAGTGCTCAACAGCAATTATTAAAGCATTATTCCATTAGGAAATATAAACTACATATATAAAATTAGATATACAATATCCAAAAATTAAAAAAAAAACACTAAATATATAAATGAGGAAGAATTATAAAGATGTTTAAATATACGTAAAAAATTATTAAATGTTTATTGTTACAATAAATTTTACTGTAGATAAGTGTAAAGCATTAATATTTACGCTTAATATCCCCAAAAGCGACACTACTACCTCTGTCAATACTTAAAATTCATATATTCTTATGGAGAGGAACGAATTGACGACAACACAACGGAACGCCGACATAACTCACGCTGACACAACTCTCCCCGACTCACTCCTATTAACGCTGTAGCAAACTTCAGCTTTTTTTTATTTTAATTTAAGGCAGAATGAAATAAAAACAAATTTGGAACTATGGAAATAAATTGGGTTTTCTTTTTTATATTATTTTATAAAAGGCTTTCTTAAAAATCTTTAATTTTTTTAATTTCCAAAAATCAGAAAATATATGTTAACAAAATATTAGTTGAAGCATTGTATTGAAGCCAGATTGTCGCGACCATTGTAAACAAGTCGCCGAGAATATGAAAGAATTTGTTTCCACTGATATTCTGTCGCCATATCGCTGCCGCATTCATTGTGCTTAGGCTAACATCAATTATCATTTAAAATAAATAAAATTTTCTTCTACGCTGACAGAACGTTGCTAATTTAGAGTTTCTTTAATGTCGCTACTTTGAGAATTGCTTCAAATATATCCCCTCGGGTAGCATCAAAGTAAATATTTGAATGTTTATATGCATGGATACCTATACACGTACAAAAAATCAATAAATAGCTTTATTTACATAAACGTTAAGATATAAAATCTTTAGAAATTTAATTCAATTAAGTAAACAGATTAAATATTAATCTATTTTATTAAATTTCTGCGGTTTCTTTGTTTTTATATATGATATGTATGTAAACATGTGTAAAACATATACACGTACAAATGTACGTAAGTAAACTTCAATTATTTAATTTTTATGCACTGTTAATGTTTACTTCAAGCTTATTCATTTCTTTCTCCCCGTTTACATGCTTTTGTCCCTTTTTGAGGTGGTACTCATGCATACATACATAAGTTTCTCTCTATGTGTGTGTTAATGATCCTAATGTGCTGCTTTACTTTCTCTCTTGTGCATAATTTCTGCACACTTATTCATTTGTGCGCTGTCATTGCCAACTACACATACACGTTCAAACTACATAACATAAAAAAAAATCCCCACTACAATTTGTCTCGCTGTTCAATTTTATGAAATTTCTCATATAACTTGTGGTTTTATATGTGCATGCACACAAAGCAAAAGCAAAATCATATAAAAAAACGTCAAGTTTGTTTTTTTCTTACCATCTTCAGGTTTTTCTACTTTTCCACTTTCTTTGTTGCCCTATATATTCTGTGTATGTATTTGTGGGGATGTCTGTAGTTTTAGCTTTAGCGACGTCCCTCATGACACATAGCCATTTTACTTAAAGTGCACACATCCACAATTTCTCATATGCATGTGTGTATCTATATTCTTTACTTAAGCTCGTTTATGTGAAGTTTTTGCAAGAAAATTCTCCGGTGACGTTAAGTTTAACATTAATTGGATTAGATTTCTAGCGTATTTTTCCTTTACTTGAAAAAATATACATATAAATATATATGTTTATTTGTTTGTGACATGTATGCATGAATGTGTGTGTATTTGTTTCGATATTATTATTGTAATTTCTTTATTAAATACTAATTTTTTGTTTAGAACGATTTATATACTTGTAGGTAGATAAAAATATTTAGGATAGCGGATAGGCGTATAACACTG
This sequence comes from Toxonevra muliebris, assembly GCA_963691655.1. Taxonomy (NCBI): domain Eukaryota; kingdom Metazoa; phylum Arthropoda; class Insecta; order Diptera; family Pallopteridae; genus Toxonevra; species Toxonevra muliebris. The sequence continues at coordinate 11,901,203 of OY829327.1, read as the reverse complement.
TTCGAAATAAATCTCCTTTCTCAAAACTAAATGGCAAAATTCTGAAATTGAGCTTTATAATAATATAATAAAAATACAAATTCGATCTAAACGTACGATATTTTGTTAAGTTTTGCGTCATTAAATATTCCGCGACTCATAGTAATATTTTCTTGTAAAATATTTGTTTTTGAAACATATTCACACTTTAGCATTCTTCCCTATAGGTTTTTTGGCTTATCAAAAAAAAAAAAAAATAGTGGTTTAAACCATTAATAAGTTTCAAAGAGGAATATCAAACTACAGAAAAATGATGCTCGTAAAATTTTACAACCAAAACAAAAACAAAAATATATTTTATATAACAAAATATGAAGGTGCATAGTTTTACTATAATAAAGCTAAATTTTCTATTGCTTAATAATAATACTGGAATATAGTATTCCTCTTTGAACCTTATTAATGAATACAAAACATGATTTTTTTATATTAAAATAAAAAGGCTTATAAAGGAGAGGGTCAAAGGGAGAATAAGGAGTAAGATCGAAAAAATCTCAACACACGTTTTACCTAATAATTTTTTTTGGGTGAAAAATTTAAAAATTTCTTTGATCTAGTTATCTTTGAAAAATATGTCAGTTGTTATTTTTAATGACAAACATGTTAATTTATTGTGAGTTTGATCAAAATGAGTGAAGAAAAAGAAGTACGTCTTAAAATTATTAAAAATTTTCAAAAAAAATACAAATTGGTCCTACAAAAAATTGGCCAAAGAATTGGCTGCCGTCAAACTGTTTCAATGTTATTAAACAGTTTCAGGAGAATTTTATTTTTTCATTCCGCCGCATGTCAAAATAGAAATAGATTGAAGTCGACAATTGCGGCAATCGTCATATTATTTCAATGTAATAGTATTGCAGAATATTACATTAGTGGCTGTTCAGACACGGAGCAAGCATGACTTTTTCTAATCAAAAAGGAACGGTGGAACTGCAATTTTGTCACTTTTTCTTGTGCTCATTAAGATTGGTTCTTTTTTTCGCAAAAAATGCAAAAGAAATATCGATTATGTGCCTTAAATATGTACTTAAAATTGATTAAAAAATAAAGCAATAAGAAATTAAAATAAGTTTATAAAAAAAATCGCAAGAAAATGATGACTGTGTGTGCCCTGGATGCGAATCGAAACAATATGAACATGAAACATTCATCAAAGCGCCGATTTTTATTTTATTTTTGGTTTTTCTGCGCAACTTTGCTATCTCTTTCTCTCTACCTATTTTTCTACCTCTCTCTTTCAGACAGGCTTCATGCTTGCTTCCGTTAACACTTGTCGTCATGCCTCTGTTGCATCCATTGTATTCAGCACTTGAGTCATATTTAGTTCATATATTTTTCCAACGGCGAACATGAAAATGGAAATTAGAAATCTGTTTTTTTTTTCAAAGAAAGAATTTATCTTTCATAACAGATTTTGAGTTTAACAGAGTCGTAATGATCGATATCTGTCTCTTTTATCAATAAAAATAAGCGAAATATACTACCTGCTGCAACGAATCTGTTTTTCAAAGAATTTTTTGTCAACGAAAATTGAAAAGAATTTGTACAAGGTTAACTACAACCAGAAAAAAAACATTTCTCATTTTTTCTAGCATTAAGCAGTTTTTCATTTTCACTATTACTGCAATTTATTTTTATTAAAATTTATTACGAAACATTAAACCAAAAATGTTATTCTACTTTAATAATTGTATTCCAGGAAATCATCGAGGCCGGTAAACAACATTAGACAATACCATGTAATTTTCTTATTACGGTCTTATGTCATGGTTGACAAAACTCATGGCGGAATTGTTTTCCTACCATAAAAATTACAATTCTAAAGAAATACAAAAAAATATATCTCTCAATACACGCATAGATTTGTCACAAACTGCAGTGGTATACTACAGATTTAAGGTATGCCATATACAAACTGTAAATTGTAAACTATTAAATATATACCTACAGTCCTAAAAAATACTGACAAATAGGCAATAGAATTGCATATGTGGCTATACTCATTGACATATTGTGAGAATTGTAAGCGTGCAGTTAGAATTAAGAAGAACTAACAGGCTTTAAACTGAATTTACAATTCGTTCTGCTTTTATCTTCTTTTTTTTTGGCTCTGTTTACATCAACAGTTCATATTCCTCTTCAAATTCGACAACATAATCCTTAAGATGCAAACATCTTAGTGCAAAAACTCATTATGGTAATAAAATACAGAAATTATATAATAGTACAATATATTGAATATATTTTAATAATTAAATTATGGTTTTCTTTGTGTATAGTATAGGAATTTGGTTTTTTATTGTTTCAAAACCTAGAGAAAACATGCAGCATTGAAGCCTGAAAAAAGTTTTTTTTTAGGAATTTTTACGATGAAATACAAAATCGCTTTAGTTATCAAAACAACATTTTTATTTGAGAGGCTTTGGTATAAAAGTCTACGGAACTTTTTAGTTAGGCGGGTCAGGGAGTATTTTTGATGTTCTGGCGCCTTATTTTAAGAAATGTTAAAAGGAAACAAGTGGTTTACGAACATTTCCAGAAAAATTCGTAACAAAAACTCATGAGATGAAGAACCTGAAAAAAAGGTGTAAAAATATAAAGAGTTTAACATTTTATAACGACAATCTTTACCTCAGATATGAAAGTTGTAAGACTTCAAAATAATATACATACTCACTCGTCGATTTTATTCAGCTCGACACCGTGGCCCATAGAAAAAATGTATGACGTAGCAGCTTGGAAACTATTTATAAATTGTGAAAATTTCAAAATTTCTTAGGTTTTTGGGAATGAAATTTTTATGGTTCATATATTTCGTCACCCCCAAACCCATTTACCTTAACCATATTCTGCATATTGTATATTTTGGTATAATATATACAAACTTATCACATAGTTCTATAAATATTTTAGAGCTTAAGGTTAACCTTTTTAAAAATTTAAATAAAAAAGGTTAATTTTTAATGCTTGTACTTATCAAATCTTGAATAACAGCTATGTATGTAGTTACATGAAAAGGTTCTTTTATTTTTATCTACAATGTTTACACTGCAACAACAACTACTAAAAAGCACAAACATATACATAGTTACTTAATGTTTATTTTGTCACACATCAAGGTCAAAAGACATCAATACCTATGTGTGTGTGACTGTGTGTGTGTTCGTGTGAAATGGTAAACCAAACAAAAAATGAAAACAGCAACAAAAAAAAAGGACACAAATTTTTATTTGTTCCACATAATTTAAGTAAGTGTAAATAGGTCATGCGGGAGGATGCGGGCGAGGTGATGCCAGCAGCCTTTACCTTTTTCCAAATTTCGATATAAGGATAGGATGTGGATTGTAAACATATAAACGAATATAACACTACAATAAAATGAAAAAACTTCAGTATTTGCATGTATATAGCTTAAAGAGTCAGAAGAATGCGCGAAAATTTGTTGCTTGTTGCCCAAAGCAAAGTTGTTGAAAATTGTTGCTTGCAATTGAGCGAGCTGAAAATCACACATGGGTTGAAATGTAATATGTAAAGTGATTTCTATGGAATTTTCTAGCTAAACGGATTTTTTATATGCAATTTAACATTTTCGTTAACTTTATTATGTGTGTGTTTGTGTTATTGTATAAATTTAACAATTTATTTAAGTGCATCTAAAAGATTTTTCCAATTTGAAAAAATTTCTGGAAAATGCAGAAATAAATGTAAAATTTTTTTTTTTAAATGTTTAGCTTACAATTGCAGTAACAACTTCTACAAAACAAAACAATACTATTTGCTCGAAATTCACAAACAAACAAAGAAAAGTTTTTGTGTGACGCAGACACACACACACACACACGCCTAGGAGTGTTGATAACAAATTGGAATATACACACACATACACTCAACAGAAGAGTTGAAAAATTCGCTCAAACTAACATTTATACATGGAAAATTTTTGTATACGAAAATCAACAAAGTGTGAAGTTTTTACACCATAACATTGCCTGAGGATATAAAGTTATTTTCACATGCCTTGAAAAAAACCAAAAAATACAACAAAAGTAGCAACAGCAGCAACTTGAGCACCAACAACAGTAAAAACAAAAAGAGTAACAACAACACCAATAACATTAACAAAAATGCAAAAATAAAACAAACAACTCGAACAACAGCAACAAAAAACATGCAATTTTGCATAACAGGCAAAACAAAAGAAATAAATTTACACAAAGCGAAAAAATGCAAAGCATCAACAAAAAGTATGAGGAGGAAAAATATTTTGCATGTGTCGCCCGGATGAACTTTTAGCCATTTTGCTGGGAACAGGTAGAAGTGCAGCAAAAAAAACTAAAGAGACACATGCAAATGAAAATGAAAATACGAAACATGCTAATACAAATAAACTCTTGTAATGACTGAAACAAAAAAAGCTTTGTCAAATGTATGGAAATAATTTGTCAGTGGAAAAAGTTTTTTTTTTACATGAAGTACAGTTTTGATATATGAATTTAATTCGAAAAAATTAGTTCTGTTTGTGGTAGTAATATAAAAACATTTTTTAATGTAAATTAGTGGCGGATCTATGATTTCACTTTAGGGGAATGACTTTACTAAAAAAAAAAAAATTAAAAAAAGGCCTACCAACCCATTCAGTCGTCTTTCTTTCATGGTGGATCCTAAATTGCTTGTCAAACGTTTCAGAGCTAAAAAAAACTTATTTATTTGTATAAGTAGTAGCTTATATTCGAAGCAATATCTATAAATTGTCTCAAGCAATGCCAACGAAATTGAGAATTTAGAAAAAATTTATAGGGTATATAGTGAATAAAAAGGTACAAGAGAACACTAAAAATATTTTTGTGATGCTCCAAAGCAGACAAGACTGAAAACTAAAAAATTAGAAAATGGAAGGTATGTAAAGTAAAACTTTATTGCTATTTTGTATTTTGTGTTGATCATAAGTGAGAAATAATTACTTGGATGTGTAAAGTATTTGCTTGCAAATTATAAAATCGTGTTTGTATTCTGTAAAGAAAAAAAATATTATGCAGTCCAAGGCAGTCCATGAAGTGTATATGTGGTAAAATGCTGTGATGTCTACTTTCATGTGGCAATCAAAACTTTTGCGAATATTTGCGAATCTCTGAGAAAAATTGTTTTTTCAGAATCAATTAAGCTCCAAAGTGAAGTTCTTCTTAATGCTTGGTTAGAGAATGGAAGAGACCTCATCGCAATTACAGTGAAGCAAATCAACGGTTAAAAAAAAAACTTGATTCAGAAATTCCTTCACAGCAAACAAAGTACCACGCAGTTACTGGCACATGTCGATATTTTGTCAGCCCAAACTTCAAATAAGCCAGATTTGAGATATGTACAATAATAAAAAAAAAACTATAACTTCTCCTACAAAACCGAGTAAAATAAAAAAAGATTGACATCTGAACCCCAAATTTTTTAGCCCCCCTAGAAGGTTTATTAATTGTATTAAAAAATGATCATTCCTATAAAATTAAGTGTTTTTATTATGTTTGTTCTATGGGAGATGGGCGTGGCAGTACAATGATCACGTCTATTTTTTTTTTTAATTCTCTGTGTAACATCAGAAGCAAGTGAGCGACGTTTTAGCGACATATCTGCCGTTTTTGACTTTATGCCAAAAAAAGTGACCTTCTCATCCATAGTGCGGTGGAGTGAAAAATGTTTCTTGCCTAGAAGTGGTGCCGTGCATACATATTTTTTCCTTTCAATTTTTGATTTTTCACCTACCTAACTTTGATCCCAGACACCTTGAGTAAGAGTCCATTACTACGCTACAGTGACCACAAATCAAATTTATCAAAAATATATAATACAATACCAAATATATAACATCGTGAGTACACCTATTTTCAATTGCCTTGAAAGTATTGTGTAGAGTAATTGTAGCTTAAGTGACAGAAAAATTAGAAGACACACAAACTGCAGTTAATGGAGATGGTGGTCAAAAGAAACTAATAAGGCCAATATAATTACAGAAATTTTTTAGATGAAACTAACATTAAACTCGGTATTTCCGTTTTTTTTTTTTTTTGCTTTTCTTTTGTGAAATTTAGTGTAATTTTTTTCAAAGTTGCCTTTCAATATAGAAAAACTCTTGCTGGTCCTTTCTGATGGCTCAATGATTTTCTGTAAGAGAAAAATGTATCTAAAATGTTCTGATACTTACAAACACCACGATGTATGTATATTAATTTAGTCGTATATTTTATTTCTATATTCCTACAATTTCACAAAATGAAAACAGAAATAATTCACATGGCGAAAATTTTATGTTTATTTATTGTTTCTCTTTTATCTTTTTTTTTTTTTTGCAAAATGGCTATTATTTTGTTTACATTTTTTGATAAATAATGCACAAAGGTATAGCAAAAACGAATGGGCAGATCCTTGGCGTATAGTTTAATCCTCAACAGACATGAGTTTTCAACATGTGGAGCTGAGAAAAGAAGCTGAAGGAATTTAAAATCGATTTGGTTTTTCCAAATTTTGTTTGATGAAGAACTTTCTAAACATTTGTAAATCTGTGGCTAATGCATCGCATTACCTCCATCTGGACATTTGTTCTCCACTTGGGAATTCCATGGGACCGACACATGTTAAACTGTATAATAGATCTACCTTTGAATTCTTGGGTTCTTATGTGGAAAACTCAGTCATGTAAAGAGAATCTTCTTTCTATTTCTTTTAATAATTATTTATTTTATTTGTAAGTTTTTTTTTTCATTTTAGTAGTTGCAGTAAGTAATACAAATTTATGTAATTAATTTCAGCATTTACACAATAATCCCATAAGCTTAACATGAATTATACGCTTTAAGATATCTCCTTTTCTGTTTTTTTTTTTTTTTTTTTTTGTATGTTTCCAACCAGCATTTAAATGTGCTCGTACAATCAGTAGCAATAACAACAACAGCAAAACAAGAAAGCAGACAATATTGCTTATGTTTTTTGCTTGTGAACATTTCACTTTTGACTTTTAAAAATGAAAGAAAGGAGTAAAATCCTTTACAATCTTTTGTTATGCATTTGCAATGTGTACCATAAAAAAACATACCACAATTTTCAAAATTACGGTAGCCAGTAGCATCAAAAAAAAAAAAAAACAGAACTGCAACAACAAAAGCAAATTGTCTACACAATGAGTGAGCAAATACAAAGAAGCAATTTTAAGGTGTATGTACGCTCTGTTAATAAAAAGGATGCATACAACAAGCGCGCATGCATTAAGTAAATGTTCTAAAGCAAAAACAGACAAAAAACTAAGGTTTTTTTTTTTTTAAATTACTTCCTTGTAAAATTGTAGTCGAATAATTATGAAAAATGAACATACAAAAAAATATATTTACCATACACAGATACAATCCTTTTTGGTTTAGCCAGCCAATTAAAATACAGACAACTTAAAAACGGATTTTAATCACTCATGCATAAATTTATACGCCCACGTGTTTTAACATGTCGATTCATTAAATGATGTGTTTGTGGGTGTGGATGAGTGGTATCTATTCAGTGTACTCGATCATAATATGAAATAAAAAGTGTTCAATTAAATGCGTCTATCTCGAAATTTTAGGATGCTTTGAAAAATTATAAAGTTTGAATAGTAAGTAATCTGAGTTCAGGAAAATATTTAAACTCACATATTTTGTCAGAACTTTCGATGAACTCTTCAATAATAGGGTTAAAATTTTGAAATCTTAAAAGTAATACATATTTAGTTAAAACTTGTTTTCAATAGGTCCTGAATATGATGTTTATATGGCAATAAGGCCAGCGTTATAGATTACATGAATTTATTGATTCGATATGGGTGCAAACTTAGTTTAAGTTCCATATCAAACAAGCAAATCTCCCAACCCTTAGAGAGCCAAATTGTTGCACATAGTTATTTCCGGTTAATTGACCACAATATTGAGGTCCCTCTTGAGGAGCCTCTCACTGAACTCGAATGAGCGCTTTCGTCACCAATTGCCCCCAACGTCGCCACTGCCGTCGTCTCTCGACGGCCCACACACATAATGGATAAAAACTATTTTTATCTAAACTATCTAGTGAAAAAATCTGCATACTTAGTTTTTACCATAATATTGCGAGGACGCTATAGTAACGGTACAAAGTTTAAAATTCGCTTGGAAAAAAAAAGGAATTTTTGTTTTAGTCAACCAATTTTTGAAATTGCATAGCGATGAAAGTAGGCTATGGATTTTAAAATTTGTAAGCGGGAAGTGTAGTTGGAAGTGCTAATTAATAAATAATAGTTTTGGGAAAATTCGGTTCTTGAGAAAAAATGGGAAAGTTTATTCCCATTTTTTAGACAGTATCAAAAAAGATTCCACACCAATTTTTATATAAATTCCTTTATTGAAACACATTTTAAATCACAAAATTTGTTTGTATATGGGAGCTATCGTGCCCACTTTTTCAATTTTGTCCAATTTTGTTCGGCAAAAGTCTAGAGGTAAAAAATATTTCACACCAAATTTCTAAAAGATTAGTCAATTCCTTCTATATTTTTTCAGTTAGAATCGCATTTCAGATCACTGTCCAAACAAAATTTTATATTTTAAAGCCGTAGCACTCCGTGAGTATTTATTTACTTCACTTGAAGCTTCCGAACCCGAACGATATTTATTCACCATGCTTAGTTTCGTTTTCCATTTAATCAGAAATTGTTTCCCAGTTAATTAAACGAGAAATTATACATTATCTTCATAAAGGCATATTGGTTTGAGTCCTGCAACTCAAATGTCCAAAATCTCTAAGTTTTTCTTTTAGATCACTTCTTATTAACTCTATTTTCCCTTTTTCAAAGCACCTTAATTCAAATACACATATACAAACTCATCTATTTTAAATTCATCACTGTGCCTGCACTTCATCATCAGCGCATCACTAGCCGTGATGTATTTACTGCAAGGCGCGAATACCTGTAAGGGGAATGTATAACGTGCATGCATCAATAACCACAATGATTTATCAAATAGTAACACAAAAGTTAACAGTGTGTTAAAATTTTTCTGGTGGCGCTGCGCTGTTGTTAGTGTTTTCCATGATGGTGTACATTTGATTTGTGCTAATGATTTTTACTGTTCCTGGTTAAATTTTTAAATTTAGTCATGAATTTCAATTGGAAAGAGATTTTCATCGATTTTTTATTCCCCGAAAAGAAATACTAAAATTAAATTTTATTTAGTTAAATAAAAATATAATAAAAATAAGATTTGAGAGTTTTCGCAAATTGTTTCTAAAATAAAATTTGTGGAATTCAATTGCCTAATAAGTCGAGAAAAAATTCATTAATTTTTTTAACTTAAAAATTGTTTATTGACATTGCACAATGTCTTATGCTGGAGTACATATTTTTTAATTTTTTTTTTTCAAAAGAAACAAAAACTACTGGTTGACAGCCAAAGTCGGAGAAATAGTTCTAGATTTAGCTTCATCAATTGTGTGACAAAGTAGTTTCTAGTGAACACTTTTTCGGCTGAAGAGCTGCAGTAGTCATTGTAAGTTACATAACCTTGGTTTAATTGTGTAGGAATACAAAATATTCAAAAAATTCCAAAGTAATTGAGTTTTTCATTTAATTAAACCAGAGACTTGCCATTTTGGGTAATCAATTGTGCGAGAGGAGGTTACTGAAGCACCTAACTCAACTATGTGTTTACCAAAAAGTAATAACTAAACTTAAAGCTTCAGTCATATAAGTTAGAACTAATTGCACAAAACACAATTCAGGTCACCTTACTAAAGCAAAACTTTCATTGATCGAGGTCAAGGCATACAAGAACCACACCACATTCCTATATGGGTCAAAATTTCCTGATATTCAGAGTTTATTTAGGTGATATTTCAGGCTACTAGTGAGTCTAAGAGGTTCGTCTGTCAATTAAAGCCAAATAAAACTTAACGAAAACTTGATTCAGATAATTCCTTATAGAAAAAAAAGGATCAAGTTTGATAAGGGAAAAATCGGTCAAATGGGCGCGGCATATCCCATATAAATTAAAATTTCAAAAAGTGGTATTGAAGTAAACACTGAAGCAAATTAATACAAATTCGGTGCAGTTCATTAAAATAGTTTCCAGAACTGTTATAAAAACAGTAGATGTCGAGAACTAGCCACGCCTACCTCTAATGTAAGTTGACAAACAGAAGAAGAATTTCGTTGTAATGAGTTTGACTTAAATATTAATAAATAAATTATTTATTTAAAACCCATACGAATCTGATAATAACCACGCCCATTAAGTGGGTCCAAGAGAAGAAAGGGAAGTTTGAACTCAAATTCATCCTTCTTAATAAATCCCCAGTCAGTCATAACCATCGCTTTTTCCTGAATTAAATACTTTTTGAAAGGATTAGAGTTCTATTTTCCTAAATTTCTGAATAAGGTAATATTTCGGACCGTAGTGGATAGAAAAATGCAATATTATGAACATAACGTTCTCGCCTTGGTCTGAGTTGTGGTATGTTTTGGTTTGAATTTCCGTTTGATTTGATCAGATTTTCTGATTTGGTTTGATTTAAGTTTTGCTCTGAATATCGGAATGATTTTATTCAAAATTTCAGTCGGAATTTGATATGATTTTAGTCTGAATTTTTGGCCGGAATTTTAATCTGCTTTCGGTCAGAATTTTTGTCTGATTTTTGGTGTATATTTGGATTAGATTTGTGGAATGTTTTTTGGTCGATTTTTAATTCTTATTTTGGTTTAGTTATATGACAGTTCACTCCAAATCTAAACCCTTGATCCACCTCTGTCACGATGCCAAGTTTCTCTCACACAAACCGTACCGAATAGCTTAGCATCTGATCAAGCTCTAATAATTTCATCTATTTGGTGATTTTCCCAACATTTCTGATTGCAGGGTGATTCTACAAATTATGGTAATTTTTCGTATATAATATATATTTAAACTTATCCAAGCACCTTCTTCTATTTTATGAAAAATGCAAATATTTTTAAGTTATACTATATTCAACATTTTCAACTTAGCTTTTCAGGTTAACACATACATATAAGTAAACACCGCAAGCAGACATTAAATATGTAAAATAAATCTATAAATATGTGGAATAAATCAAGCATAACAACAACAACCACGGCAATAGATATGCGCTCCTAGCATATTTTTCCTAAGTAAATACAATATTTCAATTGTATCTTTTTCAGTTTTATTGTGCACATGCATATTTTATATAAAAATAAATACACTAACCTAACATAAGCAGCAACAAATACCTTAATGTTAAAATTTCTATAAGGAACACCGCAATGCAGTGCAAAAAAAACACACATGCACGCTGCTCAACGAAATATGCAAGAAATAAAAGAAAAGCAAAGGTTTCTGTGTACACTGAAATAAATATAGAAAATGGAGAAGAAAACGAAAAAGAAGAAGAAGAGAAACAGAAGTGTGCAGTCTTAGTCTTAAGTCTGTATACTTGTACATAAATACCTGAATGTACATAGGTAATAAACAGGCGAAAATGAAAAACAGCAGGTGATTATTTGTTGATTACTCATACTTTATTACTATATATCACTCATACTCAGACTGACGTTCTTACTTAAGTGTATGTATGTGTGTAGTTCAGGATGCTGATATTTTAAAACGTATTAAATATTAAATAATCATTAAAAGAAAAAGAGAATATTTTCATAGCACTAATTATTACATGCTTAGAAAAGTAAATACTTATCAAAGGAAATGTTGATTCGAATAGAACGGTGCAGTGAGTTAGGCTAATAAATAAACTATTTCTTCCAAAAAACATATAAATCGAATAATAACCACGCCTACTTACCTAATTTTTTTATTTAAAGTTTAGCCGCGCCTAAAATTAGTTTTCTTTTTTGTTATTTTTCAAATAAATATAAAGAATAAAATTAAGTTTCAAAATTAAAAAAAAGACCAAACAAACAATTCCCCTTAATTCATCTGGGAGTTATTCAATATTGAATTGGAATGTGTAAAAAGCGCTATATTTTTCAACAATACCTCGGTGATCGCTACTTCAAGAACGCTTCCTTCAATTTTCGGTCTTAATAGTCTTCCAACCAGACATGCTGTGCATGCTATAATGGATAAATTCGTATCATTGAACCGAAAATATTACAGCCGTAAGTGCTCCAGTTCACAATGAGCCAAATCAGTCGATTTCCCACCGTTCACAGGAAATCCTCATTGCAGCGAATTTTGCAAGATCAAATTAACTCAAGAAGAGGAGCCTCGTGATCATTTAAAGCGCCGAAACTTCTCCGATTGCGCTCTGCAAAGGTTTGATTGACAAATCATCTTCAGCGATGAAGCTCTTTTTTGGCTTAATGGCTTTGCTACTAAGCAAAACTATATCCAACGCGATATGTGTGAAAAAGTGGGTGAAAAATTGGCTCCAAAGAATCAATACAAAATTGTTATGTCTCTATGGGAAAACCATTTGAGTTTTACCACGTAAAATTTGTCTGTCTCAGGATCCGTATTCGGGATTCCAGAGCTACAAAGGCCTAGATAATTTCATAATTTATTTTTCTCATATTTTTTTATATTGCTTAATGAGCGAAATTCATTTTTATCATAGAGAAATTTAAATTGTTCAATAAGTCTCTTAGTAGTAAAAATTTTTTAGAATCTCTGTTTGTACAAATAAAAAAAGCTTTTAAATATTTAAAAAATGTTTCTTTTATGTACCAATTATAAATAAATTGTCTTTCTAAATCGTTTCAATTGTTTTCAAACTTTTAAGCGATATTTATTTACATATTTCAGCTACTTGTTTTTAGATCTCTTCTCAATTTTCAATAAGTAATGGTCTCAATTTATGTTGTTTACTTTTAACTTTAATGGAACTAAGTAATTTTATATTTATAACAATCTTTGTTAAGCCACACAAAATGTCACTTTTTTTTGGTTTAAATAGCCCAAAAGTTGTGTTCAAAAATATATGTTTATATATATAAAGGTTTTTTCTGGTATTTAGTAATAGGCAGTTAAGGTGCTGCTTACTAGAATGCCAAATTATTCAGTTCAATGAACATTGTTGTAATTTTTTTATACAGTTTATTAAACACCAAAAGGGTTACATGCTAAAAATAAATAAAAGTTCAAAAGCATATTTTTTTCGTTTAATTTTCTGTTATCGAAAGGTTGTTCAAAAAACGGATTAGCTTAAGTTCAATTGAAATATAGAACAGATCATTAACCTATGACCTTTCAGATACAATTTAACTGAAACAATAAATTTTATGAAATTTTTAAAGAGTTAATATAAATTCTGTATTTGTTGGTACGAAAACAAATACATTGTTCATTTGCGAATAAAACGTCATAACTCAAAATTTGAAACTTTCGAGTTGTTTTGATAAAAATATTACTACATATCAGTACAGTTTTCAGCAATTTAACACATTATTGATTTTTTTTTTTTTTTTTGTAAGCGGACTTTCAACCAGAGCAAGTTTGTTTCTTCCTAAAAAGTGAACATTAAACTAAAAGTTATTGCACTAAAGTGAGAAATCGAAAAAATTGCATATTGTTTTACATTTGAGTAGGTAATAAAAACATTCATTCAATTTCTTCAAAACCTATATTTATTTCTGTCTACAATTGTCATTAAGAGATTTTAAAGTAATAATAAATTCACAAAAAGCCAATTTTTTATTAAAATTTTAAGATCTAAGCAAAAATTAAAAATCACACTTCTTTTATATCACAACAACCAATAATGTCTAGACCAATTCAAAAATAAAATTACAATTAAAAAAAAATCCAAGAAAATGAGTGCATGTACTGACAAAATCAGTACATCTGGCTATATTTTATCCAAAACATGCGGCAGCAATAAAAATATTACGTCATGAAAAAAATATATTATCTTGCATTTAAGATGACAATGACACAGCAATTTTCACTAAAATGAAAGTGTGAAATTTTTAACCTTTTCGTCGCCGTTGCTGCTTATAAGCAACAATGTAAAACGATGGAGTAATTGTAAGTGGCGGCTATTTTACCCTTTCAAAATTAACTGCAGTAGTTCAAAATTCAATCTAAATTACAGCCACACTGTCGACGCACTTATACGCCGATGACCTTCAAATATCACTTAAAAATTTTTTCGCCACTATTTTATGCTTTATGGGTTTTAAAGTACAAGCTACCAATTAGCAGTGCTATACCTGATGTTTTGTAATAATAATGTTAATTTTTGAAAGTTGAAAGGATGTACTAAAAAATTTCTTTTTCAAAATATTGAAAGTGTTTCCATCTGTCCCAACAAACCCGATTATATATCGAATATATTTCTAATAGACAGTACAACTTAAAAACATTTTTTACATACATGTTCTTGTTATTGTTACTTAGAAAGTCTTTGTGGCTGTTCACACAAGTGCAAGCATGAACGCCTGTCTGAAAGAGAGAGGTAGAAAAAATAGGTAGTTAGAAAAAGACAAGCGAGTTTATATCTCTTTCTTACTATTTATTTTTTTTCTACCTCTCACTTTCAGACAGGCGTTCATGCTTGCGCCCGTGTTAACAGGCACTTTAGTAACAATAATTACAGCTCAAATGTTTTTTTTTCACAGGTCTATAAAAATCTGATGGAGAAAGAGAATAGAATAGAATAGAAAGGACAATCATAAAACAATTAAAATTGTCTAACTACACTGTGATTAGTTAAGAAGAAAATGGTGAAAGAAAGGAGATGGCAATGGTACAAACGAAATAGTCAGGTATTGTACATAAGTAGGTAGAAATAGATACAATAACACATGTTGCTCAGCATATCGCTGTTTCTTTGTTTGCTACATACACTTGAGCGTAAATAGTTGAGCTCTATAACTTAATTTTTGTTGAATGTCATTAAGTTTCGATCGTTCAACGAGGAATATCCTCTTCTCCTTGTACACTGAGATCTATCTACACTGTTATTTTGAAAAGTTCTTTAGTTTCTGTAACGTAACATTTAAAAGAAAATCTTCCATTCAAATATTTGTGCGTGATTTTTTATTTGTGTTAAATAAATTTACAATCGCTGTGAAATTTACTAAAAACTAAAAGCAATAAAAAAAACTTTAATAAAAAATGTACTCCCCAAGTGATATTTTCAGTAAAGATGAATCCTTTTACACAAATACTGCTACTTTCTCGGAGTACCAGTCCAAAAGTATGTTGTTTAACAGATATATTAATTTACCCAATTCTGCACCAATTTCATATGAAATAATCGAACGGATGTCGAATATAAAAAGAATTAAAAAGCAGCTTTTTAAAGATGATGATGACGATCATCCACAGGGCAATAATCAGAATAATGGAGATGGTGATAATGATGATGGTAACGATGATGACGATGATCATCATCATGGCCATAATGATGATAATGGCTATGACGGAGATGACGATGACGATGATTATAATGATTTTCATAATCATAATGGTTATAATCATGATAATGATGATGATAAGAACTTAGGCTGCACACCAATTAATTGGGATGGTAAGAATATATTATTTGTACAGAGTCTAATTTGTAGCCCTAAAATTTGGGATTTGCCGATTTCTTATTAAAAAATTATTTTTCACTAACAAATGGTATTTTTTTCAATTTATATGTTTATATTATCAAATTAAGCTGCGCTTTGGCACTAAGTTTTTTAAAAATTTATTTAGCACCGAATCTTTCAATTTAAATCCGTAAATTTTTCTTTATGTACAAAATCATTTTAAGGATATATTTTCCCAGAACAAAATGCAAGTTTTATAGTTTTTCCAAACAATCCAAGTAACGACATATAACCTAATAAAATACATCTAGGTTTCATTTAAGGAGGAGATGGCAAACACTTTTTTTACGACTTTATTTAATGTATGTGGGATTTTAAAATCGATCAAACTCAAACTTACACAAAGTTTAGAACTATTGGGTAGTAGTTACCTCACTAAACGAGATCGGTCAAAAACTCGCCTAGTTGGAGGGTGTACAATTTTGCCATTTTAGTTAAACAGCCTCTGTTTCGCATCCATGTAATTATTCACCTATTACGTTTGGAAAATTTTGTCCAACACATACAAAAGAAAGAAATGCAAAAAATCCAAAATTTGACCATTTTCAAAATCAAAAATAGTTTTGCCTTTTTTTCAAAAACGAGCTTTTTTTGTTTTGAGGTCAAAAGAAAGTTCAGGTCTTTTCTTTGGAGAACTTTAAGGTCCAAAGTCGGCAGAGACTGAATGTCGAGTTTCTCGAAACACCCATGACTCTAGCTCTCGAACGTTGTAGTGGCCCGTTCTCATAATTCCCACTCGAAATGATGCAATCTTTGTATTAATCATGGTAAAAAATGTAGTTACAGACGAGGTGAATGTCCCAGTTATCGTGCCAGTCCCAGTGATCGTTATTGTTATTGGTAAAAATTTAATTAATAGCCAGAGCAGAAACAATTTTTATAGTTAGCATTGATTTTTTTGATTTTTACATTTTTTATGGTCTTTCTGTCTTTTTTTTTTTTTTTCTTATAGAAAACATGGGCTGAAATTTTAAAATTTAAATTTTAAATTCAAAAATCAAAGTATACTAACTTATTATTACTCGACATTCATTTTGATAGATAAACAAGTCTCAGATCACTTTTGGACCTCAAAGTTTTTTAAGGAAAAAATTTAAGCTTTGTTTTGACCCAAAAAAAGTTCCTTTTTGGAGAAAAAATCAGAACTGTTATTGATTTTGAAAATATGGTAAAATTTTGGATTTTTTGAATTTTTGCCCCCTTTTTCAAAGATTAAATAAAAATCTGTCGAAAACGTGTTTCACAAAATTTTCTAAATGCAATAGGTTATTAGTAACATGGATCCAACACAGGTGGTGTTTGACCCAAAAATTCGATACCCTCCAACTCGACGAGTTTTGGATCGATTTCGTTCAAATTTGGTGTGGTAACTACTGCCCAACAGGACGATTTTAAAGGTGGGTCCTCTTGAGATGAAATCTCATATATAAATAATGTGGAATATAATGTTTATTGATATTTTTAATTCATAGAATTGCAAATTACACGTTTATGTGTTATATTTAAAATAATTAATTGAATATAAAGAAATTGAAATTACACTTGCGCACGACTCTGTGCGACTTCTTAACCTTACTGACGCTACACGAATGAAAGCTTGTCTGTTTGTATTCGTCTAGTCCGGGTTGCCTTTTTAGCAGGATCTTAATACATTCGTCCAGTCCGGGGTGCCTTTCTAGCAGGGTCGCTATGCTCCCTTCCCACAATAATATAATAGAAGAATAAAAAAATATAAAAGAGCTATAGAATTTAAGCTATTCAACAATTAAATAATAATTGGAATTTGATGTATTAATTTATTTGATTTATTTTTATTTTATATAGAACCGGACGAAACCGACACAGATTAAATTCTGTATGATGTGGATATGAAAACAGAAGACCGTTTGCTGAATATATATACCTATATGAACTAGTATAATAATAAACTGTATTATAGCACGCGTGCACAAGAGTTTTTGAGCTTTCACACGTACCTACATAACGTTCATTAATACAGCAAAGAATCGGTCGACCTTCAACCGTCAGGCGGTCAGGTTCATGCAGCGATATTTTTTGTATGCACAGCTAAAAGTGTGTAATCACAAAAAGGGTAAATTTTTTAACCGAAAATTTTTTCAATGAACCTAAAAGAATTATTATACGAAACGTTGTTGCACTTGCTATGGAAAGTACCATTTACGCAGTGTACACCATTGTTGCCAATTTGGTACCAGAAGTGACTCTTTTTCCCCTTTTTGGGTCCATGGGTCTTTTTTGTTCTATTTGGCCTTTTTTTTAAAACGAGTTAAAAGACTATAACGCGTTACCCTGGCACTAGCGTATCAAGGTTGGTTTTTCCGAGTTATCTCTTCCCATAGTGCCAATGATGAGATGCAAAATAAAAGTTCTTGATCTGCCAAATACGAATATTATATAGTGCCATTCCGCATCCAGCCGCAATCGTTCGGCACAAACGATTTTGTGAGTAATTATCACATCAAAAATTTAAATCTTAGACTCAATCATTATCACTGAAGCTGTATTGTCGTAAAGAACTTTTTGAAACCTTTGTCTTACAAAGTCTTTTGTTGAGATATTTTTTTTTTCGTAGCAAAATTTTTTTGTTTTTTTGTGAATTTTAATTTTTTTCGTACATAATTAGAAGTCTTGGTCTAATGAAAAAAAAATTTTTTTGCTGGTTTTTCGATGGTTTTCTTTCTTAGTAGAGCCGCCTAAACAGCCCCCGCTTATATCTGATTGACATGTTATCTCTACTTTGGAATATCTGAAAGCAGAAATTCAAGCCGATTATTAAAATATAGAATTTATGCTAAAGCTGGAACTAGGATTTTAAACTAGCGATAAGAAAAAAAATGTCGGACTTTTCAAATTTTTGAATCGTTTTATGCAACTTTAATGCATTTAAATAAAGATGAAAAATCATAATGCTAGTTCCAGCGAAAGGCGTTCTTGCGTAGAATAAGCACACATTTGAGCATGATTGATTTAATAGTTTTTTTTAGTCATGTCAACAAGGTCTAAAAAAATTGTTTTGAGAAAAACGTGCTTGAACTTTCTTTTGGAATAGATCATTGTATCTATTTTTATTTTCTTTTAGCCTGAAACCCCTTATGTTATGTACGAAAAAGAAAAATTAGATTCACAAAAAAGTTCTTCTCAAATCTCAAAAAGAGATTTTGTTTTAGGAGACTATCCCCTTAAAATTTCCGGTTCAGTTTTGGCTAATAAAAAATCTAGTTCCCATTTGTGATCAAATATTTTTGACTATGTTCGCGTGCAACTCTTTGACCGATGCTGTTATAAACTCGAAGAAAGAGACAGATGCGGCTGCATCTGTCAAAAATTAGAATACACAAATTTGGCAACCGCTCTAAGGCATGACTTCATTTGCAGTCAGCTTTTGCACAGTGCTGCCATTACTGCAATACAATTGCACAGCTGATATTAGGTGTATTCACGATCTGGTGCAAATGCTTCTTGCATCGTTGCTAATGCAAAATATTTCTACTATCACGATAACAAATATATTTAATATGCAATACAAATTTGCATTTGCACCAGATCGTGAATACACCTATTTTTTAAACCCTGTTTGAAAGCTCTTCAATACAATTAAATACAGTATTTTTTATCAACTAACGATGCTCAGCGATCAATGAGTACATGAGTAGTAACTGAGAGCATTATTTAGAAATTTTGACAAGAGGATTATAAATTATTGTTGCTATCTTGCTTTTTATTATGGGAAGTGTAGTTAGCCGTAGTTTTGTAAGAGCAAGACAATAATATTACCAATGGGGTATCATCTTGTCAAAGTAACTGAAAAATCCTCACAGTTTCTACTCATGTGATTATTACCAGCGATCGACTGATCACTTTTTCTATGGAACGTGTGAAATTTATTATGCTCTTGTGCACTCGTGCTATCATGGCAGAATAATAGAAGTAGATGCATCAGGGAGAAGATCTAAGCATAGCTGTGAAACTATGAAGAGAGAGCGCAGAGTGTTGTGTTTTTTATATAAAATGAAATCACAATACACACACACACAATATGCACACAATATTTTATTTGAATTATTTGTACCTACTGATTTTTGATTTGACAGTAGAGTCCAGAAAGTAAAAGAGAGCGCCATGTTGTATGCGTCTACCCCTATTATTCTGTCATGCATGTTAAAAACACATAGAGAGCGACAAGCTTGTGACTTCATCTGTCATAAATTATAATACACACGTTTTAATGAAACTTCAAATTAGGAAACAACACAATTGCATGGCGAACTAGAGTCTAAGTACTTCTAATTTGACAGTGGTAAAACAGAAAAAAATACAGATGTAAGAGCAGAAATGCAAAACAGAGGAAGAAAAATGAAGAAAAAAATTGTAATTTTCATGAAGGCTATTACAATCGCTAAGTAATTCCACTCTCTCAACTACTGCCGCCAATTGAGAGCGACTACAATTTCAATAATGAAATCACAAGCATGTAGTTCTCTATATGATATTAAGCATTTATTAATTATGTTAATCTTAAGCTATTCTCTTGTACTTCTATTTTATAAAAAACCAATAAATGTTAAAAATTAAAAATTAAGACATTTTTTTCTTTACAATTTTTGTTTTGAATTTGGCCGAAGAAGGTTTAATGTGAAATGCTATAAAACACCACGGAAACGGCAACAAGCCATAAAATATTTTAACAAAGGCACGGTTGAAGCCATCGAGTTTTTCTTCGGAGAATATTGGCCGACATAAAACGGTAATTAGATGAAAGGCTAATTTCGACAGTAATTCTAGTGGATACATCAGCAAAGTGCTCTAAATTTTGTTTAATTTACTCCAAAATTCGTCCGATTGTATACATTTCAGAACTTTGTCTCTTCTCGATGGCGAGGAATGTTTGTATCAAGTCTAATTTATTTGGCTCATGTATAGTTCGCGCTATCACTTGCACTGCACCATCAAAGCTAATATGCAATAAAGTCAGTTTCAGACGCTTACTCAGGGGGCGGGTGTTATTGGGGTTCAAATATTTGCTCACACCCCAACAATTTTTAAATCAAAGCGTAAAGTATAAACAAGCCGTCAGTGTTTTTTTTTTAAATCTAAAAAATTGGCATATAATTTTTAGCTATATTATGAATATTAAATATTTTAGCTATGTTATAAATATCCAAAAAGGAAAATCCGTTTTCGTTTTGAAATATCTCCAAGTTCTTTATTACAAATAGTAGCTCTCATCATATCATCTAAGAATGAAATTCGATATCAGGAATATAGTGGCCACCACGGGCGTGCTTGCAGCGATCGATTCGTTGAATCCAATTCTTGACCACTGTGCCACACACTTTGACTTATATTCGAGCAATTTCGAGTTTAATATTGGCTGTGAGCTTTTTTAATGTCTCTTACTTATTAGCATAACTCCAGAGAAAAAAGTCTAGAGCCTCGGTAGTCAATTGATGGATCCATTTCACAATATCGAAACAAATAATCTTCCTGATATGCTTTATGTAATTAGCACAAAGTAGTAGGGTATTCACCCAGTATAACTCCAGCCATCTACACAGGCCGAACAAGATTCGCGAATAGTATTTTCTGACCAGCTTATTTTAGTTTGTCATACCGTCTACACCAAAGAAACGAATAAAAAATCCATCTGAGTTTGCTTGGTGTAAAACACACAGTAAAAAAATATGCTAAAATTGTTTGTTATTGCAATATATGTGCATACAAATGCACAACACAACTCGAGAGCACACACACTACTAGCATGCATAAACGTTCAAATTGTCAAAATTAAATTTTAGAATAAAGTGACAAATTCATAATCGCAGATGCAATGGCTTCATATACAAATTGATAAGAATTATGCTGAGAAAATTTAACAACATACTCCATATAAATTAAGGTCACATTTAACTCAGTCCTGCTTCCTAGTTTCCCCTTCTACTTAATAAAATGTTTTTCGTACTTCCACAAAAACTACCAGCAAAAACACAGCAATCAAATTTCATTGCTGCTGTTTATTGTTTTTACTACCTTGTGTTTTCTGGTAGACTAAAATGTACAATTTTTGTTTTTTTTTTTGTTGAGTTGAGGAATTTTTGTTACCTTTTAGATTTAAATTTGCCTAATTTCGAAAGAGTAGAAAATTTGTTGAGGATTTTCGAAAAGCTTTTATCCAATTTATCCTTTTGCGTAATTATAATCTAGGCTGAGAGAGAGAGAGAGAGAGAGAGAGAGAGAGCATGCATAAATGGGAGAATTGACGCATGTGCGTTTCTTCTGTTGTTCTTCGAAGTTTCACACTCACTTGTTACCTACCTGTCTGCATACATACGAAGTATGTAGGTACCTCCATTTCGGTCATGTCACGTGCTTACTTCATTTTACACAAAGTAAACACAAATTGGTCCATTGTCAATCTGAAACTGAAAATCCTTTTTAATTAAGTACAAATATTAAATGGATGAGGAAAATTTAAATAACTGCTAGCATGCATACCTATGCAAGAATAGCAGTATTTGTTTAACATGTTTTACTCTCAAAAATTAAGTGCATATTTATTCATACAAAAGTTTTTTTTTTACTGTTGCAATTACGATTTGCATATGCAATTATAAATTTGTGAGCAACATTATTATTCTGAAAACATTTGCCAACATTATTGTTCTGAAAATTTTTAACCTTAGGCTATAGGTTGAACAAGTACAGCTCAGTTTCCAATGACTGCCAAACTGCTCCCGGATGAAACTTGGCATGCTACAGTTTGAAAGCAATTGCTTATACGAGTTCTCCGTTTATCAAAAAGTAGTTTTTGTCGAAAATTTACCATTCTCGGATCCTTGTATGCGAAACTATTCAGTCAGTTTAGTCAGTTCTTTGAATTGTAATAGATTTTCCACTCTGTTTTAATCTTTTTTTGAGTGGAAGATAAGAAGACTATCGCCATTTGAACAGAGGTAAAAGAGTAGTTGATTCTTTCATCCAAATACCTACCGGATACAGCACCGCTTTAGATTTTGAATCCAATAGTATAAAACACATGACGTAGACCCCGGAGTATGACTTCTGGACTTAACCAATGATCCAGTTTCATGAACCTGTCATCATATCTTCTTCCGAAGCGGATACAAGGAGCAAGAATATCCATGGGGGCTGTACTGACAACTAGTGTTTTATCAGGTTGTGCTCCGTATCCACTTCAGCATGCTAGACTCTGTTTAACTTGAGTCTATATCAAATCAAGTACGGCATTGAGTAATAACCAAACACACACTTCTCTGAAGCCGCTGTAGTCAGAGAGGACGCTGTGGACTTAACCAAAGTTCTTTTCTAATATACTATGGAGGCAATAGATCTCACAAGAGCAATGTATATCTAGTATTCTAATGTTGGATTCAGACCCCACGTATTGCCGAAAACTTGTCTGAACTGCCAGAAAACCTGTTCCCTAGTAAAAAGCATTAAGATATTCAGGATTCACTGAAAGATCGCACTAAATCTGGATCTTGTCCAAAACTTTTTGAATATTAATGTACACCGTCTCTAAGAACCTGAGAGAGAACGCACACCTCATCAGCATATGCTTGGATGTGAACTCCAAGGTCTGCAGATCAGTGAGAAGGGAATCTACCACGAAGCACCATAGAACAGGGGAAAGTACACTCCCTTTTGGGGGCATCCTTTCTTAACCTTGACCGTCATACTGTCATCGTTCCCGCCCCCCCCCCCCCCCCCCCCGAGACCTAAGCAGCCGTTTGGACAGCACATCGAATCGAAAGTAGCATTATTAAAATATCCTTTAATATCGACAAACACTCCCAAGGTATAGTTCCATATCTCCAGCCCTTTCTCAATAATACAGTCGTGAGCTAATTCAGAGAATTTTCCTTTCTTATAAACATGTTGCCAAGGATTGAGAAGATTTTAACTCAGAACCCCCACCCTAGTGTGCATCTCAACCATGCTGAAGTCGGTCCACCAAAAATACCAGAATATAATACATGAGTTGTCTATACTACATGAAGTCACTAAGAGTGTGTTTTAGAATGTAAGTTCCCTCATCTTTTCCGGGCATACCTTCCTGATTCTCTCTCCCACAACCATCACAGAAAAAGCAAATTGGGAGCTAACTTATTTGTTGAGTACTTGATATACTTATGTAAGATCTGCTTATCTATCATTTGACGCGCTCAGAGAAAAAGTGGAGCATAAAATTTACTAGAGGAAAGAGTTGTTGCTGTTACTTAGGGACTACAGTGATATATCCTAGAACGCACTAAGAGTTGTAACTTACGCCCACATACAAAATCAAATAAACCAAGCAGAACGAGACTTCGTTTTGGGTTTGTGAAATTTTATATTTCACCTTTGCCCTAGTAAATTTTATGTTTCGCTTTTCCTCTAAGCGCGACATATCTAAATTTATTTCTATTAGGTATTAAAAGTGCTTGGCGGTTTTGCCAATGTTGGAAAAATTCTAGTAGGAAATTCTCTCTTTCTCACTCTTTGACAGAGAATATGGCATAGTGAAAACCAATCATTAGCCTTAGGTACTCACTGTAATATATTAATTGATTATGAAATTATAAACGATTTTTCATAATAAAATTAGAAGTAAATAGATTAACAATAAATATAACAATGTATGTTAAAAAAAAGAAAAAAAAATTTAAAAAAAAAATATTTTTATAATAATAGAAATATAAAACTTTAGCATGTCTAAGTTTAAACTACTTAATTTGCCCTTGACATGAAACTATTTTACAATGCTAACAAGAACTCAGAGTTGACCATATTACAATTTGTCATTCTGACATTATCCTTTTGTTATTTTTTTGTTGTTTGCTTGCAATGCTTGTTTGCTGGTTTTCGTGTGTAAAAATTTGCATAAAGTCACATACCGAAATTTTTTGTTTCTCAGCCTCACACATGACACTGTAGCTAAAACACACACACACAAACAAGTCCATTGGTATATATACAGCAGCATATGTGTGCGATTGTCCTTGACCCAAAGTGCGTGATTTTGTGATTTCACATTATTCGTTTGCACTTTACTCCTAGAACTTTAATGGTAGATACTCGTACATGTATTACAAACAAACAAAAAACAAACAAACGAATGAAGATTTTTGTTTTTTGAGTTGCGGATATAAAACATGACATAAATTGCGGATAAATAACACACGCTATCTTTGAAATTGTAATCTACTTGAGATACATACCTACAAATGTCTTAAGAATATGAGTTTCGATACATTCGTTTGTATGCATAGAAAGTAAATTTTAAATTGAATTGATTTTGGTCTTAGCTTTTTTAGAAAATGTATAAATTCTTATTTTATTTCTTAAGCTTACACAAATTTTCTTGTATCACGATTCTTTGTAATCATCCTTCTATGAATTCTGATTAAGTAAGTATTAATATAAGAGGGGTCAGGGCCGTAGCCAGAAATTTTTTGTCGGGGTGGGTTTTCATTCGAAGAAAATATTCATAAATACAATAAATTAAATCAATGATACATTTGATGGACCCTATAAAATTAAAATTTTAGGAAAAATTTTCCAATTTTTTATAATCTTAACCTCAAAAAAATGGCCAAAAGTGACAAAAAATTCCTAGAATAATCAAATAAAATTTTTTCAAATAAATATTATTCAATGTGCATTTTTTTATCGTAAGGGACATAATTTCATTAACTCATTGACTTCCCACTTCTGATGATGTACCCAATCTCAAAAAAATTACCAAAAATATTAGAGGCTCATTTTTTTCAAATGATCATCATTGGGAATTTGAGCCATTATCAATGATAAGGAACCCGGATGAGGTTGGCTTATATTCCCTAAATTCGTGAAGTCACAACATTGAAAGAGATCTTTCTAGTCGTGGTGCTCTGAGCAATAATGCGTCATAAAATTAATTTTAAGATGGATTTTGCTAATAAGATGGAGTTTTTACGAAAGAATTTTTCACGTTGAACACGAATCTGAAGTCAAAAACTTCCCATCACGTAACGTTTTAGGAAAAAAATGGGGTTTAAGCAAGTCTTATTTTACAAGGATCCGATAATTTTTTCTATTTATCTTAATTTTTTTTGGGGTCAGAACCCCCAAACCGCCCCCCCTCCCCCTCCTAAATACGGCCTTGAGAGGGGTAATAATGGGGTGGAAACACAATTTCATAAATTCTCATACTCAAATGTCAACCAACTTTGCATGGAGTTACATACTACTGTACCATCATGTAAGGTGTCAAGTAAGGAGATAATTCACTTGTTTTCGTATATTTTTATATATGATTTATTTACAAGCTCATGCATATTTAAACAATAATTTGGCATGACTTGTGATTCTTTTACTCCCTTCATATTGCAATGATTGCAATTCAAAAACTTTTCAAAATAGTTTTTAAGTATCCTTTGTGTCAACACAATGCAAATGCTCTACAAATAAAATATGTATAAAAATAATTTGGCAATCATCAAATGCTGTCATGGTCACAATTGCAAAACAAAATTATTTTGCCAAAACTTTTTTATTTGGCAATTATGCAAGATTTTAGCAAAAAGCTTCAAGTGTGTATAAAATATTGAAACACTTTCGCTTCATAATTTTCTATCTAGCTTTGTGGGAGAGTTCAGTAAACGCTGTTGTCAGATATTTGTACTTAATTTAAATATATTTAATTAAAGTAAGTGTGCCAAAAATAGTTTAAATTTAGAAAAATATATATACGGGGAGACTAATAAAAGTTCGCTGAGTTGGTGGTATTTTATTAGCGAAATTCCATGAATTTTAAATTACGGTTGGTTTTGTTCAATACTTTCTTACAAAATTTGACAAAGGAGGGTGTTGCACCTTTAATAAAACCATGACAGGTAATGAAACTTGATTTTATAACTGCAATCCGGCAACCGAACAGCATTCCATGGTGTAGAGCCCAAAGGGTGCAAAAAAGGGTTTAAAAAATTGTTTTGAAGAATTTTTTGAAAGGTGTATCCAACTACTTAAAAAATATACAAAGTTTAATGAGATTAATAAAGATAAAAAAGGATGAAAATTAAAGGTGTGAAATAAAATGTTTTTTCCCCCGTTAATTTGGAGAACTTTCATTAAATAGTTTTTTCGTATTTCCCCACACTCCGTTGTTCCCTTTGAGATTATATCCAGTCTTAATAAGCTAAGTGGTGTTTTCCTAATAGTCTAATCTCTACGCACAATTGCGGCTAAACCCTCTAACCCGCAAGGTTGATATAATAATAAAACAAACACCAGAATTTTTGTTTCCAGTTAACATTGATGAAAGAATAATGAATATGAAGTCCATTTTTTAGAGTTTAGCAGTTAGGGGAGAAAAACGAAAGGCTGCCTTGATGCGGCATTGCGAGTTTAAGCCAAAAAATAAAGATATATGTGGGCAATTCACAAGGTGTTTTATTTGGTGTTCTACGACAGTATATGACAGTATATGAGGAGACTTAGAAATATTTTTTTTTTAGATTTTTATAAAAAACTTATATGCGCGATAATTTTTCGTCACAAAACAACACTTTGTACACATATAAATAACTATAAACAAAAATCATGTGATCGCAGAAAGGAAGTTTGGAAACTGACCACAAATTGTGTGTTTATTCTTTCTTCAGGTCTGTCAATTAATTAAAAAAATAAATAAATTTGCACTTGTCCATTAATTAAAATGGAGTGAAGGCTGCCTCTGGGCGATCTTAGGGGTTAGAGGGTTAAGACGGTAGAGCGGTCAATGATTGAGATAGGCGCAACAATGGTGCATTGTCTCTGGTCATGTGATAAGCTTGGCCTGGCTACCTAATCACAAGTAGGTGTGGCACCTTCCATACAAACTATATCCTTTTTTGAGTATATATCCGGAGTCATTTACAATACAGTACAGAAATTTTAATAGGATGTTATTTGATAACGCCATACCAGAGAGAATTTAGGAGGATTTAAAAACGAAGAGTGAGATTTCCCATATAATCTAAATATTCATTCAGAAATATCACCGGAACCATTTGTAGTTGGATACTAAGATATGGAATGAAAGACCTATTTGCCAATACCGAGTTTATTGTGGACTTTTAACCCTAAATTTCAAGAGGACGCGGCAATTCGCATATAACGCTAATCCGTTTTTGAGTATGTCTCCGGAACCTTTGCAGTTCAGTACTCAGATTTGGTATAAAATGATTGGCCGACTATACAGACAGGAAAAATGTGGGTGTGATTGAAAAAAAGGTTGTGGTACCTCCCATAAAATCTGAATATTCATTGTCTCAGATATCTCAAAAATCACATGGTTTTACAGTACGGTATTGACTTATTTTTGCCTGCTACTATTTCCCGTAAGAATTTTTACAAAATATTTTTGCAAGTCGGTAAAATTTAACTCATTAATATAACTATTATTTGCCCATGGCATTCTGTTCCAATAAAACAATACATAATATTTAACTATGAATAAGGAATAACAGCAGAAAGAAATGCAAAAAAATATGGGAGAGTGCGCCATCTGTATGTCAAATGAGAAATCTGATATACAGATGGCGTTATACTCACTATTTTGAAAGTCGAACAAACCTCCATGAGTTTTTTTTTATAGTTTTCAAATATTTGAGTATTTTCTTTTTATAAAAACTCATAAATCTAATTTTCTAAACTTTTTATTCGAATGCGGACAAAACAAGATGAATAAAAAGAGAGTGCAGCCATTAATCCTTGTTTTACTTACCACCACAACATAAAAAGGATTATATTTAGTGTTGTGGCATAACACCTCACATGCTATGCAAACCGTTTGGTTGGCTCCTGGATTTGGTTCTTTGTTTAATGAGACATTTTGGAATATTTTATTCAATGCAATTTGGAAGTAAAAAATATTGTATTGCTGATATTTGATATCAAAAACATTATTATCTTTAGTAAAAACTTTATTACCAAATTGATAATTTACAAAATTACACTGTAAAAAGGGATTTAAGACACCAATACTATTAACTTAAATTTCTATACTACCTAACCTTTGGAAGTATTAAATTAAAATAGACAAATTATTTAATGAAAATTGGTCTGGATATCATCGAAATTCAACTTAATACGAAAAAATTAGAATTAGATATTCAAATATATTCACAAAACATAACTCACTAACTATAATGTGAAAATTTTCTCATTATCTTTATCCATTCTCAGGTTAAGTGGACCTTAGTTTTTAAGCTTTATTTAAGAAAAGTTTGTATGTTAATATAAATCTAATTAAACTCTAATAAAATTTACTAAAGTTTCGAGCCCTAAACTGAACATTTCTGGAACGTTGGAATATTTTTATTTAGTATACTTTGTTGCCATTTAAGTTATATTTCCAAAGAACACGCATTTTTTATAAACTTTCTAAGCATTTATGAAATTTTCACATTCCTTTGAGAATTTTTTAGTGATTTTAATAAGCTTTGACTTGCTTCAAATTTTAAAGTTTAATTTACTTACTAAATAAAAAAGTACACAACTTTTTATTAAGTTTTAAAATATGTTAAATGTATATAAGCTAATAGTTTTCTATAGAAAACCAATAAATCTTATGCTGCTGCAAATTGGAAAAACTTTATTTTTTGTGAAAACAATCAGAAAAATTGCCTCAAAGTGAATTTTAAATTTCTTTTAATAGAAGTTACAATTGTTGCCATTGTTGTATTATTGTTTTACTACAATTCTTTTGCAGTCGTTTGGAAGTTCTGTAACTTTTTTTTTTCTTCCTTTGGAAGTACCAACCACAGCTGGGCTCTCGTCAACATAAAAAAACTAACTTTACTTTAGGCTTCAAAACAAACAAAAGAAACAAGTTTTGTGCGCTGTCCAAGAGCGGCAGCAGCGCTAACAAGCGATTATATGAAAGCAGAAAAATGCTAGGAAAAACGTAGAAAAACCAAAAGCATGCTGGACGACAAGTTCAGTGTTTTTTATATAAAGAAAAAATACATAATAGTATACATTTTTTTTTTTTACTTTTGTTTACTTCCATCTCTTTTATGCAGGCAGGAGAGACAGGCAAGCAATCAGCCAGACTAGAATGCCTGCTACAGTATGGTGGCAGTCAGTCAGTCAGTTAGGAAATTTTTCTATCAGGAGAGCATACTGCTAGCCAGCCAGCCGACAATAACTGCAATGCAGCAATTTAAATTCAGTTTCGCGCTACGTTGAATTTAAATTTAATGCTGCATTAACTTTAAAGCATCTGTCCCTCTTATAATATGTAGTAATAATAACAAAAGTGAAAAAATAAAATAAATAAATTTTAGCACGAATGCTTTTGCTGCACACACACACACACACACACACACTCAAAGAAAGAAAAATAAAACTTTTTACTGTTACTACTACTGCTGCTCCTTTTGTTGCAACTCTGTGTTACAGCGCGTTTCATACTCAAGTATGATGGCCAAATGTGTTATAAAAAATTTAAGTAAATGTTCAAATGATGTCTGTGATGCTGCATATGAATTTTTGCCATATAGTTTTGTACTTACTTATTTTTTAAAAGTAATTTGTAGTAAGAGTAAAAAAAAAATACCGGAAAGATAAATATTTGAAGTAGAAATCTGGTGCCTGCAAAATGTGCACGTAATATTATTGAGAGTTCATTTTTGATAGCATAATCTTCAAAGTCTGCATTTTGGACCACCTGGGTAAAATTATCTGATGTTTTCCAACGATAAAACATTGTTTTCCTCACATTGTCAACTTTAACTCGTAGTCCAGAAAAAAAAAATTTTCTCAGGTAGTCTTGAGAAAAAAAAAACTCCACCCTAATGTATAATATAATATGAAGGTAAGCTTTTTAGTAATAAAAGTTAAATAATTTTGAAGTTAAAGAACTATGTAAATTCGATGAAGTTCGTTTTTTGTAATTTATGTAAACTAAATCAAAATAATCGATTTTAATATTTATTCTAAATTCAATATAAAGTTGAAATAGAGGTCCGAAAGTTTTTCGAAAAAAAAATAAGACACCTGACTAATGTTTTGAATAGACGAAAACGAAATTTCTTGTGTCAACATCAAAAATTCAATATATCTTGGATAAAATGTTACTGTTGACCACTAGCGGATCCAAAAATTACCCAAGAAGGATTTAATTTTTTAATTTTCTTAAAATTTGTATGAAAATTTTATCGGCAAGGGGAGTTTTAACCTCAATTCCCCTTCATCCCCTTGGAGCCGCTATTGCTGTCAACAATTATACAATTGAAGCCTTCAAGAACTTTGTATATTTAAGTTCCAACACTAAAACAATATTAGCCATGAGAACAATGGAAGCAGATCCTTCTTTCGACAGTTGAAAATAACCCGCTCGCCCTAACGTATGGCACAGAGACCAAGACGGTGTCGACCAATGATAAGAGGCTGTTCGGAGCATTCGAGAAGAAGATACTTTGCAAGATCTGTGATCGAAGACTATAGGTTAAGTGGTGGCACAAACTCAAATTAACACTAGATTTACGGACAAAATTACAAAGGGCTAGAGTTGAAGAAGATAAAAGATAAGACCTGAACAGACAATTTCAGAAATTTGAATTGATTTAAAAATACTTTGCATGCACTTCAAGTTGGCACTCTCGAGTCAAATAGTACAAACAAATCAGAACAAACATTAGGATTAGGATTCCTAAGGACACCCATTTAGGATGGTAGGATAGCTTCAAATGTGCTCCTATTGTATTATTTTAGAAGGGATTTTTCCTATTAACTTGGGCAGCTATTTAGGACTTTTAAAATAGTTTATTTGAATAAAATTTTAATCATAAAAGAATAATAAAATAATTTATAGTTTTTGAGTTACTCGTTCCTGAATTTCTGAATTTGAACTAGCCACATCATCCAGCACTAAACTCAACCAAACGGCTGTTATAGTGAATTGATGATTCTATATTGAATTAAGTTAGCTTACAATCAAACTATACATAAAAATCGCAACTTAAAGCGTTTACTATAATCATCTTAGCTATACAGATCCGTTTCATATTTTCATTACGACTACAGATCCGAAAATGCTTTGAAATTCAAATTTAGAATGCTATGCCTACTGTTCCGAAAATGCCCATTAAAAGTTTATTTTAGGAAACAAAACAAAAACAACTTCTAAAATGCTCTTACATCTATTTTTTTTAGGATGTCCCCAATTCAGCTCCAAAAACAGTTTTTGAAGAGCGCTCCGATAATCATTTTAAAGGGCTTTTTATGAGCGCTTCTAAAATTGCTTAGTGGGATATATGTGAAAAAATATGTGTGCAAGCTCGATACATTGAAGTGTTTACATTTGCCTGTTTAAATTTTTTGAATATGATAAATTGAACTCATTTGTATTTTTATTTAAGTAACTGATTTAAATATTAATTGCAATTACTCCAGCAAATTAAATGACAGGAAAATCATTCAATCGAAGCATTTAAAGAGTTCGAAAAAAAATCGTGAAACTTAATGTGAATAATGATAATAAGGCAATTATAATAAGCGTGAAAATATATAACGAAGTTCTGCTATAAATTTAACTCTGAACTATAGGCATAGTATGCATGTGCATCCTTTACAACTTGAAACGCAATACATATTTATAAATACTTTTCGTTTTACTACTACTTTTTTCAGCCTTTCATTTTCATCTATAAAATCTGTCAAAAATTTAAACTTAAATTTATGATACAGATTTCTGAAGTATTTCAAAAATACATACACATATTTAACATACCATACTATATATTTTTAAGTATTTTTACCAGATTTCTGACTTAATGAAATCTTATTTTTTTTTCAACACAACAACGGGAAGTTCATTTGCCATGGTAGTAATAACGTAATACTTACATAAATACAATTTTCATTTACTGCCAATTTTACTTCCTGTCAGTGCTCTCCATTCAGAACTTTGTATTTGCAGCTGAAGTGAGGTGATGCAGCGTTGCATTGTGGTCGAATGCCTTTACACGGTTGCTGCTTCTGATTTTAATAGGTTTAAGCTTACTGCAAACTACATACATAGTGTAAATCTGTGTGTGTATTTTGTTGTGTTTTTCGCTGATTGTGTTGTGAGTTAAGCTTCTGTAAATATAAATAATAAAATAAGAGATTGGAATTTTTTAACAGTAAATAAAATCGGTGAGCCTTTGGTCATCCACACTCAGTATTTTATTTCTGGTATTTAATTTTCGCTTAAATGAAATAACTACGTAATTTTTAGGCTCTGATCCATAAATTATATAGTTTTATTGCATTTTTAGGCTTTTAATCTATCACTTTGGGTTTGTAATGTTGTCCTAACTATTTGGATTCATATTGAATAGAGAAGAATATATTAAAAATGTGGAATAGTTTTTCCGTACCGCCAAATAAAACAAGATTACACAAGAAAAATTCGCAACGGAACTAACATTTTTCTGCACTTAAACAAATGTGCATTCAAAATTTTTAAAGGCTTGTATGTATGTGTATTTGATGGATGAGTCTGTTTTCACGAATGGAAACATATCCCAGTAGTTAAAAAGCTTGTATCCTGTGCGAGTTTAAATGACATGAATATTTTATTTATGAAATTTTAAATTCTTTCAGTTTGAGCTTTTGGTAATAGTTCTCAAAATAATTTAACCAACATTTTAGACTTGGAATATTTTTTTTTTTCATCTCAAGGAAAATGAAACTGTATTCTTAGGCAAACATTTTTTTACAAGCTGCTGCTCCTTAAGACCAAATTAAGGATGAGTTAAATTGTATAGTTGACGTGGAGTAAGTATTATATGCTAGACTGTAAAGCAGAAGGCCTGAGCTCACCACTTGGCATAGTCGAAAATAAAAATACAAAACTTTCCTCAAGAGTCAAAAATTCCAAAGAAAAGCTTTGCACTTGGGACTCCGCATAAATCTGTAGGTCCTTTCAAATATAACCTACACAATACAAATAGATACAAAAAGCTCAGTCGATACACTTAATGGGCGCCATTATAGGAGTAGTAGTTAAATTCAAATTTGGTTAAGATAAACCTAATTTCAGCTTTCATTAAGAAAGGCTTGAGACCAGATCTTTCAAAGAAAAAAACTTAATTTTGACCTGCTCATGCAGGGTTAGAGTTTTCTTCAATTCAAACTTATGCACATCCATGAGTTGCATATTTCAGAAGTCTAAATTTTCAGGAAATTAATTGATTTTTCCACTGTGTTGCATACTCCTATGTATGTGTGTTATGTAAAGAATTGAAAATAGCGTAATAACGTTGCATTGAAAATTCCAGTGAAGTGTAATGATGTGGGCGAGATATGTAATGATTTAAGCGAACGAGCTTCTACCATATTGTGCGGTGTGTATGACGGCACGGCGTGGGTGTAGAGATATGCATGTTTGTGAATAAACTATTAAGGCTGTGGTTATATTGAGAGTATGCTCGGCGAACACCATGAAATTGTTGTTGCACCGAACACAAAGAGAGAGTCTTCACTCACTCTCACACCGAACACGATATGCTCGGTGTATTGTACACCGAGCACGCCGAGTACTCAGGGTGGCAATGAGTTATTTTACAAAAAGTATCATTACATACAAAATAGTATTAAACAAACGACTATATTTTGACAAAAAGCTACTCTGCAACGAGCTGAGAAAATGTTTTGTGTTTGTCGAACACCGGCACCAATATAACCAGGCACTAACACACACCGAGAGACATTCCGATAAGCGTAAATACACACACACATTGACGCCACTTGTGCCACATTAAACACACTTGAATGCAATCATTGACATGGGGTTGAGTGATGGCGTAAGTATTTTACAAATCTTTTTCACTACATCGCGCTATCTTTGTGTTGTTTTTGAACGCACCATTAAATTTTTAAAGAGCTTTAATGATTTTTTATTATGAAACAAAGAAAAAAAAAAACATTTTAAAAATGATAGATTAGAGTTGGGGTTAAGTTACAGTACGATTGAATATTTTAAGTACGCATATATACACTAAAATAGTTACAGTAATAAATAGCTAAAATACGTTTGAAACAAATTTCTTCGTCCTGTATTTTGTATTTTTAGATAAGGCTTATTTTGGAGTTTTATTGGCTGAGAATTTCTATATAAATTTAAAAAGAGCTTTGGATTTCACGTGTAATCTACGAACCTAACCAATTAAGTCTTTGCCTTCAGTGTTCATTTAGTTCAGCTAGTCAGAGTATTTTTGACTTTTGTTTAATCGAATTAAGAAGTTTGCTTGACTAATTGATTGAAGACTTTTTTTTTAGATTATACAATAAGGTTGAGTTAGTTCATCTAAGGAAATTTAAACAAAGGAAACAACGTATCAACTCATTCTAATCGGCATGGCAGGATTCATGAAAAATATCGAAATTCATCAAGCTAGTCACTTTTGCTTGTGATAACCAATATGAAGCAAAAAAGATTAGGTGCATTCACGAACACACAACTCTTGCCAACAGTTTTTGATTTCAGATTTGTGCTACTGCTAAGCGGTCGCCATTTTAAGTAGCTGTATGTATTCTTAAATTTAATAAACAAAAAAATACTATATTAAATGTTAAGGCCAGTCAACGTTCGATAACGTGAATATCCACTAACGTAAATCAATATTTTCTTCCATTGACCATTAACAGGTTCATTAAACACGAACAAAGTCTGAAAGCTCACGGATAAATTGTGATTACAAAACTAGAACTTACTGCAGGCTATCATTAAACACTTATTTTTAGATATTTTTAACTCAACGGACACGGACTAAAGCATTAAAATCGAACGATCCAACATTTGAGTAAAAAATTTTTCAACTTTGAGCTGCTCTTGCACTCACATTCATTATTTTTTCGCCACGATGTTTTTTGTGTTTTTCTTAGTTGGAGTATTACCTTTAAATTAAATCAAATTTGTTTAGTTTTGGCACTACGATTTTTTTGAATTTTATCTATGGGACATGGGGCATAGTTCCAAAATTCAAAAAAAAATATGTTTTCTAAAGAATATTTAATTACCTTTTCAATCCAAAGTAGAGACTCAAACACTTCAGAAGATCTGAGTTTATAAATGTTTCAACAAAGCATAATATATAAATTAATAAGGTTGATGCTTGGAATTCTTAAATAGTCCTATATAAGTTACAAATGTTTGCAATTGTAACCCAGAATTGCAAGATGTTGAAAGAAACTACCACTTCCGTTCGATATACTTATTTGTTGTTGTATTTTATTCATTTCAACTTGTCTATACAACAGTTCGTTATTGAGTATATGAGAAAGTGTGTGTCTTTTTTAAAAAGGATTTTTGCTTTAATTTTTCTTAATCAGGCCCCATTCTATTCAATTTTTATGATTTTTAGTAAATTATAAAAAATAAATCTATGTATTCATTTTTCAACATCACGACTTTAGTTTTTATTTCAATGATATTTAATAGGGTTAAAATTTTCCGAGAAGAAAATTACGTTTTTTTTATATTCGAATAAAAACGTTCCATAAATTGGTCAACGCTTACTGATTTAATTATAATTTATTTTTTTCTCCTCCCATTAAAAACACTTAGGGTGTTTTCCTTCACCGGTAACAGTTACTACGCATGGTAACAGTTACTACGCATGAAGAGATCGTGATACCATATAGTGCATGTACATACCAAAATAAGGAAAGAGAAAACAGTACACAGGAAAAAGTAAACATATATAATATCTTGTTGTACTTAGTATTTTTGCCTACAGCAGAATATATTCCCTACATTACACCTCCACCCCTTCCCTAGCTATGCTACTTGAATAGACTTATTTTTTCCGGCAGGGGAGAAATCAGGGCTAACTCAAAAAAGAAAACTAAAATTTGTTAAGAAATAGAAAATTGTCTGAACTCTACATTCTACATTTATCGACTAATTTGAAAAGCTAAATGATAAATAAGGCGTTATAAATACTCCCTTACTATCAGAGAAATTGATTGATTAAAAAACCAGTCATTGAAAAATTATCCATAATTTTGATAGCAAAAAAAATTATGGGTGTTAAAAAAATTATGATAGTGTTGATTTGTTTTTTGTTCAACAAACGAAAAAATAACGAGGTTCTGAAAGTGGATGCTGATAGAACCCGAGAAAAAAAATTATACAGGTCTCGGCGTTTTAAAAGTATACGTAAAATTTTTTTTTATGTAGGCCCAAAGTTTGCCCATTTCTAACAGATTAAGTATAATAAACCATAAAATAACTTGTTATTTTTGCATCAGAGCTTGTTTGTATGTTCAGCAATTTATAGTAGAATTTTCCATAGAATATTTTCTCCCTTCATATTAACCCTTTGGCACCCGCCATTATGGGACTTTTTTACCTTTTTCGAAAAAGTTTCGTTTTTCACCCATTACGAGGGTTGATAGAGGATTAATTGGTTCAAGAAATATGTGGCCCATGAAATTTTACTATAGGTCACTGAACAATAAAATTCTGTTTACTTGACTTTAGTAAAAATAAAACCAAATTCCAAAAATGTTTCAAATTTTCACCTCTTATACTTAGTGAACAAGTGTGTTTTTAAAAGTATTTTGTAAACTAAAAATTTATTTTGCATTGCAAAATAAACCTTATTTGTGTTTTCCACAAAAAAAAAAATCAAAAATTAAAATTTTTTCTCGAATTTTTACTCCTTTCATGCATTTTGGTGTTTATAATGTACAAAATTCCAAAAGCTCTACAGCCTTTCCCAAAAACTTCTTTCATAATTTTTTTGGTTTTTATTCTTAACGAATCTACGAATATAAAACAAGAAACGTTTTTTTTACCCCCTAATAAAAAAGTTGAGAAGAAAGGGTTAAGTAATAGAGTTTCAAGCTAATAAAACTAAATACAAGCATGAAAGCGGAAAGTTTTATAAAATTTGCTTCAATCATTTTGTATTGTTCGGCAGCAGCAATCAGTTTTATGCCAATAAGAGTGCGTGGATTAAAGAGCTGGAATCCAAGCTCTTTGAAACTATTAAAACTAAGTACAAAATATCGTATTTATCAAATATTTGTATTAATATTAGTCGTATACCCGCAAACGAGAGATACAGGACTTGGTTTTCTTATCTATATATCTTATCATAGATCTGTCATCAATATATTCAACATTATACAGTCGAATACAGCTACAGTATCGATTATTTTCCTACTACACCCTTTTTACATCTGCATCTTTCGTTCAGAGGCAATATATAAATTATGCAGAGATCTTTTGAAATTACAAAATGAAATACGAGACATAAACTTGAATCTATTTTTCATCGATGATATTTTTCGTTCATATCACGTGGTAATACTCAGCATATTTGCATTAAACCACTTTATACAATTCATAAGTTTTGTGGTACTACAAATGTTCTACGAAATTTTATGGTGCCTAGTTATTTTTGAAGGATTTTCAGTTTGGAATCTTATTGAAGTAATATGGTTGCATACAAGTGTCTACTATGTGGAAGTATTAGTGGCAATTTATACCACGGCATACATTTTGATATTAATATATTTGGATGCTGTAATGCAAACTATTACAAAATGCTTAAATACAAAACCAAAAGCGATTATTTATTGGAATTTTTCGACAAATCTTTTACTACAACAATCACGTGAATGTTTGTGGCGGGTGCAACAAATTATTCAGCAAGTAAATGAAATTTTCTCCTTTGGAATCTGTTGGTTCTTAATATTCCGGTTTGCATGGATCATGTATAATATACTGAATGGATTCCTAATTCTTTATCAACATAAAGGTTTTATCAACGTTGCCGTAATTTTTGTGGAAGTATTCATCATCAATTTACTATCAGAACGAACTATACAACGTTTTCGGTATACCACTAATTGTATTTCATTTTGTTCAATACGTCGTTATGGCAAAAATAATGTGAGTAACAGTAAATATGACTACATGATTGCATTTTTGAATTTTTATATTTAATAACCTTACAGCTGCAGGATCATCTTTTGCATATGATCGCAGTTGATATTCAACTCGGATACAATAAAAGTTTCATATATAACTCAGCTTTAACTTTAGCTTTTTTAAACAATGCAATTATGTATGCAACCACAGTGATGCAATTTGCCTTGGATAATTAGTAGAAGCAGCTGAAAAGAAAGTATCACTCATTTTTAAACATAAAATATATTCGTTTTTTTTTTAAATAAAAGATATATTACCTATATTTAGTTTATCTCTTTTGCTGGTTATTAATACAGGGCGGCGAGGTTATAAATTTTTTAATATTGTATATATATGTGCTGAGGCCGAATTTGGAGGCAGAATTTTTATTTAATTTTCTGTTTTTTTAATTAAGCACAAATAATTATAATACATTTATAACATATAATTAATAATTTTGTGAGGTTGAAATTTTTCAAACTTTCAAGTCCTTGAAAAATTCTGACTTAAAAATTTACAAATGCCAAATTACATTATAAATTGATGTTGTTTATCTTTTGTGCCATTCTGGAAACAATTTTGATCCAATCTTAAAATTCATCACAAATTCGAAAAACTTTAATCATAAAGTGTAAACTCTCGATTTTAATCGATCATTTGGATTTATAAATACTACCTTACAAGCATTGCTACTGAATTTCTACTACTACAACAAAGCCACCATTCAAATATTTTTTAGTTCATTTCGATCCCATAATTTTTTCCTGAATTGTACGATGTATTTTTTTAAAATTACCAGTTAAAATTAAAACCAAAAAACATAGAATGTGTCAAAATAGAAATAACACTAATTTCTAAAAAAAAATTCTTTAAAAATGTAAAAAATCAGTTTTTTCCCACTTTTGCGTTAAGATTTCTCGAGATCCTGTCATGATGGAAACATTATGCATCCTGATTCAGAACCAGAGCATACTTGTAATTATACATAGACAACTTATACTTTTAATCTTCTCATCACCAAAAAAATTGATTTATATTAGTAAGGAATATGAACTCAAAGAGTTTTATCCTAGCAGTCGTGAAATTGCCATTTTCTTTTTGAGAAGCTGAGAAATAGATCTAGGCTTTCTATAGGCTGTTGTACCATAAAAGAAGATAAAAAAGCACAACATAAAATTGTAAATTGTTTTTGTAAAGATATAACTAGAGCTGACCAAACCAAACTAGAGACAAGACCGAAAATCAGAATAAAATCAGCTCAAAATTTAAACCAAAAGTCAGTATAGTCCAAAAACAGAAAAAAGCTTAGATTAAAATTCAGATTAAGACCAAAAGCAGACAAATTTGAGACCAAAACTGTGAAAAAATCTGATCTAGTGATGCAAAAACTGGTGGAATTTTTTACGTGCTTCACATTTTCCAAGACATCTGTTATACCAACAGGTTGTTTTATATTTTATTTAGGTGCGCTTTTTTGGTCATTGGTTTTTTTAATTTTTTTTTTTTAGAAATCTCTGCCAAAACATCATGAATCATTTAACGCTTGATCACTGCTACCAAATTTCTAATAAGCAAAGTGAATGTACTATTTATCATCTTATGTATAAATTCGAATCACTACACGGCAAAATACCAACAAAAACAATAAGAAGAATACGTACTGAAGAAAAAATAGCCACTGTAAGTGAAAGTGTTCTCTATGGACGTTGCTCCCAGCAACTCTCCTCTGCCCATCCACAGCCTAAAAAAATTAACGCGGATCTTGGTTTGCCGCCTTATAACATCCAATTAGTGCAAGAATTGAAGCAATTAGGCAATCTTTAGCCTCGATATTAAGTGGATTTGGCTCAAATTCAATTTAAGCTTTATTCGGAGTTTTATGGTAAAGTCATTTCCAGTAGTTAGGACAATTTTTGGCGTAATAGATTTGTCAGCAACCAAAATTTTCGCATTTGCAGTGAAGACAATCAACAAGAATTCCGAAATGTCACTGTTTAGTGGGGTTTTTACAGCCGAGGGCGTTATCAGCACTTATTTCTTGAAAAATGTATCCCGAACAAACATTATGATCAATCATAACTAGGACACACTCCAGCTCTCATAATAAACCTCCGTATCTGCAATTAGTTTCAAGTATTTTTAAACTTCAATGGGTTAAGTAACAAATTATTGCACCAAGAAAGTAATGTTATAAAGTACTAACTATACAATTTGTTGCTCTTTTTATGCACACATTGATGACATCTTTTTGATGTTGAACTTTTTCCTTTTGTTTACTTAAACTGTGAACTTTGACTGCTCTGAAACACACAAACAAGTCAAAGCTCATATGAAATGAAATGACATTTTAATTGCATCCTGTAAATTTCATATTAGAAGGAAATCGAAGTGAAAGAAGAAACTTTCAGTGAAATGAGTCAGTAAAGGTTTTTAGTAAATTGAAAATCTATATAGAAGTATGTCAATGTATACAAATTAATTAGTAATATTTTTTGTTAAAAGCAAAAATTAATTACTGTCAAATTGTTTGATTGACTTTTCATTTTTATAATATCAAAAAAAAAAAAAAAAAACTAAAAAAAAATAATAAATTGAACAAAATATTTAAAAATTCAGTGCTTCAAATTTATAATATTTGGTAGAAATAAATTTAACCAACTTCCTAAAAGTATGCAATAGTTTATGTTTCAACTTGGTTATTCGATAGATATCTCTTTGTAAATTGTAGCTACCTTTTAATTAGTTCAACTACTTTAGCTTACTCATATTTACACACTTTCTAAGCCAAATAAATATCAAAAGGTCAAAGTTCGTAAATTAACTTTTTATTGTATTACTATTGTACCACGAATTTTTCGAAATGGCATTAATTGACAAACATTTATGATACCATTTGATATATTAATTGATATCAATACAAATATTAGAACAATAAAAGATATACAAATTTGATATTAATAAAAAAAAAT
The DNA here is from genome assembly GCA_963691655.1 of Toxonevra muliebris. Taxonomy (NCBI): domain Eukaryota; kingdom Metazoa; phylum Arthropoda; class Insecta; order Diptera; family Pallopteridae; genus Toxonevra; species Toxonevra muliebris. The sequence goes on along the minus strand of OY829327.1, from coordinate 11,859,649 downwards.
ATACATTTATAAATAAACAAAAGACACAGCAACAAAAAAACCACCCATGAAAATTTCATTAAATTAATTGATATTTCGATTAAGTGAAAATAATTCATAAAATTTCTTCAATAACGTCATGTGTCGTGGGTTGGTCACGTAAAAATGAAAGTCACTTATTTATCTATTAAAATTTTATATATTACTTCGGTTTTGGAAAATTTTGCTGTGCCGGAAGAAACAATAAAACAATTTGTACACCTACAGAGAATTTATATTTTTCAATACTTTTATTTATATTTCTGGCACAAGTTAAAAATGTAAGCGAACGCTCTACTAATTTTCCTTTTCATTTTCAACCATTCCCACAATCTCTATCTCATCCTCTCTCTGTCTCTCTCTAGTCGCCCATTCGTTGTTATCCTCAGGGAATGAGAATGAAAACAGCTGCAGAATATTTCAATAAATTACAATTTCATTTGCATGAAAAATTGAAATTTAATTTTTCCACGTACAATTGGCATTTAAGTTATGCAAATGTCTATATGAGTTCGAATTTTTTTGGCATTTACTTTTATACATAATAATTTACAACAATTTTTTATAAATATGCATCAAATTTACACTTAGATATGTATGTGGGAAATAACCGTATATAAATATATTTAATGTTAGAATATTTATTTAATATTAAAAAAATTGAACATTAAATATTTAGTTGCCAGCTGGAATCAAGTGGAAAGCAGCGACAATAAATATAGAGACAAGAGTGTGGGACTTCTACAAAGTGACACATTTTTTAGCTCAATGGCACCACAACAAAATTCTGCATTATATAAAATAAACAATATTTTCATATTCACTGTCCTGTAATTCAAAAAGCACTTTCGCTTTTTGATTATATTTGCCAGCAAAACTGAACTCACCATTATAATTGATTGCTATAGTAAACTTAACTCATTAAATTATTACGACCAGTAGCAAAATAATGTAAGTAATTTTCAATATAAGTAAATATAATAAAGTCAGAAACTTAATCATTTATTTCTGAAATCAAATATGAGCGTTAAGTAAATATTTTAATTAAATATGCGTACATATTTATGTACAAAAATACTGATACATTTATACTTATGACAATATTTAACCCAGTATAAATACTCAAACCTGGTCAGATCTGAGTTAATTTTAAGGTCGAAATGAAAAATAAATGTTTGGGCAATTAATAATCAGTGTATAATTTGTGAATTTATGAATTAATTTACAATTGAATTCAGGGGTCGAATCGTCTGATCCATGAACATGCAACTCGTCACATAAAAGTGAGTATTTTGCACGGATCAGACAATTCGGTCCATGGTCTTCTCGTAAGAAAAAACTCTAAACTAAAATAGACACATAATTCAGGCTTGAAAGTAGATTTAAAAAAAAAATTCAGATTCCATTCACTAAATTCTGGATACTGGCTTGGAAAAGAAAAATGGTAGAAACTGAGTTTTAAATTGAAATTAAACAAAAAATTCCGCCCGGAATTCATGGAATAATAAATACTCTTAATTTAAAATAGAAAGAAATAAAATTAATTTATGAAATAATTTAAAACTGAGTTTAACTTTCAATTAGACCAGAATTTCAGCCTAAAGGGAACAAATAATCCAGGCCTAAACTGAAGCAATAATTCAGAATCAAACTAGAGTTTGAAGTTTGAAACACTTCAGATTTCCTTCACTTAGACCTGAATATAGGTGAAAGTCCGATGTGAAATAGATAGGGCCTAATTCTGGAGAAATAACTAAAATAACTCAAAGCCACTTTTGGTAGCAATTAGAAAAAGCGCGAATCTCATTCACTTAGACTTAAATATTTGACTGGGAAAAAGCAATCTGAATTCAGCACTACTTAACTAAAACTAAAGACTGAAATAAAAATATAGTTCAAGTTGGAATATTCAAAATAATTCTATGATTTTTCACTTAAACTTAAATCCTGAACTAAATGGGAAAAATAACTCAAATCTAAACTTAGAAAATAATTCCGGACAAAATTCGGGGTTGAAATAACAAAAAAAAAATTCAGATGTTCATTATTTGCAACTGAATACAGAACCGGAACAACAAAATTTTGAACAAAATTTTAGTCTCCGTCACTTTTAGTCTTGGACCTTCATTCGAATTTTGCACCGCACGAATTATGCTCTTTCTGGCCTTAAAAAAGGTGATTCAATTTAGGAAATAATTCAATACAGAATATTAGCTTTCACTCAGATAAGTTGAAGTCACTTAGAGTCACTTGGAGTCACTTAAAGTCAATTGCAATTTGAAGTCACATATAGTTACTTAGAGTCAATTGAAATTGGAAGTCACTTGAAGTCAATTCGTTTTTTGAAGTCACTTAGTGTCACTTGTGTTACTTGGAGTCACTTGAAGTCACATACAGTCACTTGGAGTCAATTGAAATTTGAAGTCAATTGGGGTCATTTGAAGACACTTAGAATCAATTGGGGTTTTGAAGTCACATAATGCCACTTGGATTCGCTTGAAGCCATTTGGAGTCACTTGAAGTCACTTGGAGTCGCTTGAAGCCAGAAAAATCATAGGGGGCGTAAAATAACTAAGGTCCGAATTCCGACTTGGAATCAGATAAATTTAGATTTTTCTCACTTACAAAATTTCTTTTCCTTAATTAAGTACTCCTTACTAAGGACTTGACAAAAGTATTATACCTGAATTTGGGAAATAGTTATGAACTAAATTCACAGGCCTATTCCGCAACAAATCCTGGCTTAAAGTTAGATAAAATTCAGATCTGGAATAAAAAAAAGCCTGGTGTCTGAATTCAGGTGTTCCCTACTTAAGTTTTTCAGTATTTGGGTCTAAAAAAAAAAATAGTTCAGTCCGGAATTCTGGAAAAAATTTAGTGTTTCTCATTTAGAGCTGAAATTTTAATTGAAAAAAATATTAGACCTTAATTAGGGAATACTTAACTAAATTCTATGCTTCTTTAGTTAGACAAGTTCTCGATTGAAAAGAAACAAGTAATTCAGGCTTCCCCTTAGTAAATAAATGGGAACCAATTTCAGGCTGTAAATCAGATTAAATTCTAACCTTCTCCACTTAGATCCGAACGCTGAGTTGGAATCAAAGTACTTGGTTTCTGAGTTCAGGCCTAATTCTATAAAACATAAATTTATCTGAATTTTTGTCTGTAATAAAACAAAAAACGGTCTAATCTGGAATAATCTTGGTAAAATTTAACATAAAAAACAGAGGTCTGGATTTAGGAAATCATTCTTCGGGTAGACTTGAACTCTGGGCTAAAAAAGAAAGGAACGAAATATTTCAGCCCAAGACTTAAAATAATGCAGGCTAAGACTTGACATCAAATAAAACTCTGGGCTTTTTCACTTATATCTAAATAGTGGATTGGAATAAAATATTGTTGGGATCTGAATTCATGCCTCGATCACTTAGAGCTGAATTTATTAGAATTTTGGACTGATATACAAAATTGATAGATTAGAAACTCAGGAAAAAATTCAATGCTCGTTCAGTTAGACCTGAAATAAAGATCACCATGAGGCGCGAATTTTAGATGTAATTCTGAACTGAATTTTCAGCTTTTTTATTTAAACTATATTCCGGACTAAAACAAATAACTTTAAGCTAGACTGACACTAGACTGAAACAAATAACATAAAATAAAATACAAAATCACAAAAAAATTAAAATTCAATAAAATTAGGAGTTTTGAACCAAAAAACGTTCGGGCCTAAAATCAGAAAAAAATATATTTTTTACTTAAAGTAACTCTCGACTTAAAAAGATACACTTATTTACGTCTGAACTTTAATATTAGTTCAGTTATGAGTTTGGTACTTTATTTAAGCCTCCTTCGTTTTGACCTAAATTTAAGAATTATTTCAAGCCTAGGCTGACATACATTTTTTTTTACTGGGAATATATTAGCATAGCTCTATGGCCAAATGAATGCTCTTCAAAAAAATCGAAGTGTCATTTATAATTACATCATGTGAAATAAATAAAAAGCTTTTTAATTTAGGAGCAGATACTATTACTATTTCATTTACCTATAAAAAAAAGTTATTCTTTAATTTTAATTATATATCTCGATTACACGTAAATTGCAACTTAGCTACAATGGAAAAAAAAAAACAATAATAATAAAAGCAACAATTTTGTGGCCCCCATATATTTAATTAAGTTCACAAGCATTCAATTTTGAAATAATTATTACTTTCTTTGCTAAGCAGGCAAAAGCTTAAGTGGACGACAAAAGTTTTGCAATTCATTAGTTCGCAGTCTATACATTAATATTAACGCACACTCGCTCATACATTCATATAAGTAAATAAGCGTAAATTTATTTATTATGTCACAAAAAATAACACAAATTGTAATTAAGTCACGCAAAATTTAATAAAACTAAAAGTTGTGTAACACCAAAAACAACAACAACAACAAGACAACAATCATTAGTTAACATAAAAATGTGAAAGTTATGGAGTCGGGAAGGAGGTGAAATGGTAGTGTAAGGTAGAGTAATATTTTAAATTTGCAATACATTAATTTGTATACAGTACCTACATCACAAAATACCCCTAGAAGTATGCTCTCAAATTGTACACATACTCATAAATACAATTTTACATTTATGTATGTTTGTATATTATATGTGTAACATATTTTCTCATTTCTTAATGTTAGCGTTAAATTTGTTGTACATTAATTTATAAAACATGGCACGCAAATGTCAGAATTTTAAAAGCTTTCAATGTAAGAAAATAGGATTTTTCAGCTTTGCTTTTGCTTAAATACTGCCTACATACATAAATACTTCCACATAAATACATACATACATACATGTATTTATTTATATGTACCATATTAATAACCAATGCTTAACTCTAAAACGTCATACAGGCTGGCTGACTGGCAGTCAGGCTAATGGTGCGTTTTATAGCCAATTTCGCGCGTGTTTTTAATTAGCTCTCGTTATAAAAAGTTTTAAGACCCCCAATTATTTGTGAGTGTTAATTGTGGTGCACATTTTTCAAAGTGTTATTTATTTCAACATATTTTAACATACATACATATTTACATATTATTTTGAGCTTATTTTAAAATTATTTATTATTATAAAAAAAACAATTAACTTAATTTTGTTAACATATTAACACGAATATATTCCTGTATTCATAACCAACATATTCCGCGGTTTTCGCCCACTGTTTTGTATGCACTAGCGGATCCAAAGGGGGGTCCCATTTCGTTCTATTCCATCTGCCTGTGATTGTATGATGTATTTAATTGTGTACACCAAAAATTATTGGTCAATTATGCGGTAGTAAAATTTACGCTAAAATGTTTAATACATGAAATATTATAATCTCTTGTTGCTTTTTTTTGTTTTGTTTTGTTATTTTTTTGATTACCTTAAAATATCCCCAATAGAATTTAATTAACACTTTGTGTGCTGCCAATTTAAATTGGATTTAAAATGTGTCGGATTTTAAAAACAAAAACAATTGTGTGTGCCATAAATGTGTCATATCGGTTTATTGAAATTATTGTTTGGTTACAATTTATAAACTGAATAAATTTTGTCATTTCAGCGACATTTTAAATACATGCATATATAAAATAAGAGAATTCGTGCACACATCATTCCCCAGGAGAAATCTTAATCTGAAACTGATTTTTCTATCCTATATGGTCTCTGTAATTTTGTGCCCCAGGGTTTTTTCCAAAGAGGCCTCTGGAGTAAATATCAGAGAAAATCTAAATTTTCCCTGTACTGGAACGCCATCTATGGACTGACCGATTTTGATGCAATTTTGAACACCAAGATTTCTGAGCCATTTTTGGCCTCAGTTTTCCGAAGGGACCTCTAGAGCACATGTTAGAAAAGATGATAACATGAGTTTTCCACCTATAGACCAACTAATTTTTTTTAAATTTTCTGTTTCAGGGATTTTTGGGCCAGGGAATCAATTTTCGGTCCCCGTTTTGATATAAAAATTATCCCAAACAAAGCTCTGGAACAAAAGTTAGTAAACATTTTATAAAACTCAAAATGTGAAGGGTAAAGTTAAAAAGAAAAGAGTCAACTAACTTGTATTTACCCCCTACAGAGGATAATTGGTGATACCCTATGCAAAAAAGTTCATGAATCGAGTGTTGTATCTTCGAATCGAATTAGATTGAGCAAGTGAAAGGCTATGACCAAAATTTAGATAAGCTCGAAACTAAAAAGCACATCTGAAAAGATAGAATGAGTTATCAGTTTGCCCATAAATGGAGGCAACAACAAAAGTGCTCCTCCTTGGCACCAAGGTGTGAATGGTTCTGATTCTTGAACGGCAAACTCTTGCTGCATTGAAAACTGGATATGAATATCTTTAGAACAAAATGAGTTTTGCATAAAGCTTGAAGAATATTCAGAGTTAGCAAGCAGCAGGATAGCCATTATTACTTCTCAGCCGGTCTAAGCCATTATAACATGCGCTAGAACCAAAATAAACCCAACAAAGTTTCATTAATATTGATTCATACTTTTTATCTTTTTCTAGCTGAAAAATTTCCTGCCTATTTGATTCTTATTAGGGGCCTCTCACTTCTAGAGAAATTAATTTCAACGCAATTGTTTTAAAATAAATAAAATCGTGTTGAAAGAACAAACAAACAGATTTTTACATTTGTATACCATAAATTAGTATAAATGCATAAATTTATTATTAATTTTGAAGTTTAACCAAATTACACACAATTTAGTGTAAAATTAATTAAAGTATTTGTTTCAAGTGAATAATTTATGGGATTTTTTAATAACAAAAAAAAAATCACTTATTATAAAATGTTAAATGTGAAATGCAGTAAAAAATTTTATGTGACAGCAGGTCAAGGATTAATTTATGTAATTTTAGTTACTATTGCTTAGTTACTTACTTTAAAACAGGAATAAAATTTTATAGGTACAATATATATATAAATAAGTTAAAAAAGTGGATAAAAAGTAAAAGGGAGCAGCCACGGGTGTTTATTAAATTTAATGAAACTAAATTATTTTAATACATGGAGTTTATTTTAAATTTATCAATGTTCGAATGTTAACTAGGAATAAAAAATCCTTTAAATTATCCGGAACACTATGATGAATTAAATGTTCATCTAATATTGAAAGTAAACGTTGCTGAATATGTTTAATTTTAAACACACAATACTCATTCCTTAGTATGTAAATTTTTATATTTGTATCAAACTTTCAAACTTTTTTCAGAACTTATAAATTCAATGTAATAAAAAACTATATTAATTTTCTAGGACAAATTGAACAAATTAATATACCTACTGGAAAAATAAAATTGTAAATATATTTTAAAAGTGTATCCGTCTTTCCCTCATAGTATATATGATTAAAATTTAATTACAAACTCCCAAAAAAAAAAAAAATAATAATTCCCTTAAGTGTTGGTCTTATTATAATTTAGATAAAAGTTGATTTTATAGCTAACGTTCACTTCAATTATATTTACATATGTAGGTAGGTACGTATGTAAGTCATAAATTGTATGTTTACACCTTAAAATATCAAACTACTTGAAGGACTACTCGTTTCCTCATGAAATTGTAGGTAAATAAAGTATATGTACTAAAGTTAAATTTATGCATGAATTTAACCATAAAAATTTGTCAAAATGCCAATAAAAGGAAATATTTTCATTTTAACGTTTTCTTGTTTTTGTTTTTTGTGTATTTCATGAAAAATTGTCAACATATAATTTACACAGTAGTCAAGCACTTAAGTGTTTAGTAACAGGACAAGCACAAGCTTCACACACACACACACACACATACAAACATAAATATAAGTTCAGTTGAGTATGTGTTCATGTTTTCTGCTTAAATACATATGTGATAAATACTCTTGGGATTCAATGTCGCGTGTGCTTAAACAATTTCAATATTAGCATGAATGAAATTTATGAAAATTTAAATTCGCAGGAACTGCACATTTATTTTATTGAATATTTCTTTATTGGAATTTTTTTAAGTAAAATTTAAATAGAATTTTCAAAACTTTTAAACTTTATAGAAATTTTTTATTTTTTTACTTTGAATTCCTTGAACCCCATAATTAACCTTTAAATACCCATTCTGAAAAATATATATGATACCTATACTAGTTTTTGGAGCAAACTGATTTCTTTTAAGATTTCCTTAGAAAATCAATTGTATCTTTAAAAATATAAAATATTAGCTATTACGGTATAAAGACCATAGCAAATATAATTTTCCTAGTAGAGTTTCAGTCGTTGAATCTTAGCAAAAAACTTAAATATTTCTTGGAGTCTTAAATCTTCATAAATTCTAAAGTTATTTTTTAATTAATAAATTTAAAAGTGGTTTAAAATTAATACTGTGGAAATAAAAAAAAAAAACTTTTGTAGTAAGTTGTAAGAATAGTTGTATCATTAAAGATACACTCGGCATGTAGGGATGAAAGAAGATTATTTATTCCATGTAAGCCTTTTCCAATTCTTTTTTGATACCATTTTTTGTAGAATTCAATTAGTTTCGCGATAAATCTTAATCTATACCTTTATTAGTGTAACTACAATTTTATTCCAGAAGATCCAGAAGTGCTACGATATCATATTATATATCAATTTAAAGAAACGACGAGTAGGTTAGCCAAAAATTATCAGATTTAAAATCGGTTAAGCCGATTCCAAAATATTAGCGTCGGAAGTTTTTTAAAACTCGCTCATTGAACAAAGCATTGGATTCATCGTTGAAAAAACCATTGCTTAAGCGGGAGTAAATAATAAATAAGAGAAAGAGCGAAGACATAAGTAACGGCATCTCTCAGAATTATCTAACGAATTATCTGCATCAGGGATGCCAACTCATTTTTTCTTTCTCCCCGATAGCCCTCAAAAAATTCCCCGATTCTCGATCAAATTCCCCGCATCGGTATAATTTCATATTATAAGAGCACGACACTCACTTTCCATATAAACATTTTACAAAAACGAAAAATACCTTAAAATTTATCTCAATAAGTGTTATTTTAGAGTAACCCTCGGTCTTTCTAGGTCCAAAACTTAACCAATTTTTATAGGACTCGTAGATTAATGGAAATCTACTTTTTGAATCTATAATTCTTCTGACACATCGGAGATTTTATTTCAAGAGAACCCACTCTTAAAATCGATCGGGTTCAAACGTGCACAAAATCACATTGGGTCATAGTTACCACAACAAATTTGAACGAGATGAGGTGTGTCGAGTTACTAGACGTTCATTTTAATAGATAAACAAGCCTCAGCCCACTTTTGGACATCAAAGTTATCAATGAAAAAGACATTGGCTTTCTTTTGAAATGGCAAAAACCTTGTTGACTGACACTCGGCTGACCGTAATTTATAAGTTTACAGATTAGTCAGCAGAGATTAAGAGTTATTAATCAGGAGGTGCAGGAGGAAGACATAGCTAAGTCTTTCTTAACGGCCGAAAGGGAAGTCAAAGCGCCGCGCGACTGTTTTGGCCTAACTGATACTCGGCGCTATAATCATCTATATCTACAAAATCACTCCGAGTTTCTATCTGAAATTTTTACAAAATACTTTCGAAATATAATACTTTCAAATAGCATATTTTTTTAAAAATCAATTTCTTCAAACCAATAAAATGCAGAGCCCACAAGAAAAGATGACGATTTTAAGACCGAAAATATGAAGTAAAGCATAAGTTAAACGTTTTACTTTACATAAAATTTGACAAAAAAAAAAAACTGAACGACTTCAAATTCCCCGTAAAAACAGCTCATTCCCCGCTCTTAGTCAAATACCCCGCAAATCGGGGAATTCCCCGCAAGTTGGCATCGCTGATCTGCATACACAAATAACAAAACGAACATCAACGAGTAGTTTGGTTCTCTTTTGATATTTGTTTTTCATAAAGAGATTTCTTCCACAAAAAACTATCTCCAGTTACTGGGGCCTTACCGACTAGTTTCTGTTTAATTCTTTCTGTTTTGTTCAAAGATTTTTTTATGGTTCTGGTGGTTGTGGAAACAATTGAAGATCATTAAGAAATCTTGAAAATTCCTGAAGATTTTCAAAATTTAAAAAAATTTAAATTTAATTAATTCAAAATTTCAAAGAACAAAACTTTTTTAAATTTAAAATATTACAAAATATTTTTAAGAAAAGTAAGGAGTTTGTTTTTGTATGTTATTTTTCCAAGAATAAGGAGGTGGGGTGTTTTTGATAAGCAAACTTTTTTCCAAAGACACTATAATACTTTCATCATTCGTTTAGCCTGTTCTCCCAAAATTTGGGGTATTGAGCTCAGATGGAGGATTCTTGTGGTCTTTTCTATAGACACCACAAACAATAAAACATAAATTAACTATGTCCTGGTACAGTCTCAATAGAGCCATTTTCATGATTTCATATGCCGTTCTCTCGAAAACCTGACATGATGGAGAAAAATGATCTTCAAATTCGAGCTCAGCGACCCCAAATGTCTTTAGCCTACTTACCAAATCGCCAGTCCGATAGAAAAAACTAATTTTTGATGCACAGGGTAATTGAATAGTTGGAATTGATTAGGAAGTTTCTGGAGATACATTTAAAGAAATGGATGAATATTTATAGATGTTTTTCATTGTAAAAATTTGAGGTTTTGATAAATTTTAATTGATTTTGATAAATATTTTGAGTTTTCATAAATTCATAGAGATTTTGGAATAATTGGTGTTTCTAAAAAATTTGTGGAGATCTAGAGATATAAAATATTTAGGCTTTTAAAAGAATCTAAACATTTTTCATAAATATTTTGAATTTTTAAAAAATTCTTGAGAGATATTTAGAGATTTTTATAGAACTCTTAAATATTAATGTAAAGTTTCGAAGTTATAGGCTTTATTTAGGCTTTTAAAAGGATGTAAACATTTTTCATAAATATTTCGAATTTTTACAAAATTCTTGGGGGATATTTAGAGATTTTTATAGAATTCTAAAATACTTATGGAAAGTTTCGAAGTTTTTAAAATTCTTAGAGGTTTTCCTTAAATGTTGAAAAATTGTTAGAAATTTTTATGAGTATTTAGAAACTTTACCAAAATCTAAAATCTTTTGTGTTCTTAAGAGTGTGGATATATTTTGAAAATTTTTCAGAAATGTTGAAATTCTTATTGCAACCAGATATAGTATAAAGAACAATTTTGTTAGTTTCATTCATCATTTTTGTTCAGTGAAAATACTTGAAAACAAAAACCTTGTAATTCTTGGTAACGTTTTCAAATATTAAACACTCATATAGAATATTGAAATGGTAGTAAGAACCATCACAAAGATCACTGATGAGGAATCGTGGCGGGTTCCGAAACGGCCGTATGATTTGCCTGCCCTTTATACATTGTTGCGACTTAGTCACTTTGTCACCTTGACGTTTCACTAAGCTCGTTAACAAACCTTGAATTTATAAAAATATTTTAAAATTATTAGATTTGATAAAGATTTGGAAAATAATGAAATTTTTTTTTGTTTTCAAAAAAATATAAAAGTGCAACAGGGTGGGCTATATGGAATGGGGACCACTGGTGGATCCAGAAATTACTGAAAGTAGGAGGGTTATGTTTTCATTCAGGCCAAACAGCAAAGTTTTCCTATGGGTTTGAAATTAAAAAAAAGAAATTAAACAAAAAATAATTAATTTTCCAGTCCCGGCAGGAGGAAGGGTTCTGGGAGTTTATACCCGAAACCCACCCGTCCGCGTGGTCCAGTTTTTATTCCTTCAAAATGTCCTTTGATTTAGGGAAAACAACCACGTAAGAGATATTAACTCCCAGAATGGATTCGCAAGTACAGGCGACTATAAGAAAAGTGTGAAGAAGTGAGATTCTCAGATCAAGTCATGAAAACGAACCCACAATAACACTATTCAAAACAAAACTAACAACAACTTAACTTATTCATTGAAAAATGAACAATTTAGAAATATATTTAATTAATACATTTTTTTGTATGAAAATGTAGAAATATTAAAAACAAAATATTGTATACAAATACACATGAAACATCAAACCTTCACTCAAAAGCACAACAACAAAAAATCGCTGTCGTAAATCTCACTTGGTAAAAGTGATGTTGCTTCAACTTTTGTTATCAATTTATAAGAAAAATAAAGGAAAAGAAAAGAAAATATTAGAAATGTAATAAATAAAAAAGAATTTTATCTTTTGCATTAAATATGAATGAATGAATGAATGAATTTGGGTACAGGATTTTTTATTATTTTTTTTTTCCTTTCCGTAAAAAAGCTTAAAAATTCTGCGCACGTAGCTACAGAGGAAACATAATCTGGACGTTGTTTTCAACAACAATGTGGCACAAGATTTTCTTTGTTAAATTGATTTTTCTTCACATTTTTTTTTTTTCTTCGTTTTGATAAAAGCTAAATTCTTAAGTTCAAAAGTCATTGTCCTTTGCTGCTAACTGCTATTTGCTGGCTGTTACTGGTTGCTGCCATTGTGTGAAATTCTTATTTCTAAATTGACTGGATGCATACTTTTTCTTCTTCTTTTTTTTTACTATTTCTACTTATATATTATTTTCATTTTTATCCTTCTACTTCAGCTGCTATGTGTTATTTGAACTGAGTGAGACACGTGACTAATTTTCTATTTTATCTTGGCAAAAAGTAACGAAATTAAAAATTTATTATATTCTGCAGTATTAATGCAACTGACTGTAATATATACAAGTAAAAATACTTATAAATGTATGTGTGCATGTGTTGCAAGGAATGGTTTCTTGGTCTTAAAGCTAAGAAAAAATGCATAAAAAGGAAGTAATTTTCCAAAATACTTGCTATAAAATATTGAAGAGAAAAATATTTTTGAGACTCATTGTTGCCACTAGAAAATATTCAATCAGCACAGTTTTGCATTTATTGGCATATGCTTTTTTACTTTTCTTCTATATCTTAAATTTATTACCCATAGAATGGTTGTTGTTGTTGTATGTATATAAATTTATTATTCAAATCTAAATGCGCTCTACGCTGAGTTGCTTATTCTACAACCTTTCATCTTTTATTTTATTTTTGCATTTATGTTTTTTTTTTCTGCTCTTCAGCTGCAAACTTCCAAATACATTTCTATAATTTTTCCCTTCCGAAATGAAAGAATGAAAACGGAAATGCGAAAGCGCAATGAAAGGAAATAAGTTATTTATATGTGCATGAAGAAAGAAGAATTAAATAATAATGTTTTTGCGCTGCTTTTTTGCGAATTTTGTAAATTTGTATTTCCTTATAGTAGGTAAATCCACAGAATGTTTCTGCTGAAGTGGTAGTTAGAAAATGGTAGAAAGAAAATAAAAAGAAAAATTTTATTTATCACTGCAGAAGCAGCTTGAAAAAATCAACTCCGCTTTTTTACCTTTGTTTTTATCAAGATCATTTTCTTCTTTCTTCTTATTTTTTCATTTCTTTTACTTTATATAAGTATGAATATTTCCTTTGTCTCAATTTTAATGATGCTACCAAAAACAAAAAAGTAAAAAAAAAGGATTTTAGATTTCTATTTAACATATTTTTTTCTAAATTTTTTGCTTTTGCTAAAATATAACTTGGTTAACACATTATATGACTTTATTGAGTTAACTACTTAGGAATTTCTAAGTTTTTTAGTAAAGCAACATAAAATAAACCGAGGTTCACTTTCAGAGATATTTTTTTGTGGGACTCGAGGCACTTTTATGTATGTATACATATATGTACGTATACCATTTCACTTTTAGATACAAATGTATTAATATTATTATTGGTGGGAGTGCACTGCGACCTATGGGATCTATTGTGCCCCTTCGTAGACTTATAGTATTTCCATAAGTCCGGCCTCCGATAGAAATTTTAGTATTAATCCTATTTCTATGGAGTTTAGATTAGCATGTGGTATTTGATGTTCCCACAGGTTCCTTTTACGGACATTCATAAGTGCAAACTAGTGTCCTAATACATTCTTATCTTCCCTGTGAAATCTGCAGGAGTCCCAGTTTTGTTTGATAATAGTTTAATCTACAATGACCTGTTAGAATTCCTGTAATGATTCTTAAACTATCGTTAGAGAAATTCATACATGTTTTAAAGCGTTTTAAGTTATATGCCCCCATAAGTGCCTTTGAATATTCTAATCCTGGTCTGTTTTTCCAGTATAGTTCCCTTTGCTTTCCTTCCTCCTTTCCAACCAATAGAGCGAAAGTTCCTTTTCCCATTCCTCAGAATGGTTCTGGACCTACGAAAGGAGTCACTGCTCCTTCTTTGCTAGTACATCTGCAATTTCGTTCTCTTCAATCTCAATATGCCCTGGAAACCACAGAATCCAAAACCGATTATGTAAGCCAAACGGATTTAATTTATCGAGACACTCCATCACCAGTTTTGAGGTTACCTGGTGAGGATAGCTATCGGTGAGGATAGCAATGTCTTGGTTCCGGTAGTTGCGCTTAAGATTGAAGTATACACACCTATCAATTGCGTATATTTCCGCTTGAATAATACTAATGAAACTACCCATGGGCTCCGAGTATTTTATCCTCGGTCCAAATACCCCTACTCTAGTTCCTTCGCAAGTTAGTGACCCGTCTGTGTACCATGTAATCAAGTGCTGGTATGTCTTATACGTTTCAGATTTACCTTTCCATTTCTTTTTGCTACTAAGTTCGGTTTTAAATATTTTTACAAATATGAACTTTGGTTAGAAAAGCAATTTCGGGATGTTGTCTCTCGAGAATATCAAACTTCTTTTGATTGAAACATTCCTCTGCCCCGATTTCTTCACCAGAAATTCTCAGGATTGCCCTATTCACTTGAGACTGAACATAGTTGTGAAGAGGTGTAAGTTCTAATAGAACTTCCATGGATGCTGCTGGTCAAGTTCGCAATGGCACAAGTTATGCACACACAGACTAGTCTCGGCAGCTTATTAAGCTTGTTGATGACCGCCTTTTGCCTTGTTTTTTCCGCCCAAACTACTGCTCCATAAGTAATCATAGGACGTATTACCATTGTATATGTATATCCAGCGCAGTATTCTCGGGTTGCAGCCCTTCCTTTTTCCTTTGATCGATCTCCATATAATAAATGTTTTAGTAACTTTCTTTGTTATCTCATAAACATGCGTTTTCCAAAATAGTTTTTGGTCTAAGGTAATCCCCAAAAATTTTACTTCTTTCTGGAATTCTATTTCATTGCCATTCCAACTATTGGTTTTAAAATGTTTTAGTTTATATTTCCTTGTAAATGGTATGATAGTGGTTTTCGCTGGATTGACATTCAGCCCACCTTATCACATCATCTTTTTGTCACCTTCAGGCCCATTTGAAATAAATCACATAACGTATTTTCGAATGCGGCCCTACAGACTAATACAATAGGATGCTTCTCTATGTCTAGTATAATTGCACGATAGCACGAAATGCAAAAATATTATACTACGATTTGAGAGCGCACATGAACGTAAAACTGAAATATATTAGAGAATGTAAACACAGAGAGTGAGAGAGAGGTACAGAGTTGCATTTAATATACTACACTTCATTGCATTGTACATATACATGGGTATCGCCGTAGAAAGTAAAAAGTAAAAGTTTTTAAGTGTTGCAGAATGGATTGACGTGTATTTTGTTTTTGTTTCGTTGTACGGATTGGAAAGTTTTACAATTTGTGCTATCGTGCTACCGTGCAAGGGCATATACTAGATTTAGAGAATCACCCTAATGTCATCATCGTACCCCTAGACTGCTAATCCAGTATTGGCTAGTTCTATAAGTAGTTCATCTACTATCATACTCCACAAGAGCGGTGATAATACCAACCTCTAGTTGTATTTGATATTATGCTGGTGCTACCAATTTGTACATGCAGCCCTTCAATTGATATAGAGCAGTTGCCCTTGATCTCCGAGGAAACTTCTTTAAAATCAAATAGTTCTTAAATAGTTATCTATTACTTTCTCTAGAGTTTTCAATATGAAGGACGTTAACCATATTGTTCTGAAGGATTCCTGAATAATATTATCTAGTTTCAATTTTAGTTTAGCATAACTTTAATATTCTGTTTATATTATACTTCTCTAGTCAGTAAGGATTTTGTACATCCATAGACAAAATAACTAAACAATACAAAATGTGTTAAACCTAATCTAAATTAAAACTGCAAACTATATCTAAACATTATCATGGCCGGGAATAGAGGGACGGGAAAACGGAGCTGTACTCTGAAAAGCGAAAACATTTTTTAAAATAATTAATATTATATATCTTTGAAGAAGTTTTTTTTAACGTAAATTATAAATTTGATAGCTCACGTCATACAAGGTTACTCTGCTAGTGATGCTGAGTTTATCTAATTCTTCTAATTCTAATCCAAAACCCTTAACCAAACTTAGTGAATAAATATTTCTATTCAATGGGTACAATTTCACATTGTATAAATTAAACAAATTTTACCAAAATTGTTATCTTCAAATAACAAGAATATGAGACAAGGGAAATTCGCATGTCACTTTTGAATGCATACAATAACAAAATAACAAATACGCATACAAGGACATATTTTTATGTATATATTTTTGAATGTGTGGTATGAATATGAATCTATTGTGAAGCCATTTTCTTGTTTTTGTTTTTTTTTTTTTTTGGAACAATATCCCAGCGGGTGATTTAGATTTGTGAAGTTAACAAATCGAAACTGAAACGCACAAAAATGGCAAATAAAAACAACATATAAAATGCTTTTGATTTCAGCAAAAAAATGAAAAAACAAAACACAAACAATAATAAAGCAAGCAAAAAATCAATGTAATAGAAAAAATGCAGCATATATATTTCAGTCATGTTGACACACACACAGCATGTAACCATATTTATGGCTGTGGGTGTAACAGGAGTTCGTAGGTTTAGGATTTAGGTCACCAAACCGACAGAAAATAAAAATATTAGATATTGTATTGTGATATTTTTAGTTTTGAGCTATTGGGAAATGAAACCACAAAAAAAAATTTGAGTGCTTGTGTCAAATTGAACAGGACAAAATTGTAATGGAAACTTGCATTTTTAAACCATTTTCAGATTGAATTTATTTTCTTCTTTTTTTTTTTTGCACATCAACAGTTTAATTTAATGATTTGCGATAAAAAGTTGAACGGTAATTTATCACTTCCGGTAATTATAGTTTCAACACAAACAGAAAATTAATTTATTTTAATTAACGGTGCGCGCTTGATTTCAATTCATTTTAGATCAGTTTTTTAAATGAACAAAAAAAGTGGCAAAGATGCAAGGTTTTTAGTTTGTTTTACCAGCCACTAAGACAATATCTTTCGAGCTGGACACTGGAGCGTGCTGTAACATGATTTATGCCACTTTAATTAAGCCACACAAAACAAAAAAAACAAAAACCAAGAAAAAGGAAGAATAGGAAGTGGCACACAATAAAAAGAGCCTTTACAATTACGATGAGCGGCAGTTTATAGAAAATAAAAGAGCCGGAGACAGGGCCAATGCACAGGGCCGACACTCTTCAACAAGGTCATTGTCAGCCAGCAAAGTGAGAAGAAATAATCTGCTGCTGCTTTGGTGGATGGCCGCCTGTGGGAATAACACAATAACAACAACAACCTCAGCAAATTAAATGAAAGGTATAAAGGTAGTAAAAGATTATCGTCCCTCTAAGATAATGTAATTATTTGTGGCAACGTGTTAATTGTCGTTAACTGATAATGATGATGCTGCTGCTGCTGCTGATGATGATAGAAAAAATTTGCGTGAAAGGATAGAAACACGAACAAAAGCAACAACAACAAAAACGTTAAATTTGCTCAAAAAATAGAAGGAAAATCCAAATTTGTTTCATTCTTTAATTTGCGGAAATATGCAAAGGAAACATAACCAATTTCTTAAAGAAATTAAATTTTATTTATCTTTTATTTATTTTATATCGTATATTTTTAGGATTTAGGCAAAGATTTTTATAATCATTTATGTAATAAACTGAAATTGGTTGTTGATAATAAAAAAAAATTTGGTGGGGCCAAAGCGAAGTGCCTTACCCAACGTATCTCATATTGAAAAGCCGGACCATACATTTGCTCTAATAGCTTATAATATTTGAATGCTAATTACAGACCAACAAACGTACAAATTAAAAATTAATCCTTTAGATATAATTTTTGTTTTTCATACTCTCATCTGCATTTATTGTATGTGTATGTATGTATTTAATAGTAAATGTGGGTAATATCCCAGTTGATGATCGTAAGAGTAATCATATGGAGTTGGATGATCGTAAGAGTAATCATTGAGCGCTCCAAAGCGAGCAATCGATTACTCCGCATTGTTCCAGAGCTCTTTCATTTTATACTCCTTTTTAACATTGCATGTCCTAGGGCATGGAGTACTCGTTTTAGCCTCGAAAAGGAGTAATAAAGCAGGACACGATTACGAGCATGAGCTCACTTGCATCCCATAGAAAAACAAAATTCCAAAATTGTTGCTGAAAAATTCACGACACCATAGACTAGACGCAAACACTTGTGGGCTAAGGTTCAAGTCCCACAAAATTCTTTTTTTAATTTTTTTTTTTAATTTTTTTTTTAATTGCAAATGCTATATTAATTTTTGTTCATTCTTTTTATTTATTTACGATTATCCTTTATAATTTTATAATTTTCTTGAATTGGCTTTTTCCAGGCTCGAACCTGTGGCTGAAAAATGCGCTTACCAACTCCGCTATTTTATTCCCGTTGAATTTTGTTACTTTTACTCTTGCAATGCTTCCAGTACTAGTTAATGTTTTTTAACTCTTTGATGCATACGATTTTAAAGAAAATAAAAACCCAATTTTTTTGGTTTATATCATTGCCAGCCGAATAATAAACTGTAAATGAAATATTAAACTGTGTGACTATAAGTTCGAGGTGGGTTACAATATATCACACCATGCACAAAAAATATACAAAAGTCGGAACAGTTTTTATCCTACCTAACCCTAAAAAGTTAACTAGGCAAGAGAGAGTAAGAAATACAAATTTGAACTACTCAATCAGGCTGTCTTTGTTTATTATTATTTCTAAAAATAGTGAAATCCAAAACTTTTGTTACTGTATACGCGTTGTTCGATTATTCCTCATTTTGGATTAATGAAATCAATAATCATTTGAGGAGCACACTATTTGTGCAACTGGGATGTATTTTTTGTGTTACTGTTGCAGTAATGCTGTTCGGCACTAAACATGTATAGCTTCAATTACACGAAGGACTTACATATATGCAACACTATGAATTCGTAATATTTTGAAAATGTTGTGTAGCTTTTACAGTATTAATGCATAGGGCAGTCCATATCAGTTTGAAATATAGGCTATTTTGGGGATAAAAGCTCCTTTTCTGATAAAAATCTCACAAGTTTTGATCGTCGGTTATGAATTAAAAAAAATACTAAAGGAATGAAAAATTTAAAGTCCCCTTTCGAAAGTGTCTGTATCAGCTGATAAGTTCAACAATATATCCACATAAGGGTAGAAACGCGTTGATAGTCTTTAAAATTTCCCAATAATTACAGTTTGAATTAGACACACTTAGGCCGAAAGGCTACCCGATGTAATACCAAATGAACGTCCCTTCAAAATTTTCACTCCTAACTTGCGAACCACTGCTCATTCCTCGAAACCATCTAGCACCAGCGGCGTCAAGTCACCAGAACTGGATAGTAATGATTACTTTAGGAACTGAATTCCTTGTCAATTCCAAATCCTTGTAATGAAAGTAATTTTTTTCTCCAATCCCATTCGTGGGAATTGTTATTGGTAATTGCAATACTTCAGTAATGGATTTTATAATTTAAAATTTACAATTCTTTGTTTATTGGAATTCAAATTAAAAGAAAATAATTACCATTCAGGAATTCAATTATGCACAAGGGAAGATATTTTTTGAGTTTTCAAGTACTTTTTCAATTCTTTTGAAAATTTAAAAGCTTTCAATTACAAATTACGATTCAGTAACGTAATTGAGTATTTTTTTCAATTCCATACCTAAGGAATTTGAAATGTTAATTACTAATTACAATAACCAGAGATGGTACAGGTTCGATTGAGCTTGCTCTAAACGCAAGCACTTATAAGGTCTTGCGTCAACCTTCGCGTTGTCTCAGTGCTTGCATAAATAACCACATGGCGTTTGTACATTCAGGCTGAAATAGCGGCATGGAGAGGGGCCTCATAAGAAATGATATTAATCAACAATTAAACCACAGATGTAGTTGGCGAAGAAATTTTGAACCCTTTCAAAAGACGCAGGCTCCTACATTCGCCGGAAAAATCCAGAAGCAGTAATACCATGCTGAGAAAAGCAACGCCCTCACCAGATCTCAACGATCTGGATCAGGAGAATACCAGGAATTCGTGTCCAATGAACGTAACGCAGACGCCAAATGCAGCTACACACGACCAGCAAAAATCTGTAGAAAATGTGGGCACGTCCACAGGAGCATCTATCATTACGGCAATATAACTAACTACATGTCATTGTAGAGGAACAGAAGGCAGCGGACACCATTACCCCCATCAAAATGGTAGCCGTGCAAGCGCCATCGACGAGCGTGTTTCGGGTCAAAATAGAAAAACTTGCAACCTAAATTAAAGAAAATAACCTTATTCCATGGCGTCCACAGTTAATATCTCGCTTCTAATTACTTTTGATTTTCATTTAATCTGAGGCATCATCCTGACTCTTCACATTCATAATTCTAGTTGTTTCTTTGTGAGCTAAAAAATAATGATCTCTAGATAGGGCACCACAGCCTCTGGTTACCGAAGGAGTAGCTAGTATTCACATGAATGAACCTACAGTGCAACTCAAAGACCGTTGACTTTACCATTTGTGAATCTAATTAGTTTGATAAGTGTTAAAACTAGCTAAAGTTTCGCTGGCAATCATTCTGAAAACTTTTTTCGCCTTGTAATCAAACATAACATATTTATTTTTTTGATTGTTATCTAGCATCAGGATTCAACTTGCGATTCAGTTGTTTCTTCACAGAGACATAAACGCTATTTAAAACAGAAAATATTTGAATTATCAGCGGTCTCCCCTAGTTGCAATATGTTTTTGAAAGCAACCTCCTTCTTATTTATTTTGTTAAAACTTTTTATGTTAGGTGTGTTCTTCATATTCAAACAGCATGAAAGGAATGCTTGAAATACAACTTAATAATGAGCAAAACTATTATGTAGCTTTCAGCAAACAACAATTTTATGATATTTGATATACAAGCAACTACGAGTAGTTAGTTATACTGCAATTGTGGCTATAGCATTTGTTGCCAATTCAGTATATAAAAGTTTTAGATATTTGCAGTTTTGATATGATAACTTCATTTTATTTTTATAACAACATAACAAATTTATGCAAATGCTCATCCATATATGTACATTTGAGTGAATATCATTTGTTGCATGCCAAATAATAATAATAATAATAATAATGCAAAATATTTCCCAAAAAACTACTACTTTTCTCATCAAAGTTCAAAGTACCTACTTCTGGAGAAAAAATTCTAAAAATGTCTCAAATATTTATCATAAAAGTGGCAGCAACTTCCTTTCAAATTTCATATAAAAAAATAGTAACATTTGAACTCTATGGAACTATGGTTGAGACCATTTTCATAAAGTGTTGCAACTTGCAACACACTACTACTACTACTACTACTACTAGTACTACTACTACTACAACTACTACTATCACTACTACTACTATGTATGAGTTGAGTTTTGTTGAGTAGTCTACTCTTCTGGTATTGTATGACATCATATTCTTATATGAACACTGCATATCCAGCTCCTGGTATTGCTACTGCAAACTGCTCATCAATTATTTAAAAACAGCAAAAATGCATGAAGTGACTTTGCAACGAAATGTGGCATGGCATTGCTGAGTGACGTGACAGCTCAGCGTTACCAGGACGTAGTGTATGTAGTGTAAGTATTTTCATTTCAAGTGTTAAACCGTAAAATAAGCACAAAAAAGAATGGTTGCATATACATACTATACATGCTTACACCCAGCTATCATTAAGAAGATTGTTGAACGATCGCGATCAATATGCGATCAACGGAACACTCTTCGTAAATTTTCGGGTGTTCAGATATAGAGACTTATTTATCGTTGGCGAATATATTCGATATTGACCTCTAAAAAGCAAAGTAGACATATCAGGCCAACAATATTATTTCCCGGCTTCAGCACCATCATATTAGTATAAATCAGGTTTTTAGCTCGACCTAAAACTTTAGCACGGAGAGGTTAACAAGTTATTTTTCCGTGTTGTGGGTCTTGGGTGAGATGATGTTTGTTGTGTAATAATAACACTCGCGCTTTACACAATCGAATAGCAAATAGATAAACTTTTAAGGGTAATTTGAGATCGCTGATTCTGATCCTGTACTCAGATTTTCTCTATCACGGATGGGGGCCAAAACCCTTAATTTTATGTAGTATGCGCACGACCCATATAAAATGTTTACGTTGTACATGTTTACGTTGCTAAGAGAAAGTTTTTTATCATGGAAGGGAGGAAAAAATTATTTAGACAGCAACATTCTACCAACCCCCCTGCACCGCTAAAGATTCTTCTCCGTGAATCGCCAGAATGAAACAGTTTCTCTCGAAGGATGGCGACCAGACATAGACATCTCCCGCACTTAAATAGCGGTTTTCAGCGGATCGTGGAAGGTGTATCTTCCGGGATCGAAAATGCTAGCTGGGCATATAAAATGCATATATGTAATTCGAGTAAATATTGTATATTGTGGAATATAAATGCAACAGTCACTACCAATTGTAAACGTCATTTTTCCGTTAAATGAACTTTAAACTTTGGAATACAAAAAATGAAAATATATGAATGATGTGCATGAGCATTCAACTGACATTTTAGGCATATTCTTTTTGGTAGAAAATAATTTTTATTTATATAACCATTTTTATTTGTATAATAAAATTAACTCCTACATAGTAACAAGTCACCGGTCATCATGTCTCAACGTTGATGTCGTCCGTCTGTTTCGGACTCTGAACAAGTTATAAATAACTACAATTAATTCACACTGAATTTCTTTCATCGATTTTTATATTTAAACTGTTGATTATCATTCAATTTGCTACAGCATCTACACTTGAAATACCGTTGCCTACTCCTTTTCTATTCTTCAAAAAATAATTTTTCTTCTTCTATTTGCGTGTTCTTACTTAATATTTTTTCATCACAAAATAAGAATAACTAGTTCATTATTTGCTGGCGTATTTTGATCCATAAGACCAGATAATCGTTTTCTACACGATAAACGTTAATGACACTGAACAAAAGCCCCAGGCATGAGGAATCCTACGCACCTAAACGTGAACGTAAAAAATAGTGTGTACATATTCGCTGATGACTTCGATATGTAGAACTCCAAATGGCATTGGTTTCCTATATCAAATAGAATCTGAAGGAAGATTACCTTCACATTTTGAAGTACAATTAGCCAGCTTCACTTCGTAAAATTCCAATCAGGGTTAAAATGTTTAGTCAAAATATCTTTAAACAAACAGTTGGCGAACTACGCATGTGAAACCACAGAAAAGCATTAGTCAACTCAGAAGAAAGCAATAGGAATAATAAAGCATTTCAAGTTATTATAGCTTCATATTGAATAAATCAATGATATCAAGAATGAATGTTGAAGCATCAAATATTCTTCTATTTTTATGAAAATATTATTACACTTTTGACCCATACTGTATATGCCATTGTCGGTGGCTGATGTAGGGTTTGAATTTAGGAAGATTGATTTTCCTAATTATATGATATCATCCAGACCAAGCACAAGTCCAAAATTTAATCGAAATTCGACCAAAACTCAGACTAAACCACCATAAGCCGTTTTATGTTCTAAAAAAAGTAAGGTTGCATTACTGACTCTGAAACTGCAAACTTAATGTAGTCCAAATGTTTGTGAAAGTATCGCTGTAGAACGATTTTAAAAGGATTTAAGTATTCACATTTTCGGTAGAGGCTGCAAAACTTCTACCTTCCTCATCTCATTTCATTTGAAGTATAAAAGAAAGTAAAATAAGATTTATTGCTCAATGTGACTTTAACAGCTCCAAAATATCCTTCAGGTTCATATATTCGCAAAACCCATGTACAGACATTACCTACTTATGCTCTTAAATTACAAAATTACATGTAGGAGTATATGTTTTTTTTCTCAAATTACCTTCTTAATGTAAGCGTGAAATATATTCGTACAGGGAACATTTTTTCTATTTTTGCTTTAATTTCATCTTATATACACACAATTTAACAAAGTAGCTACCTACACAAAAAGTATGCAAGTTATGTTTAAATATCATAGGAGGTGAGAAAAATCACCCATAAATAGCTTCTTTTTTCATGTACCTTGCTTAGCATGGTCTTATTGCTTAAGAAGGCTTAACATTTTACAATTAAATATAATGAAGAAAACATGTGCACTGTAATAAAAGATTATAACTCAGGTGTAGCTATGAATAGAATTTGAAATGACAGACTAATAAAAAGTATGTGGTAATTTTTTAAAAAGAAAATATTTTAAATAAAAATAAATTTCTAGCTACTTATTGTTAGCTTGCTTTTTTAGTTATTCGGTACAGTTTTACTCTTTTAAAATAGAAGCAATACTATAGATATAGTAAAAAATATTTATTTAAACAGTCATACTACTCTGAAGGCCTTAAAAGTCAAAACATAAAGTTTAAATCGGTAATTAAATGCAATGCTCTCCAAAGTTATAATGACAACAATAAAATTTAACTCTGCTGAGTCGCACTAGTTTGTGGACGAACTGGCATGGCAGGATTCATATTTTGAAGCAGATCCCTTTAAATACATCATCATTGCAGTTTCCGATAAACGACTTTATTTATACAACCTCTAATAGTAAGTACATAGATGGAGGAACCAAAATTCTTCCTACATAACAAAACTTACTAAAACTAATTTCCTGAATTTCCGACACTGTTGCAACAGCGAGGTGCATTCGAAATGCGCCAACATGACGAGAATCTTTTTTATCTGCCATAATTTTGATCCGGAATAACTGCGTTCCATGCCAGGTGGTCGGCTACTTCATTACCATAAATACATGTATGTCCAGGTAGCCAGAATAGAGTTACTTTACTAGTCTTGCCTAAAGTGTTTAGGAGCTCTTGGTATTCCCATACTAATTTTGAGGAGATCTCAACTGAATCTAATGCCCTAATCCGTCGGTGTACCATCTGAGTGTGTGTTCTTTGTGAGAGGTATGGAAAGTCTGGATGTCCCATTCTCTTTTGTTACTAAATATAACTTTGAAGTATTTTTCGAAGTTGTATCTTTTGTTCATATCATCTCTACGCAGGGTGGCTAGAGGATGGTCAGCAGAGATACCTTCGAGGTCCCTGCTGCTGAGGATTTCCCCCTGCCAGCTCTTTCCCTTGATATGCCTATAAGTGTCCTTTTGGCAGCCGTCTCTATAACTATATGTAGAGGGATGAGGTTCTTATAGCTCCTGTGATACAAACACAGACCAGCCTTTGAACTTTGCTGAGGGTGTTCCTCATTGTGACTAGTTCATAGGTGAGAATTGGCCTTATCATCATGGTATACATCCACTTTAAGATGTACGGAGTACACCCCCCAGGTTTCCCCCGCTAAGTTTCTGCATATCATCTGGATTTAGTCGCTTTCTTCATTGTATTGTCTGCATGTTCTTTCCAAAGAAGTTTTGAGTCAAGTGTTACTCCTAGATATTTTACTTCCAGTGTAACAGTAATTACCGTCTTATTCAGCTTTATAGGCTTCATGAGCGGAAGTTTCCTTTTCCCAGTGAACAGTGCTAGGGTTGTCTTGGAGACTTAACTTAGAATGTCGATTGTATCCCTCCTATAATTAAACCGTTTATTTTTTCTCCACTCACTCAATTATTGAAAATATTAAACCAATCAGAAAATCTTCAAATATTTTAAATTTTATAATAAAATTATTTACCATCCGATTTTATGACATTGTACTAAATCACTTTTCCAGGAAATTTTATGACAACAAACTCATAAACATTGAATATTAGTAAATGCAACCCAAGCGGCAAAATTATAGTAACTAAATATTTGAAATTTTCAGCAAGTGCTCTTATTTTCATAATTAACACCCCCGTAAGCCTCCATACCTCACGTGTCCAACTCGTCCGCTTGCACCTAGTTGAAATGAGCTACACACCCCCGGGCGATATTTAGCCATTAAAAGCGGTGGAAATTGCATTATGCTGTCAATTGCAGCGCGAACTTCACTGATTTCACCGACTTTGCATAATCATAAATTTAATTTTTAGCTAAAAACTTTTATCGATGGTTTAATAATCGATGTAGTGTGGCAGCGTGCCATGCAAAGGCAGCATTCAGCACCAGCCGTGGAAAAATGTTTCGCCAATATGGTGGCGAGCTACTTTTACACCGATATAGCCAAGTGTTGGCAGTTCGTTTTGTAAATACATAGTACTTTCAATGCTAAATAGTTAGTAACTAGGTGATAATAAAATGAAAAGTAGCACACGTGTAGTTTATGTTCTACGAGATGTATGCATTATTTAATTGCATACATAGCATCTTCAAACCCGTCATCATGTCTATGCTGCTATATGAATGGATTGATGAAGTATATAAAAGGCACACGGAATATAATGAGTAAAGTGGCTGGCTAACAAATGAACATGACAGAGATGATTTTTTAAGGTGTTAAATTTAACGGTTTAGAAGTATAACATAAATCAACGGTAAAAAAAAGAATATGTACTAAAAAAACATAATGAAGGTTCCCTCTATTAGATCTTGTGAAGTATCTTCCTCTAGAATGCTTTCAATATCAGTTATAATCATTCATGCCTCCATGTCATACAATAGGAAGGAATTATATGAAGTTCTTGTGTCAAATAAAGGTTATATTTCTCTATAGCCTATTACTACCACTTATTCTTCTCATGATCTCAAGATTAACGTTTTTAATGCTGGATTCCAGATAAACGAAATCATCCAAGGTTTATGAACATTAGCTATTTCGCGTTGTCTTTCAGTTACAACAAACAAACAACTTGAACTATCTGCTGAAACTTCTTTCTATCGATGTTTTTTATGAAGTGGTGATGTATGATAAAAACAACAACACAAGTAAAAGTTAAGTAATCCACTCTATCTACTCTAACAGAGCATTATGTATGTCACTGTAACTACGCGTTGTAGTTCAACTTCAGATATGGCATGCGGTAATTGAGGGCATATTTTCCATCCATTTTACGTACATCCGTCCAACATGCAATGCACAAAAGCTCATAACCACTCGGGTAAAAAGCGCGCGAGCACAATGGTTGAATGTAATATTTCAAATTGGTCACAATTGTAGCTGATGAAAATATTGAATTCTTTTTTTTTGTCATTGGCTGTGCAAATATCTTTTGTGTATATATGTATGTGTGTGTGTGTAACCACACAGTAATGCTGACCTGCCAATAATAACTATGGATTATGTGCAAAAATACCATTAAATCCGAATCATAAGAGGATTGGTGCATACTACGACATTGGTGCTTATTGCATTACAATGACAATGAAAATTACTACTACCAAAGTAACAGTAGCAGAAAAAATATTAGCTGGGAACGAGTTGCTGCAATTTCTAAATGAATATAAGTGGCAATGGCAATATGTGCGGATAAGAATTGCAGTTTACAATTTGGAAATTGTTGAAAGTCATTTCGATATTCACTGTGTAGTATGAAAGTGTTATCAAAATGTGGGAGAAAGCGAAACTTATGGATCCCATAAGTATAGCTTATAGATTGTCTAAAAGCTTTCAAAATTTTATCAAGTAATCAAAAAAAAAAAAATAGCAAAGTTTTTGAGTATTAGTAAGAGGTTGAAGATTTGCACTACATCCAAAGCAAGGCCGTATTTAGGGGGAGGGTTTTGGGGGTTCTGACCCCTCCCCCCCCCCCCCGAAATGTGAAAACTTTATTCTAATTTTTGAGATTAATTGCCAATGGATGGAAAAAAAGTCAAAATAAAATATATTTAACAATATTTTTTACTTCCATCGGTTTTTTTTTTTCTAAAAAGTCAAATATAAAAAATAAATTTGAAATCTTAATTACACTATGCGATCAAATCCAATTTGTTTTCTTCGACATGAGGTTTGACTACGGATTCAAAAAGAGAAGGTGATACTGAGCGCTCCTGCATTCATAGTTTTTCTAGGTCAGTAACTGTTTTTGATTTAAGGTTTCGTCCGGAATCAGTTTAAAAAGCTTACAAATTAATAAAAATATAAAAAAATTATCGGATCCTTGTAAAATAAGACTTTCTTGAACCCCAATTTTTTCCTTAAACGTGACGTGATGGGAAGTTTTTGACCTCAGATTCGTGTTCAACGTGAAAAATTCTTTCGCAAAAACTTCATCTTATTAGCAAAACCCATCTTAAAATTAATTTTTTAACGCATTATTGCTCAGAGCACCACGACTAGAAAGATCTCTTTCAATGCTGTGACTTCCCGAATTCAGGGAATATAAGCCAACCTCATCCGGGTTCCTTATCATTGATAATGGCTCAAATTCCCAATGATGATCATTTGAAAAAAATGAGCCTTTACTATTTTTGGTAATTTTTTTGAGGTTGGGTACATCATCAGTAGTGGGAAGTCAATGAGTTAATGAAATTATGTCCCTCACGATAAAAAAAAAAATGCACTAGAATGCAAATTGAATAATATTTATTTGAAAAAATTTAATTTGATTATTCTGGGAATTTTTTGTCACTTTTGGCCATTTTTTTAGGGTTAAGAATAAAAAAAAAAATCGGAAAATTTTTGCTAAAATTTTAATTTTAAAGGGTCCATCAAATGTATCATTGATTTAATTTATTGTATTTCAAAATCAGTTTGATAAAAATTATTTATGAATATTTTCTGAAAACCCCCCCCCCCCCCCGAAAAAAATTTCTGGCTACGGCCCTGATCCAAAGTAAGTAGCATATGAATAAAATCATATAAGAAATTCATTCATAAATATCTGAGAAAATAATTTTGTACAACTATGTAGTAATTTGTGATTCTTCAATAAATTATTCCTATTCAGAGTGCCTGTGTTAATACTTCTACAATAAATTGCCACAACTGATTGGATTTTTGCATTAGGTTTCGGTCATAATTTTAATCCTTTTCATATAACATTCATACTTCTTCCTTTTTACGCATCTTTTCATATTGCATTTTTATTTATTTTATGTTATTTTATTTTCGTATGATTCTGTTGTAAAAATATTAGCCGTATTCACGATTTGATGTAAATGGTCTTGCGTCAATGCAAATGGAAAATATTTCGGCTATCACAACAACAAATATATGCGATATGCAATAAAAATTTGCATTTGCAATGATACAAGACCATTTGCACCAAATTGTGAATATGGATGGCTATTGTGTTGGCTTCATTAGTTTCATTTGCATAACAGAATCCTGCATTATAATGAAGTAAAATAATCCAAATTCTGCTCCTCAGCCGATTTTATCTCCTAATATGAAAAAATTAATTTTATTGCGTTTGACTTGAGGTTTTACTTCGGATTCTGAATAAGGGAGGCTGCTTTCACTGTTTTATAGATTAGTACGACCAATGTCTTATTTTTGTATGAAATTTATGGCCTAGGATTAAGGACATGGACAAAGAAATTCAGGAGAAAACATAATTCTTATTCAGTTTCCTTATTTTACTCGAACTCTAGAAAAATAAACACAATAAATTAGAAAAATTAACACATATGTGCACTTTTTCAACGGATAGCATAATAACACTGTGCTAGTGGAAAGAAGACACAAAAGGGGCACCTAGAGAGTGATTTTTGTATGAGTATACTGAGTTCAGAGTCATCGGTTCTTTGGCTGTATTGGCTCTAGTTTAAGAGAAATTCGTCTTTGAATTTTGCTGCTTTTAGTCGAATTCATAAGTCTTATAAGATCAAAACCGTTTTGAATATGACAAGAAGCTTTTCGAGTATAGCTTAATATAATATTGCCAACGGGCTAAGAGAATGGAAAAAGCATTTTACTTATAGTGTGTTTGGGGAAAAATTGTTTATCAAGAGGTATAGAAGTTCTAGAATATCAAAATACAAAAACTTCCTTGAGTTCTTACTTTTATTCTTACTTTTATTATTTGTTGATAGAATTTAGAATTTAAAAGGAGTAGTGCTTCAAGAGGCGAAAATTAAAACCATTTATTTAAAAAAAAAAAAATTTAAATTTTTTCCGCTTCTTTTACTTCTATATTTTATTATGCAATAAAAAACTGCTGAGAGTTATGTCCATATGATGTTCAAATCTAAAAATATATTTAAATACTGAAATTTTTCTCTTTTAAAGGCCTTTCAGAAAATTCATGACGAATATAGCATTAAAAATCGTCCTTACTAATCAATCTGTCCTATTGCATTTTCTTCATCAGTGTGTGGCTGTTAAAAGTTGTATGAAGCAAAAATTTTGATTCACGTATTGTTTAATTGACAGAATATTCGAATTATCTAGGTCATGGGTGTGGTCGTATTCATAAGGAAACCTGAATCCTACCTGAAATTGGATATTTTCTATTTTTTATTTGTTGTCTTGTAAGTTTGAGCTTGACTTGTTTCCTTTATTACATAAAAAGAAATCTGTTGATTTCTCCTATCACAAATGCATTAGATTTCTCTCTTTCACTCTTTTTCTACTTGATATTGACGGCATATTTTGTAGTGCCGCAACTACTACTTACTCAAATGCATATAACAAATTATAATGTTACTGCTACATTATGTTGGACTTGTACAAACATTTTTTAATTACTTATTTTCAGGATCAATTTATACTTCTATTGTGTCTTTCAATTTTAATTTCCTAATTGATATTTGGAATAATTACTGTTTTCAGAAATTTTAATTCAAACTAAAAAAACAGATCATAAATTTTCGATGCAGATGGAACCGGGAATTAAATTCGATATTAAAAGATTTGATGTTAATGGTAAGGGCGATATGTATTTTCATTTCTTGCCTAGTAGATTGCAACCTTCTCTATAAAAAATTGTCACAGAATTCGTAAGAAATTGTTTCTAAGAAAGTCTCGAGTCTCGCAACATTGCAATAAATTTTCATCAAAAAGCAACCACAAGCACCACAATTTTTCTGTTCCAACAGAATTACAGCATTTGCATACACTCGCACGTTTTTTTTTACAAATTCAAGCCGACATGCAATGAAAATCAAAAGAATTTCGAAAGAAAATAAAGAAAATGAAGCATCACTACTATACTCACACACTCATACCTACAATGTACTCATACACGTGCACTCACTCAATTTGGAAGATGATGCAGATACAAATGCAGATGAAGTTGCTGATGCTGTGCAAACTGAAATAATGCAGATGATAAAGTCACATGGTTAGTGGTGCAAAAAAAAAACACAAAACAAAAATAAAAGCCACACAGAAAAGCTAAAGATAGCAAAAGAAAATAGTTCAAAATGAAAAAAAAATTCGTACTCTTACATTACATAAAAAACAGAGATTGGAATGGAAAAAATTTCGTATCTTTTTCGATTTTTCATTTATTTATTTTTTTTTTTTTTTTGTTATTAAAACCATTTAATTTATATCAACAATCTATGTCCACATATTCAATGGAATTTTTTATAAAAATGTATAACAATCTTTTTTTTTCCTACAATCAGGTCAACAAGTTAAACAACAAAACAATAAAAATATTTATATTTGCAAGAGTATGTGTATTTATACTCCACAAGGTCACATTCACATCACCTGTGCTCACTTTACTACTCTGGCGGCATAAAACGTGAAAGAAAAAATAAAACGAAAATAGGAGAAACAAAAAAAAAAAAACAAAAAAAGGAACAATTTAAAAACGCATTTAAGTTCTTCACCACATTTCCGCAACACATACATTATCTACTCATGTCCTTCCGGTGCTGGCAACAGCAACGCAACACAACAACACAGAAAAAGCAGCAACACAGTAGTGACAGGCAACAGCAGCAAAGGCAAAAGCAGCTCAAGTGTCCTTTACGCAAAGAGTGAAACTTAAATTACAATTGCGCAATTACGAGCGCGCTTTCACACATACATACACATGTACAGAAACATACAAGCATATAATGTATGTGTATGTATGAGTATGGTTATGTGTATACATATGCATGCAACATGCACGCACACTTGCTACTAACCATAAAAATGCCAACCAACATAACACGCAAAAGGACATTCGACACTCTGCGAGTATACTCGTCGTATATTGAATCCTTGATGCTGCTGTAAAGCAACAGAATTGTTGTTGTTAGTACTCTGTATTTACTATTGTGGTGTTGGAGTTAACAGGAATGTTTCAATTGACAAACAGTGTATCCTAGAAAAAATTAACTGCATATTAAGCAAATAATTAACTTTTATACTTTAGATGGAGTTACAGTTCCATTAAGGTTTCACATATTTTAATATCATTGTTTCCCACCGATATGCTCAATTCTGTATGCATGACCCAACCAGAGCAAATATTGGCATTTGTTAATCTTATATAAATCGTATAGTTCACCCATTCAGCTATCCCATAATGACCAAGAATCTCTTCATGAGCTAATGTCATCATCCACATGTCTGCGCCGTGCATTATGGCTTGGCGAATGAAAGTTTTGTTAAGCTGAATTATAGAAGAAATAGAACTAATCGAAATAATAGTTAGATTGCAGTTTTGCGTTTTGTATTCGGTGTACCATATAACTTGAAAATGAGGGATTTTTTACAAAAATATAGCTTTATTACAATAACAAATTGAATGAATAAATTTTTCAAAGTAGTGTCAATCGGAAGCTATGACATTTAGTCATTTTTCAGGCAATTTATGGTTTCCTTGCCAAAAAACCGTCCATCTTTTCAGGATATGAGCGAATCAATCCAATTTTTGATACTTTCAACTGAAGTAAAGCGTTTTCCAGTTTGGGCACTCTGCATCGATCGAGCGAGATAAGGTCCGATGAATACGGTAAATGAGGCAAAACTTTCTATCCATCAACTATTTTTCAAAAAGTTTTTAACATGTAGCTAACATGAATTACGGTCTCGTGCCGGGTCGCATATTCTGGTCGTTGTTCAGTCTGCTATCTTCAAACGAATCAATTGTTTTCGATACAGCTCTCCCGGAATAGTTTCACTAGGTTTTAGTAGTTCGTAATAGATGACACCCTTCGGATCCCACCAAATACAGAGCATTACCTAGGCGCCATGAATATTCTGCTTCGGCGTTGTTGTTTCTGGTTAGCTGGGCTACGACTTCTTGCGCTTCGAGTTGTCGTAATAAATCCATTTTTCGTCGCCATGAAACTCGATGTTAAAACGACTTATTTTTATATTAATGAAGCAGCATACAAAAATGCCTTTCGACGTTTCTCGGCTTTAAGTCGTATGGCACCCAGTTTCCTTCCTTTTGAATAAACCCCAATGAGTTCAGGCACTTGGAAATTATTGCTTGAGTAATTCCTAATGACTTCATCAGGTAACATCTCCAATTCTTCATATTCGAAGTTTTTCACTTGGTCAGGGAATTTATGGTCTTTCGTATCAAAATCTCCACTTTTAAAGCGTTTACAGAATTCACATGTTGTAATCGATGGAATATATTCACCGTAAACTTCTGACTGCAAATTTAAAATTATTATGTAATTTCTCGAAACAAACCCCTAAAGCCCCCCTTGGATTCGCTAGTGAATACCAGTAATGTCAAGATTTTGAACTTGTCTCAACGGTCAAACTTTGACTAAGAATCCTGTACCAGTACTAGATTGATTGCAAATTACTTATAAGGAAGATGCCTAATTTATGGAAATAGTTGAACCGCTACTGTAAAAAGTACTGGTAATAGTGTCTCACACACACACACACATACAAAAGTAGGTTACAACTTTATGCACAAGTGCAACTATTTTTTTTTTTTCTCATTGTTATGCTGTGATGCTAGTAGTTCAGGAATACGATGTAATCGTAGAAAAGGAAGAAAGAGTTTTGCGTTTACATTAATATGTTTCATTTTGTTTTATGCTCTTTACTTGCTTTTCCTGGCTTTATCCATTACAATGTTTTTGTTTTATTTTATTTTTTTATTGGATATTCTCTATTTCCTTCTTTTTTTTTGTGGTAGTAAAAAGTAAACAAAAGTCACGTGCCGGCTTGCGATTTCGACATTAATCTCAATTACTGCGCATGAGTGGATAAACAGGAAATCTTTCTCTCTATCTCTCTCTCACTTCTCTTGCATATAATATCCGGCGAGTACATTTGTTTTTTTGTTAAGAGAATATTATTCTCTTTTTTTATCTCTTTGAAAATAAGTCGAACTAAGGTAAAATTGAGTTTACATATTCACGTGGGTGCACTTCAAAGAAAATGAAATGCAGGTGTGCATATGGCATATGCTGCAGATACACTTTGAAATTACGAGTAAATCACTTTCGAAATTCCTTGTAAATTCAATTTACTTAATCATAAGAAACACAATTAAAGGCATTTTTGTTGAAGCGAATCCACAATGGAGAAAGAGAGGAAGAGAGTACGAAAATCAGTATTGTCATTTGTGATATTGAGCACAAATGTGTTTAGATTCAAAAATTCACAGGTTCAAATTTGACAAAGACTTATTATTTTAAGTAGCTCTCTGATGTCTTTTTCTTTGACATACATAATTATAACCATAATTTGTGACAGTTATTGATGAAATTTTTAAATGTTCAAATAACCTTTATATTCTGTTTAGGAATCCCATGAGTATATTTGGAAATGTTGGTATCAAAAGATGTCAAATTATGGATTTGTATTTGCAACATACAAAAAAAAACTTTCTATGGATCTCTCTTTTGCTCTGTTTACCTTTAATATGGGTTTGCACATCGGCGTAGATTCTTTGGGCAGGGTCGAAACTTGTGTCTATCTTCGCAAAGTTAACATATTAGAATATAACATCAGACTATTTATAATCAAAATTTCTACACTATATTATAGATGAAGCCCAAATAAACACATTTCACCTCAGTTACGTTATATAAGAGCTGACACGCTGCTCAATTTACTCAATTTTTGTACCGCTATTGGAATTCAGTGGCCGTTCATTACAGTTTCCGAGAAGATATTTAGTATTAAATAGTTTAGTTCCATGGAAAGTGCCACAACCAATCCACCATACTATAAAAAATATTTGGTTAAAAATTCATCCGATTACTTGATAACGGATTACTTGCTTACTTGAGCATGCATACAGTTGTGTTCATAATATAATAAAAAAAAAATTATTTTCTAGATTTCTCGCTACATCAAGCGAGAAATCTTGAAAACTATTATTTTTTTATTTTTGAGCGTTCCAACTGAGCAAGGGTCCTCAACATACAAATAAATTCACAGATAACTCGTTTCATGGTAACAAAATCGATGACCTGAAGAAGCCTGCAACAATGACAACACCTGGAATCAATTTAAAACTTTTGGGATAATCTTAGAAAATTAATTTTCATAATTAATTTTAACATTTTGGGGAAATCTGTAGACTGTAGTGAAGACTGCAAATTTGTAATCCCCTGTTGAGAAAAGTAAAGTATAAGTTGACCCTCAAAAACCCGTCGTTATGTCAGAATACAAAATAAGTGTTGTTCTACTAGGTATTTTTTTTTGTTTGTTTTTTTAAATGTTTATTTATTTATCCAATAAACTGGATACAATTATTATTGATGCTTAGTTAACTCAGTTAACTTCCAAGGTTCCAATTCACTTTTCCCAGGATACTATTTCTCAAATTCTGTTATTTTTATGAACAGCAAATTTTTAGGGTTGTAAGAGATTTTTAAATTTTGCAATTTTTATTCAAATTTAAAAACAAAAAGTTCATATGTTTCGGACACCTAAGGCTTCATTCAGCGTGTAATTTCTAACTAAATTTTATTCCAATATAACACAACTGTACATACATACAATACATACATACATGCACAGATTCAATTTCAGTGCGCTGTAGATTCAGAAACTGAAGCACTGTTTCTCGGTTTTTTTTAGAAATTCTACTCTAAAGGCAATTTTATTTCTCTTATTATTAAAAGCACACTTCACTGCTTTAATTGCATTAGGGATGTTGTTAGAGCCCACTGCAAGCAGCCACAACCAACTTTAAATAACAACAACCAACTTTCTTTATGACATTTTTAACACGAAAAATTTCCCCAGTACTCTAGAAGCAACGAAGGGCAAGATACAAGAAAATATTATAGAAAAACAGAGCAATGTAAATAATTTCAATTTAATAATAACAATGTGTTCATTTTGCTGCGTCGAAAAGACGAGTGTAAAGCCATTGAGTCTTTACAGATGTGGAACCATAGATATTCATTTCTGGAATTTAAGCCACGAACTACGAGAGCAATGAATTCAGCCATTGATTATATAGCTCCTAAAATTCTAGAAAGTCTTCTTTAAATCTGGAGCCACCTCTTCTAATATTAAACTACATAATTGATATATCTGTCGTATCACAACTTGGAGTTTGGCTTCAATTAAATAAAGCCATTAAACCTGGAACCTAAAAAAGCGGATTTCGAGCTCTATAACTCAAAAAGAACAATCCGACTTTGACGTTAAGCTTTTAAAAAAGTGAAAAACATAATTTTACCATAAGTTCACTAGTTCTCAAGATATTGGGACCTTCGTTACAATATTTGTAGAAATACATCTGATTTTTAAAAAAATTAGATCAGATGAAAGAACCAAATACGTCCTCGAGCCAATACAAATGTATTCGGCCCGCAGGACATGCTCTAGACAGCCCTGCTCTAGTACATAAACTATTCATACATAAACTAAAATCTGAAAATAGCCTAAACTGAAACTTTAGGTCGATCGAATTGAAAGAACTAGCGCCTTTGCTTGTATTGCATGGGTCCGATCCCCATACAAAAATTGTATTCATATGAAAAAAGTCACGATATCGGCACTTCTCTTGGAGTGGAGCCCCTTGAGCTACATAAATTTTTGACAATTATATTCACCTTATAAGTGTCAAAAGTTTACTCAGTCGAGTACTTTGATGCCATTTGGCACAGGCACTAAGAGTCAATCTGAAAGAAGCAACAACCAAATGCAGAACAACAATAGATGCGGAATTTATGAAACATTTACAGAAAATTTCATCAAAAGTATTTATTTCATATTTTAGCTATCACAAGAGCATTGACATTTCTAATTTTTAATTATATGCTCAAATTTGGTATATTTTGTTTTTAATATGAATTAATTCAATAGAGCTTGATTCTAATCTAAATACATCTACGACTGCCTTTTAAATTAAAATGAAAATAATTCATTTAGTCTACATAGTGTATCCCATGACACTTTTAGTTCTTTAATTGAAATTTGTGCTTAAAACTATAAAATCTTGTTTAATCTATCTATATGAATCTATACAAAACAAAGGCACTATCAACCAAGAATGTGTAGCCATAACTCGACACGACACACTGACCATGTCGACCATGCCATCTTCAACACAGAGCTACATCCAACTCCTTATCTCTATCTAATTTTAAACAACAAATTTCTTATAGTCTCTCTAATTTTCCTTCTTATTCTCCTATAAAACTTCAACTACTCAATATTACCCTTGAGCAAAATAAAACATACAAAGCAATGCAATTAAGTTAATACAAAGTGTAGAGATTAAAAACAAAAACCGAAAAAGAAACCAGTTAACTACTTTCTTAAATGACACTCAAACTGCGTACTAATTGCATAATATTGTACTAAAAAGCAATTTACACAAAAAAAAAACAAATACCAAAAAAACAAAAAAAAACTACAAATTTACTACATTACGAGTACATAGTTAGATGAAATTGAACAAGTTGTTTTCAAATAGAAATTGCCAAAATAAACGAAAATGTACAACAAAAGGCCAAAATTGTATAGTGCATGCAACCAACGACATAGGCACACGAATACACATACACGTTTTCGTACCACAAACGATTTCAACTAATTTTATTGTCAACTCAACAAAAAAAAAATATATTTCAGGAGATTCGTTTATTCGTTCAAACAACAAGGAAACACAAGAAATCAAACATTCTTGTTTAGCAATAACCAATGGAAAAATTGGCAAGAGTGAAATTAAATTAAGTTTATTTAGACGCCAAACAAAGAAAACGTGACCGATAATCATGACAATGTTTATGATGATGATGATGATTAAGGTAACCAGAGGAACACTGGCGTTCAAAAACTTTTCAAGTCTCAAAACTCTGGTATTTTTATTATGTGCTTTTCTAGCAATCTTTGGCAGTTTTTATTTCGAGGTGGCAATTGGTTTCAGACACTAGCGGATCCAAGAGAGAGGTTTTGGGTATAAAACAATATGAAGAGACCGTAAAGGGACAAGTCCAGCAACGAACTTTGATGAGAGATATCTATAGATATTTCGTACCATGAGAATAGAAGGATAATAGGTTCAAACGATTTCTTGGAAATCGAGTATAA
The DNA here is from genome assembly GCA_963691655.1 of Toxonevra muliebris. Lineage (NCBI taxonomy): Eukaryota > Metazoa > Arthropoda > Insecta > Diptera > Pallopteridae > Toxonevra > Toxonevra muliebris. The sequence continues at coordinate 11,820,923 of OY829327.1, read as the reverse complement.
TTGCACAAACCTTTTGAGGACGAATATAAGATTCGATTTTAAAAATTTTAAAATGTTTACTCAATTTGGTAAACCATTTATATTAATTAAGAACCGAAGACCTTGGTAACCATTGCTCCTCTCAATACAGTAATCTAATGATATACTTATCATTATTTTTCTTTTAATTAATGTTAATGGGTTAAGCAATATTTACGCGTTTATTTCTACTTACTTCCCGATATTTGAGGTTTTGTTGAAATGTTTTTTTTTTTTTCATTCTTACATTCCGAGAGGTAACCTTTGGCGTACCTAATCTTTTTGCCGGAAAAATTTATTAAAGGGTCTCAAATTCCACTGAATAACACAACCATTTTGAGGAGTGACATCTAGGACCAAAGCAATTCCTAAAAGAAAGGAAAGGTTGTAAATTGTTGAGGTACAGAAAATAAGGTACGGAGTATTTTTTCGGTGGGTTTTAAAGTTGAAAAATTAATTTTTAGTATACATTTTTCCCGAAGACCTCTGTTAGGGTGTGTCGGTTTTTGTTTTTTTTTTTTAACAAAACCAAGTGGATAACGGGAAGCTTTTGAGCCATTTAACAATTTTTCAATCTTACACCAACATTTGGTAAAGCATTTTACCAGTTAATCAAACCGATGAAAATGCGGTATCCAGGGAAAAAATGTTTGTTAATCTTTATTAATGGCTGAATCAAAATTTGAACGGCGATTCTGAGCCTGAAAACGTTTCGAGCCAACCGATACCATCAAGAAAAAGACACAGAAAGCAATTAGAACTCAAAAAACAAATTTGTTTGAAGTTACTTTATTTCAATTCAACAAAAATAAAACTTCGTTATAGAATTACTTTCACATTAAAATTTATAAACAATTTTCTTTTTCCTTATCATTACTTAAAGAAAATGTTATACATTATTTTCATCTTAAACCAAAAAAAAAAACTCTTTCGATGCAAACAAAACCGGAAAAAATGGTTCAGTGCGCTTTTTTGCTGAGGTCCAAGGGAAAAACTAAAATCCAAACTGCATTTCTCGACCTCAAAATCCTCCTTTGCAATTCATTTCCTGCACTCTCTATGACATAACTCAGAAAAAGGATCTTTCTTTTCTTTTTTTTTTGAGAGTTGTTTTGTTGCTAAAAGATTGCTCTATTATGTAATTTGAAAAAAGACACTGTTCTTCAATTCCTTCTAGGACACACATGTTACACCATATAATTTTTTTACGCGGTATCCAATGTAATGAAAAATAAGTATATCTGCAAAACTGCCCTTGAATTTGCTATTGTATGCATACTTAAATGTGTATTAAAGAAAAAAGATTCAATTGTGTGGCATCGTGACATGAAGTTGATTTGTATGCATAGATATCACATTCGTGTAACCTACATTCTAAATTCCTAAAGCAAATATATTCACTCATCTTTACATTCAAATGTTGTGATAACTGCTATTGTTGTTTTCGCTGCTGTTGTTATTTTCAATGCCCTAAACATTTCCCGTGATATACATAGTACTAAAATATGAAATAGTATATCACAGCACACTTTAGTGACAAAATACATACAGCATTCAATAGATTCAAATTACATTTGAAAATATTGACAAAATGCACAAAACACCGAGGTGATGGTATGGGAGATTCAGCAGAGCACAAACACGAGTAGCAGAAATAGCAGCCTCCAAGCAATCAAATGATGATAAAAACTCCCAAAAGCATTTTGAGAATTGAGTCATGTCAGTTAAGTGAGCGTTTATTCTCAAATGGGAGTTGTGTTGATCGGTTCACTGGTTGTTTGACTGCATAGTTAGTAGGTGTGGCTGTTGGCTTTTTGGTTGCTGGTGGTTGATGGCTGTTTGTTCGTAATGGTTTATGGCTTATTTGCTGTTTGGGGTTTTTTTTTTAATATTTTTAAATTGCGCTTCAATAAATAAACGAAACAAAAAGAAATCCTCTCTAAATGTATATAGTTTGAAATTGTATTTGTTTATTTTACACTACAGCGAAAAAATATATGGCAAAGAAGGAAATCAAATTTAATAGTCAAATGCAATCGTTATTTTTTATATAGGATTTTATTTGTTCAAAACTGAAAAAAATTATATAAAAAATATGGAAATTTTCATTGATTATAATAATAACTTAAAGTTAGCAAGTTAACAAAAAGAATTAGTAACGAAACGAATTCTTTCGTTAATTACGCGGGCATTCATTTTAGCAACGAAACTGATTGATGGCATTTATTACAAAGAATTTTTATTTCACTGAGCAAAATCTTTATTTTGTGTTAAATTTATTTTTAATTATCATTTTTTATCGAAGTTTCTTTTGTAAATATTTAAGCATGCACTATAATCTTTCAGTTTGAGCAGTTCGTACTTCAATGGTCGGCACGCTACAATTTGCAATTGCCTTTTTTGTTTGTATGTTAAACCAACCTGTTTGGGGTTTTTCAAGAATTTGATATATAGCTACATTTAATCAATTAGTATTTTGTTAATTCATACGAAATAAACATAAATGTGTATCTAGTACATATATATAGAAACAGTTTATTTTTTACACCTTTAATTTGCTTATTTCGCCAAAAATTTACATAAAACAAAACACAAAAATAATTTTAGAATAACTTAAAAACATGAGACATAAATAAAATGCATATCGAATCAAAAAACAAAGGAAGGAAGGAAATGTGAAAAATACAAAGCTCAAAAAATGCATTTGCCAAAAAGATAATTATAGAATAAGCATTAGAATATATAATACTTAATTGCAAAAAACAAACGCAAAAGATAATGTTAAAAAATATACTTCACACTTTCAGTTATTCTCCAAATTCCTCCTATGTTGCATTTGTAATTCAAAACGACGATTTGAGCGTACACCGCGTATAATTTGGCCAAAGTTCTGTACGCTGCCATCAGCGTCAACAGTGCCGCCTCGTGCACCACCGGCAGTGCGACCTTTGAACATGTCCATATGTCTTTGACGGCGTTCGAACACTTTATTCTCCAATGATGTAGACGAACTAACAACTGTAATATTTGCATCACCACCAGCATTTTTATATGGCATCGCTGACCCAAATGCCAGAAATCCTTTATTTGCTGTTGTTGTTGATGCTGCTGCTCCTCCTGTTATTGTTGCGGTTGTATTTATAGATGTTGATAAATTAAAAGCCGGTTTTTTTAATTGATTTATCGATTTGACTATTGCTGGTTTCTTTGCCGTTGTTGATTTTTGTAACATTTTTTTAGGTATATCAGCGATTACAGAAAACATTGGCTTGATTGTGGCCGTTTTAGTTACTTTGTTAGTCGTTAATTTTTCATTTGGATTTTCTTCAGGGCGTTGTTTTAAAATGGATCTAGGAATTGGCAATTTGTTAAGCATTAACTTTTCTTTTGCATCTTCTTCAGAGTGTGACTTTTCAGCGATGTTATTTGCATCTGTTGATGACTTGTGTACATCCAGAACAATTTTCTTGACTGCTTTCGGTTTTTCACTGCTTCCAGCTGCTAGTCTTTGTTTTTGATTCCTTATTTCTTTTTGTGCTGAAGCTGCAAATAGAGAAACAAAAAAGGGAGGAAGTGATAAAAAAAAATAGAACAAAAAAAAATTTTCAATTCAAAATATTAAGCGTTTAAGGGACTGAAAATTAGGTAGATTATACCAAGTTTTGCGAATTTAAAATTATTGCCTTATGGATGAATGGAAAATGGTGATGATGAAGCAATGCTCTCCAATTCGATTTCAATTTTTCAAAGAGTGGCAATCAAAGAAAATCAGAAGAAATCTAAGGCAATAAAAGGCTATCGGAAGCAATAGAAAGCAATCAAAGCGGGCTAGAGCCAGTCCAAGAGAAATTCGGAGGCAGTTAGAGTAAGTGAAAGGCAATAAGAGTTAGCCAGAAATAGTCAGAGGCAAGTAATTACCAGTATTTAGCCGAATGTATTCGAAATCAACCAAGCAATAAGAGAAAGTAAGAAAAAGAGCCAGTCACTGAAAGTAAGACAGATTCATAAACATTTGTAGGCATTCAGAAAAGGTAGGAGCCTCTAAAAGGGAGTGGTAGTCAGAATCATTAATTTGCAGTTAGAGACTGTCAAAAACAGCAGTGGCAGCTTTCTGGTTGAGAGTACTCATTGTGAAACCACAATACTGCGCGGCTCTCCAATTTATGGAGTGGAGAAGCATGAGTATTCCATAACAAATCTGCTTATGTCCTTAATATATATGGATGGCTGCTCGGGCAGACTACTGAAAGTAGGCACAGAAGTTTTAGCGCCGACATTTTGTCTGGCCTATCGAAGCGCATTCTCTTTGGATGATTTGTCTCTTTCAGACAGCGAAGATGGGTCAAGGGCTTCAAGCTTATTTCTTTATACTTATTAAATTTACAATAAATATATTTGACAAATTCTTTAAAGATAGCCTTAGATCTATAAAATTAATGGCATAAAAGAGTGCGATACAATTGAGTTAATGTTCTCATAATGGGTGCATTTAAAGCAGTCATTTCCAAAACTTATACAGACATATTTCAATTCATTGATGGTGTATGTGTGAGTTTGTGAGAGCGCTACACTGAGAGGAATATCAAAAATAAAGTTAGCCTTCAGCTCTGCAATTCTTAAATCGAAAAGCAGGCAGCATGCAAATTGAATGAAAATCTTTTGGATGCGTTTTACCCGATAGATGTAAAAAACATAACATAACTTATGACTCAAAAACGAAGGTTTTTAATCAGACTTCTCCTAAATTAGATATTTCAACAACTTTCTTCAAGAATGAATTAGAAATATGGTAGGAGGTATGCAATAAGTTTAATGATTTAGTGAGGAGCATATGAAAATATTGTTTATGTTCAGACACAGGCGATTTTAGCAACAACATAAATAAAGGTTATCAAGATCAGACTGGAGAAACTAAGAATCTGAATGACATTTAATAGTAGAGTATAGTTTAAGATCATCTGCGTAAATATTTCACTGACGTTAATCAAGAGCTTATGCCATTAAATGGCAGTTAAAATAGGATGCAAAAGAAAATAAATAAACCATAGAAATCAGAGATAAGAAATCCTGAGAAAGCAGTCGAAAGAGGGAGAAGCCATCAGATACAATCAACAACGGTGAGAGCATTTAGACAAACAGTAGCATTTAGAAGCAGTAAAAGCATTTAGAGGAGGTAGGAGTCGTACAAACGCCATCAGCAACATTTCGATTGTAGTTTTCAACCAAGTGGAATTTCTGTTGGCCATCTGAAATCAACTTTCAATAAAATTCAAAGCTGAGATCATACAAATCGTAAGCAGAATGCAATGCATGACCACAAAAACTAGTTTCGAGATAAAATTATTCCTATTTTAATCAATGGTTTAAAATTTCCAAAAATCACATATATACCTGAGCTCATCAATTTGGAACCAGAACTTGTAAGACCTTTGGCACGCTCGTTTTTGCGTTGAACATGTTCAACAAGATTTTCCATTTTGTCAAATTGTTTCTGGTGAATGGCAGCGAAATTTGGCAGTTTAGTACGCCTGGGCACAGCTTTCGTTGGTGTCTGCTGGCGCTGTTTATTTGGTGTTAGATTTCTCGGTGCTGTGGCGGCTGTAAACATCATAAACAAAAATTTTGTTGTTTAATTTTTTTTGAATTTTTATGTATTTTATTAAATTATTTTTATCTAAAAAAATACGAAAATTTTGTGAATTTTCCAACAATAAAAATAATTAAATTTGAGAAATAAATCAAAGTACAATAGAAAAAAAAGCATAATTGAAAAAGGAATTTCAACTTACTTGGTCTTGGTAGTCGCGACATTTTTCTGCACATAGATTCATCGAATGACATTGAACGTTTGCGACGTTTAGTGACATCTACAAAAATGAAACGGAAAAATATTTTGAATTTAATTTTTAAAATTTTCCTTCAACAAGTACTTACAATTATCTTTAGGGTCTTCTCCTGTTTTGTTGGTGTTGGCATCTTTTTTTGAAACAAGCAAATCAAACTCTTCAATTACAGCCGTTTGATTTGCAGGACTGTGAAAGGTTACATTACGCAATGGCTTGATGCGTCGCCGATCACTTCCACCGTCAATACATACCGAAAGTGAACGTTTGCGTATGCTGCGTAAAATTATTTCTTTCGGTTCCATTGTGGTTAGCATTACTGTGACGGATTGCTGTTCTGCTGCAGTTGTTTCATCTGCAATTTTTGTTTTATCCTCAATTTTTTGGTAATCTTCATCAGTTTTTGTTTCGTTCTTTGATGTAATTGCAGTAAAATTAAAAGCTTCTTTACGTTTGTATGGTGTAGAGAAACGATATGGTGTAGCACGTTTTTTTGGCGTGCCACTGACTTGCATTGGACGTGGAGTTGAGAGTAAATTGTGTATGACCTTTTGATCATCTGTAACTACAATACGTGGTAATTTAGTTGGTGGCGGTACATCTTCTTCATCGTCATCGGAAATTTGTAGTGTTTGCATTGCAAAATCGTGAAGAGGTTCTTCAGATGAGCCTGTGACTTCAATGCAGTCATCGCTCCTATCAAATGTATCGTTATTTACAGATAAAACTTCACTCGACGATTCCTTTCCAACTGATTCTTTCATGTCTTGCTTTAAATTTGGACTGGCAGATGTAACTTCCAAAGGTTCTTGTTTTGTAGAAATATTATCGACTTGTTCTTCAATTGAATCATCAGCTTGTAGTGGATTAAGACCCAAGTCAGAAATGTTTAAATCATTCGATTTCAAATAGATGCCAAAATTTTCTCCTTTCCTTACTGGTACTTCAACGTTTTCCGGGATCTGGCTGCTTACTTCCATAATTTGTTTTTCTTTGTCATCAATCGCCATTTGCGGTGCTGAAGTCGCAACCAGTTCTTTTTCTCCAAACTCTTGTGTTGCATCTAAAATCACAGCTTCCACATATGCTTCCGTTGGAGCCTCCAAACTTTCCCCTTTTATTTTATATAACTCAATTTCAATTTCATCCAACTTCTCACTACATACTTTAGCTGTTTCCTGATCATTTATTACTTCCGTCTCAACTTCATTTGCTTTTTCTCTGTCATTTGCTGTTTCCAGATATTCTGGTTCAGATATTGCTGGTGCCAGTTCTTTGTCAACTGTTGGAGAATTTGAAAATTCTATCAATTGGCCCTCCTTCACATCATGCACTTGAGCTTTCTTTTTCCCCTCTACTTCATGGTTGACTTTGTCCTCGATGTGCAACTTAGTTATATTCTCTTTTTCACTGTCGTCATTTGCTGCACTTTGCTGCCCCTTCTTCGTTTCACGCTTTTCTCCACCGACGCCTACTGTTTTACGATTTCTACGACCACGTTTTTGTGATACTCTACCAACTTTAGCTGGCGTCCATTTGGGTTGCGGCTCCTCTGGTTCTTCCTGGTCTTTATCAACATCTTCTTTTGCAGCCGAACGCAAATGCCTCTTGCCAACAATTTCATCATAATCCTGTGCGGGTTTGATGCTTTTCCTTGTACTGCGACGTGGTGTTGCCGAATCCTGCAACAAGGACACATTACACGGTGTTTGTGGCTGTACCTCATGCACGCTATTGTGACTGGACGGACTAACAACTCTAGGGGATTCGGTCGTTTGTTCAATTGTCTTTTTTTCTCCTGGCTTAGCCACATCTTCATCGTCTTCTTCTTCCGAGAGTATTTTCTTTACCTCATCCTCCAAATTGGCAATTTTCTTGCGTCGTTGCTGCCGCCCTCTTGTTTTCTTTGTCGCTTTTTTTTCTGACTGCATTAAAATACTCAGGTTTTCCGCATCTACAACGAATTTATTATTTCATAATACATTCAAGATTTTTTGTATTAAGTTTTATTCACCTGAATCCATTATTAGTTTAATTGTATCTCACGAGAACTTAAAAGTTTTATTAATACGTAAATTCCTAATTTGAAAAGCGACGCTCCTCAAAAAATTATTGTTTGAAAATTCGGTTTCGTACGTTTATTTCGAATTTCCACATTTGCATTTTTCACCATAGGAAAGAGTACCAAAATAAACAGCTTCACCTTTTCGCAGCCATTTTGTTATCGATTGGTTAATTTTATTGTTATCGTTCCACATACCAAAACAAGGCTGCATTTTTCATTCTCAAAAATATTCTCAATATGTGGTTGTTCACACGAGCGCAAGCATAAACGCCTATCTGAAGAAGAGAGCTAGAAAAAATCACATAGCGAAAAGCACTAAGTCTCCATAAAAAAACAAAAAGTTTAACGCACAATCGTTGACATATATGTATGTGAAACAAACGAAAACAACAAAAACTTGAGCATTTGCAAAATTGTTTTTCGTAGGATACATACATGTGCGTCAACATGTATGTCAGTGTAAAACTCCATATTCAGGTATTCCAAAGCGAGGAAGTTTACATTGCATAATTTTTTGTTCATCGGGATAAGCAAGTGGGGTGTATTATTGCAATCTCTTACCTGCTTTATATATGAGAGTTTCGTTCCACTTTCTTTGTTATAGTCACAACATTTAAGATAAACAATAAATGAACAAAAATTATAACTTTCAAAATTATCTGCTTATAAGTCTTATTAGTGAAAAAACTCAAAGTTTGTGATAAAAAATAATGAAAGTTCCAACTTAAAACATATAAAAATATTATGAACTAAAGTCATGACTTTGAAAATTAAAGTCTAGATTTAATTTACCTAGTCTCATAAAAACTATTATAAAGCAATTTTATTGGGATAACTATCATAATTGTTTCCGCGCGGCTGCCGATCATCACAATTTACTCTGACATGTGGACCTGCAATCCAGAATTTAAAATTGTCAGTTGTGGGCCGACGGGCCATTTGAAAATACATTTAATGAGGACAGCATTGCAAACATTAGCAAACTTGGATGCGATTTTTTTCCATATGCTCATATTATTGGTTCAGAGAAAAAAATCAAAATGTTACATAGCCTCTTAGTTTGGACTATATCGTAAAGGATGCACAAACTACCGTTTATTTGTATGTAGTGTTAAAATGAGAGGAAAAATGTTTTTACGGGATCGAATTTTATCAACAAAAACAAAAATGAAGTGTTAATTTTATTGTTTTTTTTTTTGTGCTGTTTTGTTCAGAGATGAAAGGCCGTATAACAAGTTTTGTTGCCTAGTTAAAAAACACAAAGTTGTATAACGTTCTGATTTTTTCCTTTCGATCCAAAATAAAAGCATCAAAAAATAATTGTTGAGCGTACAAAAAAACTTTTGGACTTTTCTGTAAAATGAAAGGGCGAGAAAATGCAAATCAATGCATTTTCAACTTTAATAGTTATGGACAGTTATTGCTCGGCAAAAAATTGCTTTTTGTCGATTTTTTAAGATATTAAAAAATAAAGAAGTTGATTGCATATTTTGTTTTTTGGTTCTTCTTGATTAGAGAGAAGTGGATTTTTCAATCATTTGGGTGTATGCTTAAAAATAATAGATATCATTTCGTTCACTAACTTTACGCAATCATAAATGCATGAGCTCGTATAAAGCGCAATGTAGAACTGAGGACTATGTTTTTGCAACCCTGTCAAATATATATTTGTTGCTAATTTGTCACACCAATTAAATTGTTAAAAATTTCTATGAAACAGAATTTATAAATTTAGTATTTATCAGCCTGAAAAAAAGCGAGTGATGTGTAAAATAAAATAAATAAAATTTTTAGGTAAATAATTTCACATCTAATAATTAATATATTGTAAATATAAATAAAAGACAAGAGAAACAATTAATTAAAAATAGAAGTGACATTGAAGCGAAAAATGCAAAAAGACCTTGAGAAAGTATGTGTTAAGTAAACAAATCTTCAGCTTCTCGATTCCAGATCAAAAAATTAACCAAAAGAAAAAGAAATAATTTCATTAAAAATTTTACAAAGTGCAAACTCCAATTCTATACTACTAGCAACTCATTACAACAAACACTGTTGTTCTAGTGGTTTTGAAAAGTGCTGATGATGTAGTCGTTTGCGTATTTCGGTGAAGAACATGTTTATATATAATATTAGCGAGAAAGATTACAATTTAGTTGTAAAACCTATTTATAATTTCAATATATTTTTTTCTTTAAAGTAATATTAATTAATTAATTTCACTACGGTCAGCATTGCACAATGGGTAAAGATCAATATCTGCTGGAGGCAGCGCGTAATGGAAACATTGAATTCGTATGCAAATTATTAGAACAAGCGAAGCGTAGTGGTCCCTTATCAAGGTATGCAGCTAAATTAATTTCATGATACATTTTTATTTACACTCTTTCACGCTTTCAGTTTTCGCCGCAGTCCAAGCATAAATGCACAAGATGTAAATGGTTATACACCATTGCATCACGCCTGTTTGAATGGCCATAGTAATATTGTGCGGTTGTTATTATCGCACAATGCACAAATTGACGTGCCAGACATACGTGGCTCTACGCCAATGTATCTAGCAGCATGGGCGGGTCATCAAGAAATTGTAAAGCAGTTACTTATGCATCCACACAAACCAGCAAATCCTAATGCTCAAGTATGTATTATTAAAATTAAAAAAGTTTTCTTTCATTCCTTACTAGAAATCTTATCCATTCTTTTTCACAGACTATTGACAATGAAACGCCATTACATTGTGCTGCACAACATGGTCATAATGCTGCTTTGGCCATATTACTCGCTTATGGCGCTGATCCTACAATACGCAATAATAGTTTTCAAACAGCATTAGATTTAGCTGCACAGTTTGGTCGTTTGCAATCTGTGCAAATTCTAATACGCACACATGCTGAGTTAATTGCACCGTTTCGTTTAGATGCCGCCAAAAGTGTTGAGCCTTCTTCACCACCATATATGTCTGCACCAACTAAGCATATTTTTACACATTCTTGTTTGCATTTAGCTAGTCGGAATGGCCATAAAAAAGTGGTAGAAACTTTGCTCGCTGCTGGTGTTAATGTTAATATTTTGACGCATGCAGGCACAGCCTTGCATGAAGCAGCTCTGTGTGGTAAAAAGTCAGTAGTTATTACATTGCTGGAAGCAGGTGTGGATACGACAGCAACAGATGGTAATGGGCGCACTGCTTTAGATATATTGAAAGATTATCCACCGCATGTAACATATGAAATTGTTTCAATTATAAATGGTTTGTATAAAAGAGCGAATAATTTTTGATAAATTTATGACATGCTTTTGTTATTAATTTTTAGATTTTTGCAAACAAAATTCAGATGGAACACATTTTAAATCCATTGTCGCTGCTCGCTGCACAAATGAATGCAACACAACCGATGTTTATGATTACGAAAATGAAAATAGTGATGAATTTACATGTGAAAATAATAATATGCGCGATAAATCGCATTCAATGCCAAAATCGGTATATGAAAAGCGTAAAAATGTAATACAGCAGCTGATGGAAGAACGCTTAAAGCCAAAGACGTAAGACTTGGGAGGGGAAAAACGTAACAACGTTTTCTAATATGCCAAATTCAATTTACATAAATTTTAAAGAATTATGACATGCAAAAAAAAAAAAAAAAACAAAAGTGAATGCATATTTGTACTTGTATATATATGCATATGAAAATATCCTTACGCCTATTTTATTCTTAAATATATAATACATACCTATATACTGCGATATTAACCAATGTGATTGATAAAATTATAATATATTCCTACCTTATACCTTATACATATAACTTTATTATAATCTAACCAAAAATTTGTAAAATTTCTACATTATTATTAGAAATACATACAAAACATTTTTATATAAAAATCATTTATCATTTGTGTCTGTGTCTCTATTCAATTGTTTGTCATATCTAACTTAATTGCTTGCAGTCATTCACACGCACTCATTAAAATATTATACTTCTATTTGTAAATGAATATTTCCAACCGACAAATCAAATGCTTTACATAAACATTTCAAGGAAAACATTTACATACGTGCATCCCAACATAGCCAAATTAATGTTTTTCATCTCATGTACACACATACATACGTAAACTTAAAGCATGATGTAATACAATGTGACCCTCATCCTTAATAATATATTTAAGTTTTAACTGTGGTAAATAGATCATAAATATTTACTATTACGTTTCCACAAACTACATTCTATGTGTATGTAGCAAAAAACCATCTGCTGGACTTTCAAATTCATTAAACTCATTGGAAAAATCTGCAAAGCAACGAGAACATTATCTAAAAATGAAACCAATTATGTGGCAAAAATCTACAACAGACATTAGCAGCTTTATTAAAGAAAGAAACAATGAAAATGAATCAGCAGAGCTATCCTTTTATAAACCTGTTTACAAACAACCTGCCAGCGCTTTTTTCAATAATGAACGTGAACAAAACGCTAGAGGAGGAGGGGGAGGAGGGAAATGCATTAAAACTGCTGCAAAATTGCCAACAAAATCTTATGAATACATGTGTATGGCACGCACCGCATCAGAAAGCGAATCCAATTCAAGTAATTCAAATCGTATGTAATTAAATACTTAAACTAATTTAAAGATATATGAAATCTAATCAAAATTTTAGCCGAAAATTCCTCAATTGGACAACGGCGCTATCATTGTACAGATGAATATGTCAAGATGACCGAACCAGCATTTGTACGTCAGGCCTCAAAATCAAATGGAAACACTTCCACTCCTACTCCAAAGAAACCTTTGCCAAGCCCTCGAACTTTAACTTCTGAGACGGGTGATTATGCTAATATAAATAGCTTAACAGTTTCACTTGCTCTACAAAAAAAAGAATATCCGTAAGTTTTTGATAATACATAATGATGATGAATTAATTTAAAAATTAACATGTTTTATATAACAGGTGTCCACCTAAACGTTCTTCTCCTTCTACATCCATTGATGCGAACAACAACAAAAAGAATGGTATTCATAACGATAAGAAACATTCTCCAACACCCGAATTTGCACCACCTTCTGTAACACAGGCTGAGCATACCATACTCGAATATATTCAACCTTTGAGTTTGAGGAAAAATAAACGAAAATCTTTACGTATTGAAAATAATTTTAATGCTGATTTAGAAACATTTATATTGGAAACTATAAATCAATTAGATTCACCAGAATCGATAAGTTCTCGTGTATCTGATTATGTAGAGGAATTTGTGGGAGATCGACCATTTGCTGGTAAGTTTAAACTGGTAAAAATGATCCAGAGGAAGTTACAATCCCTTTCTCCTTTCAGACCTTAATCTTAGATCATCCAATGAAAAAAGTTAATAATTAATATATGCAAAGATTGATTGATTAAAGTAATTGGTTAAGACAGTAGGGATCGCTCATTTCAGCTCACAGTCATTGCTATTTGATAGAAGATTCCTTCAACTCTCAATGTGATCGATTGAAAAAGTGTATTGGAGAATTTTAAATTTAAATCATTGAGAGTAATATTTATCCCAACTTCAAACCTTTGTAATTTGTTTGACATCTCTCTATCTCTCTCTTCACTTTGTCCCTATAAGGAATTGGCTCTTCTTGTCAGAAAATACTTAAGTGAAAATACACAGTACTTATAAAGATTTTTCATTCGAAAATCAAAATAATGGTCTTAAAGCGGTGAATAAAATTATATATTCTAAAATTTTCTTAATATTTACTATGTCGTATTGCATCCACCTTTTTCCTTTTGAAACAATCTATACATTTATTAGTGTAACTACATCCTTATTCCAGAAAATCCAGAAGTGCTACACTATCAGATTATATATCAAGAAGAGCTTGACGAGTAGGTTATCCAAAAATTAGATTTAAAATCGGTTAAGCCAATTCCAGAATATTAGTGTCGAAAGTTTTTTAAAATTTGCTCAGTCAGCGGGTTTTTAAACGAGTTTTTTCAATTTAAAAGACACTAAATGCTCCGCTAAATAATCCATTTCCTGAATAATCCTAACAACATTTTTTATTGAAACAATGAGCCATGAACTTATTTAAAACCAAAGTTGGTAGCCGTAAGTCACTCAATCCAAAAAATTCTTTACTTCATATAAAAAATGGATTGAAACAGGAAAATTAATTTTGTGAAAATTACAAAATAGAAGAGAATATAGACTTCGATTGTATAATTTAGAAATGCTGTGAATTAAAAACTTTAAAAATACATGTATTTAATTAATTTGCTTTTTAATACAGTAGAATCCCGATAATTCGTAATCGCAAGGGACCAGCAATTTTTTACGAATTACAGAGGTTTTCCATTTAACGAGATTTCGATTTAATCCTTTCACCCCCGAGTTTTTCATCAATAATTTTTATGCAAATATTAAAATAAATTCAAAAAAATAATGTGTCCAGAACTCTCAGTTATCCTTAAGTTTTCCAATGAGGCATAATGTCTGCTATAACCTTTGTAACCAGGAATTACAGCAAAGCCAATTTAGGGCGATGACACTGCATGTATACAATCCACTCATTGACAGCCAGCATCCGCATTTTAAAGAAAACTCAAATAAAATGGAAACGGTATCACTTAAGGCTCTTCTCGTGTATCTTGTCAACAGACCTTGTATTGAAAAAATTTTTTTATTTCTAACTTTTATAGGATTTTCAGAAGTAATGTCTTGAACTAAAAGATAATAAATTTATAACATATGGTGAAACCAGTTATTTTTATTAGGCCTGCAGATAGTAAAAGTAGTAAAAACCAACAGGCAACTATACTATATTGTTATTTTTGTATACAAAAAACTATCCGTTGTCAATGAAAAAGGTCAAAAGATGTTGAAGTTTTTGATTTGACCATTTTTGATTTTTCTTCCTAGATTGTTTGGTTTTCGAGTAATTCAATTTTTCCTATAGGCTCCGCACTCAAAAATTCAAATAAACAAAGATGCGCGCGCATTCACAGTACATCCAAAGTACTAAATTTGCAATTTCTTTGAATATCTCGGAAACTATGACATATACAAAAAAATTACTTGAGACTTTTTTTTAGGGAATCACTCAAGCTTTTTATGTGTGCTAGATAATTTTTTGATTAACGGTTAATTAGTTATTAGTAAAAAAAAGGCTTTTTTCACCAAATGGGGGATTTTTCTTTTATGTAATGTAAAACGTTTAACTTACGAAATATTTCATTTTTGAGTCTTAAAATCTTCATCTTTTCTTAAGCAGGCCCTGCAATTTATTGGTTTGGAGAAATCGATTTTTTAAAAAAATTGTGCTATTTCAAAGCATTATATTTCGAAAGTATTTTGTAAAAATTTCAGGGAACGCAGAGTGCTTTCGTAGATATAGACGATTAAAGCGACGAGTTTCAGTCAGGCCAAAACCGTCACGCGGCTCTTCGACTTCCCTTTCGGCCGTTCAGAAAGGCTTAACTATGCCTTAACTATGCACCTCCTGATTAACTTTTAATCATTGCTGACTAAGCTGTAAACTTACAAATTACGGTCAGCCATCATAAAGAAGATGAAGTATATTTTGTATGTTAAAAACCGATAGTCAAAACTTTGAACCCGTTTTTCTCAAAACGAAGTTTCTGCCATTTTTTATTTGAGTCAAAAGAAAACCCTCTGGTTATCTTTCGATATTTACTTTTCATAAAAAATATTTTTTTCCGCAAAAAAATAGTCCCAGTTACTGGGCCCTTACCGACTAGTAATATTTTAATTCGATATCAGCGATTTTGGAAAATGTTTCGGTATTTTTTTTTTCAAAAATGCAATTTTGTATCAACAATTTCAAAAACCTATTTACACCGATTTTTATGAAATTCAGATAACTTTGGTAACACCATTTTTTCCCCCGAAAAATTCAAATTGAAATTCGTAATTAGTGAACTTGAAGACACTTGTACACAAACTTTTATAAAAAATTAATATTATTTTCATGTCCACTGTGAGTTGTTCTACTAAGGTTATTTAAGTATTTAGGAATACCGCAACTCCCACGTCCTCCTCATTATTTGCCTATTGTAAGTTTTGTTTGGCTTGTTTCATTTTTATATTTAGACCATCTAATAAGGAACAATTTCACAATACCTACTTATTTTATCATTACGTTATTTCAATTTTCAGGTTTATTCAAAGGATCTTCATTAAACTTAACTAATGACGATAATATTGAGTATAGTGGCTTGAGATCTCCCAGTCTGGTAAGATCTGTAAAGCCGATACCAACCAAAAGGAATCTATCCGAGCAGAAATTGAGCAACAAAATAAATGAGAATGGAACTGAAGACTATAATGAATCAAAAGTATGGGATGAAATTAATACAATTTTAGAATCAATTGGAAATGAGGTGTCAAATGTTGCTGAGAATTATGTAGAACCTATTGAGGCTATACAGAATGGTGTAACACCTGAAGAAGAAATCGCTCCAACGAAGACTAAAAGTAATGATACATTGCATATACGAAATCCTGCTGATTTAGTTTTAGGAATACCAAAAGATATGACAACAAATTGGTGTCATTCACCAAATACACTCATTTATGGACAAATACTATATGA
Source organism: Toxonevra muliebris (assembly GCA_963691655.1). NCBI lineage: Eukaryota > Metazoa > Arthropoda > Insecta > Diptera > Pallopteridae > Toxonevra > Toxonevra muliebris. The sequence goes on along the minus strand of OY829327.1, from coordinate 11,804,390 downwards.
GCTTTATGTAAGTGCAACCTGAATTCTTTTAATAATAAAAATATCTAATTTATTTTCACTTATTTTAGTACCTTGGTTCTACTATTATTAAGCAACTACATGGTACCGCATCTACGCGCAAGTCTATACAAAAATTTAAACGCGATGATACTCCTCCACCAATGACCATCCCCAACGATAAAGAGCAAGCACAAGAGCAAGTAAATCTGTTAGAGGGTTGTAATAATTTTACCAAATTTCTAAAATCCAACAAACAACAAACACGTCTGAAAGTTGGAATAGCACTTTCATATATTGGTGTAAAGTTTATTGATTGCGAAGATAAGGTAAATATAAAAGTTTAACATAGAAATATAACATAAAATAAAATAATGACGATGTTTTTAATTTATAGTCTACAATTTGCATACATGATATTGAAAATATCAATTGCGTATGCCAAGATGCTGAGGATCTACGTTATTTTGCATATTTAACAAAGGAACATGATATACATTATTGTCATGTATTTATGGTAGATAATTTGGTAAGAGTTGAAGCTACAATATAGTGAAATTTTTCAACATATTGTAAATAGCAAGAAAAACTATGAAGTCTATTAGTTTTGATATTCTGCCTTCTTTTTTTAATTTTTTTTCTTTATAATTTATTTTATTTCAAGGATTTGGCTCGTGAGATAATTCTAACACTAGGTGAAGCCTTTGAAGTTGCTTATCAATTTGCGCTGACTAAGCAAAAAACGAATATTGGAAATGAGAACATTAATTCTAATAATAATAATAATGCCACCGTAGAGACTTGATTTTTGGTTTTTGCTTTTTTATAGTTAACGACCTTTTTTAAAATAATTATTTGTATTGTTTGCTAGTCGCTTTTGCCATTTAAAATTAATCTGTATTTATTTCAATTTGTGTTACATATTTATCTAATTTTACAAATGATTAAATTAAAAATCATTTTGTTGTTTGCTAATTAACTTTTAAAATATTGTGCATTTGAAGAAGAAAAATTTATATCTATTAAATAAATAAGTTTTTGAACAACGTTCCTACGGAAATAAATATTTTGCATTTTTAATTTTATTGAAATGTTCTAATAACCTCATTCCAATCGTTATTTTTTGTACATAATTAATTTTTTCATTTGAAAATTAATTTAACCCACTTTTTTGCGATGGAAAATGATTTTTCTTAATTTTTAATTACTTTATTTATTTTAAAAATTTGGCATACTACTATTTGATAACAAATGCTATTTTTCAATAATATAAATTTAACTTCCGTTTGCAATAAATTCAACCCTGCGCATTATGTTATTTTTTTTTTTTTTGGATTTTTGATATAGATACTAAAAATAAACAAGTGCATAAAAAATTGTTTGCATTTTTAATTAAACTTGTTAATAATAATAATAAAAGAAAGTTTAAATAAAAAGAGAAAATTTAAATAAAAATTTAAGTAACATTTCGTGACCTAGAATGTTTAGACCGAAACTTATGTTTAGACTTAAAACTTCAAGTCAGCAGAACAATATAACCACTTACTTGAAAAGAGAGTCCAGAGGAGCAGCTAGGACTAGGCAAAGAGATGATGCTGAAGAAGGTAAGTAGCAGTAATCTGCATTTTTCAAAAAAAAAAAAATTTGTTTGTTAAATACAATCGAGGAAAGTGTTCACAATGTTCCTTTAATACGCAATGCACTTTTTTGATGCCCCACTCTTAAGACCAACCTCTATAACACGTATTCAACGCTTTCCGAGACTTCAAAGTTGAGAACTTTTAACTTTTCTAAACACGAATGAAAGGGATCTACAGTTATATGCCGATTTCAAACGGCGAGGAAAAAAAGAAAAGCTTTCATTCTTAGGTAATTTTTATTCTTGGTGGTTTGCCAATCTTTGCCAAGAAGTGGTAGGCTACAGGGATCACGGGCAAAAACAATTCATTCAATAATCATCCCTATTCCTTAATCAGTATAAATCCATAGTACTCTAATTCCGAAAACTAATCGGAATATAATTTAGTATCGCCCCATTGAAATCAGATCGTTATTTTGTAATTAACTGCTTTAGATTATAGTATTTGCATGCCTATTTCATATTACGGCGGTTGGGTTGCAGATGGAGTAGAGTAAACTCAATTATGATACAAATATGCTACTTAAAATATTTCCCAAACAAAATATTTCATCATTATTTTTCAGAAAAAAAGCAAATATGCTTGGAGAGGACGAAAATAAAATTACGAAATCAATATCTGAATATGGTTCAACAACAGAAAAACAAAAAACATCATGAAAATACCGATGTTCTACAGTTTTGTGACTATCTAGCCAAACGAATGGTGCAGCAACAAAATATTCGTGCTGAGAAAAATCATAGAACAAATGTCCAAAATTTTTGTGATTTTATGGCTACACGTTTGCAACAACTACCACCTCTCAGGTATAGAAAACTGTCACAAAAAATTATTGAGCTGACAAATGAAGAAATTTTTAAATATGAAGAAAAAAGAATTCAAATGTACAAATAAACGAAAGTTAAATTATTGAAACTAATTTTAAATGTATATGCTAAATATTATTACTTTGTAATATTTTGCATAACTGCCATAGAATTACTCGTTTTACTTGTGCTTATTTCAGTTTGGCCTTTATTGTGATCGAAACAGTTTTCTTAAGATTTGTGAAATAATATACTGAGTAATATTCCTATGTAAATCAATATTTAATTAAGTTTTATGCAATAAAGATAAACTGAAACCGGAAATCAGGTGGTTAATTACAAAATGTACAAATATACTTGAAAAAACTTTATCGTTACAATAAATATACAAATATTTAATAAATTATTCTTATTACTCTCAATTTGCAACAGCAAATTGTTCTTGTTTTATTTCGCCATTTTATTATATGTAGAATTCTAATCTATTCAGTTCATCTGAGAATTTGAATAAAAGACGCTTCACTGTGAGTAGCAGTATAGAAATCTAGTACTATTTCAATCAACACAAATTCATGTTTCATTTCCTTCATTCCATCCACTACACTCTAGAATAAAATCATCCCTGTGCAAATTTGACAATTCGGCTTTTTCAACTACCACTCAAAAAATAAAAAGTAGTTGTGAAGAAATATTTTTTTATTCTTTAGGGAAAAACTAAAAAAAAATTGATTAATAATTACGGGAAAACACGCAATATTTCGCGAATTTCCTGCAGAATGGAGAAATCAAAAATTAAGACTTCCAATGAACATATCGATGAACCCAGCGACGGTGAAGGTAAGCAGAAGCAGTAATAGCAACATGCTTTACACTGGGTTCTCTGGTTAACATTTTTGCGTTAGGGTATGACCGGGGTAGAGGGATAAACATTCTATTTTAAGGATATCTTAAAAGTATTAAATTGTTTTGAAATCAGTACAGAAAATATTATGCTTTTAAATGTCCAATGTTCTATCCGTAACATATTGAATATTATATTGACCACACTCTTCAAGTCATACTAAGAAATGTACAATTGAAACTTTAGTTAAAATCCAAGTAATGTATATTTAAAATTGGCGATAGTTAGAAACCATTCATGGTTTAGTTGCAATGATTCTTTCTACCCGGTATTTGAAGTTATATGCTTGCTCAGCATTATTCCTCGTTTAGTTTTGTTTATAATTCTAGTTGGGAATCAAGATCATCGCAGTACAACTTAAAAAATCGTGAAGATACCGACGAAATTTTAAAAATGTATTGTTTCAGTAAAAAGAAAACATAATATTTTTGCTTAAATCCGATATAACTTATTAAATTTTGAATTATTACCTATATACATGACTTTTAAGTAAACTCCACGACAATCGAAGGTTTTTTACCCGGAAAAACATTTTTTTTTTTTTTTTTTTCAAATAAAAATTGCACTTGATTAACGTTGATTACGTTGATAATTAGAATAAATTAAAGAAAGTCTGATCAATCGCAAAATATGCTGCATCCTGAAAAAAGTCGGCACCAGTCAGAAATTTTTGAGGTTAATATTTTTAGGAATAAGCTAATCTATGATAATACAATAGATCTTTTAGGTCACCCGACGACCTTATTGGAGTAAATATCTATTAAGAAATAAAAAGCTTAAAATACAGTGGTCTGTACTTGATTAATGCACTTTCATTAGAATATCACTGTAATTTATAGCTTAAAAAGTAAGTGGATGCGCCTACTGCTTTTAAAATAATCTACTTACATGTATCCATCTCTATATTATCTTGTTTATTTCTATATCATATTTAAAATCATAAATAATTTACATTGAGGCTAATGACTCATTTCAGGTTCGTTATCGCAAATGAAAATGATAACGATTTTATTTCTATACAAATTCTGACTCGCTAACTCTCTAATTTCGATGCAATTAAATTTAAATCGAAGCCGAGATGTGATCCATAATCATTACTGATCGTATCCCAAAAAGTATGTTGACAAAACAGGGTCGCTAACTTAATCATTTAAAAATTTTTCAGTATAAACGTATTATTAGTCTGCGGTCTTGTCTTCTAATCTTATGTGACCGTTTTAGGTCGTCTGACTAAAGCCAGCTAGTGCAAAGATACTGTACAAAGTGTTAGATGAAACTGAAGCACCATTCTTATTTTTTTTTTTTAATATTGAAACACTTCCGAAATATTCTTTATTGCTATTGTGGGAACTGAAAATGTTCAATCTAATTTTAACGTGAAAGTGTAATGAAAGCATAAAAACTGCAAGCAAAGTTAAACAAATCAATCAATCAAAAATAAAAATCAAAGCTCAACCCATATAAGCAATTTCCTATGATAAGGTATGACTTTAAAATAACTTTGTTAATGCAACGAAAATTCATTGATATCTTTTTGCAGCTGATGATGTCGTCGAGCCACCCAAAAACAAAATACCCAAATTAAACACCACAAGCAATGACCATGAAATTGATTTGACGCTCAATACAACATACACATCAAAAGAGTTCATGAATGAACTAAAAATTAATTGGAATGCAAAACAAAAGGAAGACTATGAGCATGCAACGAATGGTGTTAAAGTTTATGGCGAACCATTTCAAATTTGCCTACTACCTGAGCTAATGCAAAATAAACTAAGCTGCAAGCAACTTGTTAATGAAATGGTACAAAAAGTAAAATGGTCCCGCAAACAAATGGATTTGTATGAATTCTATCAAAGTACGGATCTTTCCAATATGGCACAATGTAAATTGCTGACAAGCTTTCTTCAAATGCTGCGTCGCACAGTGCGTCCCTGGCTGGAGAAGGTGACCAACTTGAAGTTGGATTATGTATCTGCTTCTTGCTCAATGTATACATGTGGCGATTACTTACTCGTACATGATGACCTGCTTAAAGATAGACAAATTGCGTTTGTGTATTACCTATCCCCCTGGGAAGGTGCTGAACAGTGGAGTGAGGAACAGGGTGGCTGCTTGGAAATATTCAACAGCGATGAACAATGTTTTCCACAATTTCCGGTGCAGCATAAAATTTCACCGAAAAATAATCAATTCGCTTTCTTTAAAGTTGGTGCACGATCTTTTCATCAAGTCGGAGAAGTGACAAATTTCGATTATCCACGTTTAACTATAAATGGTTGGTTTCATGGTGCTTCCAATGATGACTTGGCAGCGGATATCTCAGGATCATTTCCCCAGTTAAATTTTGCATTACCGCAAAAGACAAACGAAAGTTTGGAACTAATGCTTAATGAACTATATCTTAAACCAAATACACGCAAAGCCATACAAACACGCATTGAAGATTACTCAGAGATTAGTTTGTATGAGTTTTTCCGTCGCGAAATATTCGAATTAGCACTGGAACAATTAACAAAAGATTCCACACTTAAGTGGCGTATCCAAGGACCAGCAAATGTACAAAATTACGAAATACTAGAATTGAATACGGCGAGTAAAACTGTCGCACAATTGATTTCAATCTTTACGAGTCCGCAAATGTTCGAATTGTTACATAACTATACCGATTTGGATTTAGCAGGACCACAAGCGGCTACACCCGCGTGTAGTTTCGAGTTGCAACGCTGGTCGCACGGCAATTACACAGCGCTGGGCGATGGTGCCATGTGTGTCGAGAATACTTTGGATTTAACATACTATTTAAATGCTCAAGATGGTGCCGGTATCATAACATATTTGCATCCCGAAAATAACGAAGAAGAAGAGCGACATAACGATTACGACCATTCTGACGACGATTCGGTTTTGCTAACCATATCGCCGGTAGATAATACTTTGAATATAGTGTACCGTTGTGAAGGCACAACGAAATTCGTGAAGTATGTGTCGCGCAATACGCCGCTGGAGAAGGGTCCAGTATTTGTTATATCTTGTAGCTATAAAGAATAATTATAATAGTTGTGACAATAATTATTTTTTTTTTCTTTTCTAATTCATTAAATGATAAGCATTGCACAATTTGTTTTGTTTTGCAGTTATTAAAATTAAAAGAAAAACAATATGACGTAAATTTGTATTATGTTATAAGAAAAAAGTCAATAAAATAAAAATATAAACTTTATTTGCATATTAATATTGTTATAGTTTCCATTACAATTAAGCAGACATTGCGTTATAGTCGTAGTGTGTCTTGTATATAGTTTATATAAATAATACAGTAATCCTCGCCTAATTGCATCGATGAAAATGTAAAATTTCTACTTCAATTTACTGGGGAATGCAATTAACCGAAATATTAAACTAAGAATTTCAGGGGCAATTAAACGGAGAACGCAAATAAGCGGGAATCAGTATTCATATAACATTATAGAAAATACACAAAATATTATTTGAGTTCAATCAAAAAGTTTTTTCGATTCGAAAAGAAATCGGGCAAGTCTTATTTTATACAAACTTAAAAGAAAAACATTTTAAATTGCAGATAAATTTCGTTTATTTGCATCGATGGCTTTTATGATTGTTGTCATCGTTGTGGGTGTACCAATGTGGTGGAAGACAACAGAAGTTTACAGGTAAAATAAAATCACAATAAATCAAAAAAGCATACAATATTATTTATTTTATTTGTAGAGTGAGTTTGCCATCGGTTGATATATTGAACTTGAGTGATAATCCAATAAAAACAACAGTGAAAATTGGTATTTTCTCTTTTAAACAAGAGCATGCTAAACTATTAATAAAGGAATTGAACGCAGTTTTTGAAAACAATGGTAAGATAGAAAAGGAGTTTTCTCAAAAAAGCGTATAACAAAAAGCCTAAGCCTAAAAATATTTCCAGACTTCTGGACCTTACAATTCGAAGAAATACCAACAAGCGAGAAAGCGCTAAATGCTAAAACACCCGCAGCGCTTGAAACAGCAATACTCAAGAAATATGACCTAAATGTGGGTGATTTTGTTTTTATTGAATGGCCAAAACTACAAGAGGAAATCCTAATAACCAATGAACGTTCAGCGTTTATACGCGCTGATACAAGTAAATAGCACGGTTCAATTGATTTTATTTCTTATATTTTGTTTGTATAATTTCTTCTATTAGGTTCAAGCAAAATTAAAAATGTCATCAATATTGCTATACTACAAACTCATCGTATAAAACAAATACTAACCAAAGATCAGCGTTATGCTACAAAAAGTGAAGCACCACAAACCGAATACGATGTGATTGTATCAATATTAAATCCTCGACCCGATATAATGGATGCCAAATGGAATGTTCAAATGGCAGTGGAAAGTAAGTGATTTGCGAATTGCAACCATAACAAGAGAAATGCATTTTTTCTCTCTATTTTCTTTCAGCATATCTCGCACCTTTCCTCAAGGAAGTCTCACAAATCTCCAATTACACTCTAAAGACCCAATGGAAATATCAACTACCATTCGAAGCTGAACTTAAGCAAATACGTGATGATACAAAAATTGGACGCCATTATGGTTTAACTGAATCCGCTTTACCGCATATCATTACATCGATTGAAAAGAATTTGGGTGTTGGTATTACAGCTAAATCGGCCATTAATTTAGTAGTTTATATACCACCATGTGATATTGCGCCTGTACACATTTATAATAGTCAACAGCAACAAGCGACTCGCTTTAATGTTGATTCTTTCATATCTCCTAAATGGGGAGGCATCATTATTGCTAATCCACCGGTTGATGCTTGTTTGGCGTACAATGAATCACCGCAGCGAATTCAATTTTATGTTCATACCAATGATGTCATGCAAATTATGTTATATCAGTTGCAGAAACTTTTGGATATTAGCATGGAGGTAAAGTTTATTTGGTGAATGCATCAGCATGGCAGTAATTATTTAATAGGTAGTTACTGTTATGAGTTTTTTATTGCAAGTTAGGACCAGTCAATTCAAATTTAATGCTTACTCATTACTAAAAAGTTTTTGAAATAATGCATTACACTGAGAACAATAATTCTGCGGCGCTGGTTTTAGAGTCGATTTCGATAGGTTTTTTCCTATAGAATCCAAAACCAGAAATAGTTGGTTCGGGATTAAATCGTGTTTTTATTCATTTTGTAGCGAAAGAACCTAATTTAATTAAATAAAAATAATGATTAGTGTTTACGAAAACAGCTGCGAAATTTAATTCTGCAGTAAAAAAGTTTTTGTTTACTATAGAATCCAAAATAGAAATAGAAAAATTCTACCGACTCCTGAATTTTATTCTGTCTTCTTCTTTGGTTGTATAACTCTTTCAAAAGCAGAAACTAAAAGATTTCTAGAGTTTCCGATATCTAAAACATGCTACATTTTCACTGTTGACGTCACAGCGCCAGGTATGTTTAGGTCTCCCTTGATTTTTGCTTTCACCAAGTAAGACGACAGCGTTCTATGATGCCGCTACGGAATGTATGACCTATTTAGATCGAGCTAAGTTCGTTTTTTATTTTGGAGGTATAAAAATGTCTAATCAGACCTGGTTTGTTGAACTTAGGAGATGTCTGATAGAGACCTGTATTTTTTACCTTTTGATGGGGTTTGGTATTGCATTGTTTTAGTAATGCATTGATTCATTTTTTTTTTGCCATTGAAATATGCAATGCTGCAATTTACGTACATTGAACTCAAATTAAAATATACAATTATTATTAGTATTGAATTTTTAATTGATATTGCCATTTTATTTTCATAAGATTTTTTAATGGTGATGAAAAGTCAGTGGTAATGCTTTCGTACCCTTATCTTATCTCTGGGGCTGGATTCTCTAACTATCAGTTTTTGAAACTGAAAATTGAGTAAACCTGAATGTTTAAGATGCTCTCAAGTGGTTCGATTAGTGCTTCCGTCATTAGTCGCCATTACCATCACCACCAACTATTATATTATTATATTTAATATTTTGTTATAGTTAAATTGTTGCACTATCTCTTTTCTCTTTTGTTTGTAAATACCACTCTGGTATTTCGTGTTAAATTCACTCTGAATACCCCTTTGGTATCTGTATCTATTTGAGTTTAGATAAATACCACTCTGGTATTTATTTTAGTATAATACGTTATATTTATGTACACTCTGTACATATTTTCACTTGTATTAGTTGCCATACGATATAAATTTCTATGGCTTGAGAATATTCAAAGTTAATTATCGAGCAACTCGTGCTCCGAAAACATTCGAAACCGGTAGTTCTCTAGCAACTCCTGCTAAGAACAAAAATTAATATTCAATAAAAGTTCACATCTCCTGAGATTACTAAAACCGAAACTCTCTATATTTTCAAAATTCTTTCAGTGCTTTATCCCCAACGATTTCATTCACTGAGTTTCATTTATTTTTTGATTTCCTAACTGTTGAAAGTTGTATACACCAACTAGCTATCTAAAAACTCATTTAAATTTATTCCGTTGGTTTTTTCTGCGCAGTTTTCATTTATTTAAAGTTAAGGAACCCAACTTCTGGTCTTTACCCTTCCTTTAAAAAACATTGATAAATTTTATTTTTTAAACAAGAAATCGGTTTACCGTCCTTGAGTTTTTATTATATGTTTTGGGTATTGCCGACTTTTGAACTTAGTGATGAATAGGGAAGCTGATTTTAGACCAGTCTTCTTCGTTGATCGTGTAACTCCTTCAAGACCAATATATAGGTGTGTTTGGGTCTCCTCTTCTCTTGACAGGGTTTCTTTAAAAAAATTGTAAATAGAATTGTAAATTTAAATAAAAAAATTTAAATTTAAATTGAAATAGGGCCAAAAAAATACTAAAATATTGTACATATAAATTGAAAATTAAATGTTTATGAGTTTCGTTGTTCCCCATTGTGTAGTTCACTATTGACGGCGTGAAGACAGTAGCATTGGAACAAATTGCACCACGTCGTTGGGAATACGAAGCTTATATACGACGTAGCACAGTAATGCACATTGCCACAGCCACCAATACGCTGCAGAGTTTAATTAAATTATTGGGTAAGGCGAAAGTCACTATAAACATAACAAAATAATTAAAAACCTTTGAAATAATTGAAAATTTTGTACATTTTCTGCTTTATGTTGTGTTTTTGTTTTTTTTTTTTTACCTCTTCTCATTTTGCAGACAACATTAGCTATATTGTAATAAACGATGATGTTGGTGCGGCTATCAATGATGCCTACCAAGATATACAATTGGCTAAAGCGGCACTTGCCGACAATCAATTGCTAAATGCCTCCAACTATGCGAAGAGTGCATTTGTCGCTTCCGAACATGCCTTTTTCGATGCGAGTCTGCTGGCGCAACTTTATTTTCCTGATGAGCAAAAATACGCCATATACATTCCATTGTTTTTACCGATAATGGTACCTGTGATTACATCATTTACAATGATACGCAAATTATTAACAAAATTGAGAAAAACTACTACCAATTGCGAGTGATTGAGCGATCGATCAATCGATGGATCGTTTCAAATAGTAATAACAATAATAATAACTTCTTTTATTCCACCTATTTTTTTTTTCTTTTTGTATATTTTTAATATTAAATTATATACTATGTCGATTGATTGCAAATAATAATAATAATAATACATACATTTTTCTTTTTATAAATAGATTTAGTGTTTTTTTTTTTGTTTTTGCACTTGTCTTATGGGTGGATGATTTATCAAAGTATTTTGCCCGGTAGCGTCTACTGAATCGTTGAGATTCTTTAAAAAATGTTAAATAATTTGGTTGGTGTTGTTTTTTTTATAGTTGAACGAAGGCCAAATTTTATTATTTAAATATGAATGAAATATATGTACTACGCAAGTATATATTCAGTCCTCTTTATAGTCATTTACAAAATATAATTTACCATGTTGCTACTACTATATATTTGCTACTACTGATATTTCTGTTGTTGTTGTTGTTGCTGCTGCTACTGTGTTGTATGCTGTGTATGAATTTGTTGCAGTCATCATCATAATCATTATCATTATAATTAACTTTTGATTCGGTTATTGTGGCGCGTTTGTTGTTGTTTGTATTTAATTTCAAATTAACGCGAATATCCGTCGTAATAATTAAAGAATACCACCTCTAACACCATCAGCCAATAGTCATCACTACTGATTTTCTACTATATTTAAATTGATATGCGTTTATGTATGTGTGTGTTAGATGTGTGTGTTAGATGAATACACTTTTATTTGTCATTAATGTTAATTACAAGAAGTTTTTAATGCATTGGAGATGTACGTATTGCAGTATTGTAGATATCATTAAATATGATTGATTTGCTATTGCATTTTGTTCGTATGCAGATATCGAAACTCAATGCTGATTAACATCATTTTTATGTCGTTATTTTGTTGCTTTTTTATGAATTTTGTAAAATTTGAATTTCAAGTGTTTTTTATTGCTAATACGCTATAATTACAGCATGGTACTCGTACATACATGTAAATTGTATGTATTAGCACTTGCTTAATGGTTCTCAAGTTCAAAGAGCTTTGCCGCACTTCATAATAGTGTTAGGTTTTGGAAAAGAAAAAAATATATTACTTGAGGACTTTGCTTAAGTTGTCATTATTACTGACATGATTTAATTTAAGATTAAGTACTTATATCATAATATTTTGAGATGCAAATACCTATATTTATGAACAATACTTAATTTAATCTTCAATTTCACAATTAAATTTGTTGTTAAAATTTATTGAATGAGTACCAAACGAATATGAAACATATTAGACATTTCGGCATGACTCAAAAAATGCATAGCCTATTTTCAAAATAAATAACATAAAATACTCACTTTTAAAGCATAAAGAAATATCTTTCCAAAGCAGACTTCAGTTAAAACCTATGGTGAGTTATTTGCATTAAAACTACTGTGCTCTCAAAAAGAGCAACTTTGGGCTTCTAAAACTGGCTAAGTTGGGTCCATGGCTTAGTTAAGTTCATAATATTTATTTAGTACATTTGAGTAAAATCCAAGAACTTCTGGTTTTAAGTTCGTTTAAACGGATGTGAAACGCTTTATTTATACTTAAAATCTAGGTATATTGTTCATATCATTCTACAGTACCCCTTCGATTATCGCGACTCTCAATAAGCGCAAATTTTCGATTTTCAAGTAATAAATGATAAATGCCATCCGGTAGAAGGCTGAAATGTTAGACCGATCCCCAGACGACCTCGATAGTCTAGTGGGTAGTGCACTAGACTTTCATCTGAGAGGTTCGGGTTCGATTCCCGTCTTCGTCTGGTGGTTAATTTTCATTACTTTCTTATATTCACTATCAATATGAAGTGTATGAGAATTATAAGATAGTGTACAAGTACACACATTGGTTGGTAATGGCAAAATCACCAAGCCGATAAAAAATTGCCACACCGCCGTTCGGAATCGGCGTTAAACTGTAGGTCCAACTATGTGGTATCACAATGGCTCGTTCAGGCCTAAGTGTGTCTCTCGACAGCCACTCCAACCTAACCTAACCTAGACCGATCCCCAATTAGTTTTCATCCTTCAATATTTTTTCCAAACTTACTTTATATCTCCATTCTTTATACAGGGTCCCATATAACATTAACGTTTTTATGAAATCGCCTCCTACCGTCCCCATGGTACCACTAGAGCATTCATTTCGAAACCTACCCGCGGGCAATATTGAAAGTTTAGGAGTGCAAACGAAAAAAAATTGTAACAGTGTTTTTACTTCCTACTTTTGTTAAAAGTGTCCGATCAATAAAATATCATATCATCGTTTTTAGTTTTAATGATAGATGAAATCAAAATAAGTTATTTTCATTTCCACAAAAGTGTTTGCTAAAAATGGATACTAAAGCTGAAAACTTTAATGATAATCTAAACATTGATCGAAAGGTGGGGTTTGGCAGAAAATGTGGCTCGGGAGATCTACACCGAGCTAAACGTATGAAGTTGCTCTGAATCGTTTGTCTGCAAAACGAAAAATAAACTTGGCCTTAAATCGTATAAAGTTGCGAAAGTTCCAGATCGGAATGCTACGAAAAATATTGACGCAAGAAATAGACAAACTTTGTAAAAGAATTTTAGTGTTTCATCATGGATGACGAAATATATGTATTGGCAGACTTTTCGCATCTTCCAGGCAACAACTTTTACGTAGCGGATCAGCGGGGAAATGTGCTAGAAAGTGCAGAACCCAAACAAAAAAATCCAAGTTCCCTAAGAAATTCCTTGTGTGACAGGCCATATGCAGCGGCGATAAAAGGAGCCAGCCATACGTAAATTCTGGGTCAATAAATACGGATATTTATATTTGCTGAATCCTTGCAAAAGGTTAAAACCATTTATAATACAGCACAAGGCCGTATTTAGGGGGAGGGGGTTCTGACCCCCCCCGAAATGTGGAAACTTTAGTCTAATTTTTGAGATTAATTGCCAATGGATGGAAAAAAAGTCAAAATAAAATCTATTTAACAATATTTTTTACTTCCATCGGTTTTTTTTTTCTGAAAAGTCAAACATAAAAAATAAATTTGAAATCTTAGTTACACTATGCGAACAAATCCGATTTGTTTTCTTCGACATGAGGTTTGACTACGGATTCAAAAAGAGAAGGTGAAACTGAGCACTCCTGCATTCATAGTTTTTCTAGGTCAGTAACTGCTTTGATTTAAGGTTTCGTCCTGAATCAGTTTAAAAAGTTTAAAAACTAATAAAAATATAAAAAAATTATCGGATCCTTGTAAAATAAGACTTGCTTGAACCCCAATTTTTTCCTTAAACGTGACGTGATGGTAAGTTTTTGACCTCAGATTCGTGTTCAACGTGAAAAATTCTTTCGCAAAAACTTCATCTTATTAGCAAAACCCATCTTAAAATTAATTTTTTAACGCATTATTGCTCAGAGCACCACGACTAGAAAGATCTCTTTCAATGCTGTGACTTCCCGAATTCAGGGAATATAAGCCAACCTCATCCGGGTTCCTTATCATTGATAATGGCTCAAATTCCCAATGATGATCATTTGAAAAAAATGAGCCTTTACTATTTTTGGTAATTTTTTTGAGGTTGGGTACATCATCAGTAGTGGGAAGTCAATGAGTTAATGAAATTATGTCCCTCACGATTAAAAAAATGCACTAGAATGCAAATTGAATAATATTTATTTGAAAAAATTTAATTTGATTATTCTGGGAATTTTTTGTCACTTTTGGCCATTTTTTTGAGGTTAAGAATAAAAAAAAATCGGAAAATTTTTCCTAAAATTTTAATTTTATAGGGTCCATCAAATGTATCATTGATTTAATTTATTGTATTTCAAAATCAGTTTGATAAAAATTATTTATGAATATTTTCTGAAACCCCCTCTTTAGCAGCTGGTTGTAGTTGAGATTATTTCAACTACAACTAAATGAAAGTTAAATCAATTTCAACCTTCACTAAACTCATTTTAGTGGTACTTAAACAAATTTTAACCATCACTTAATGAATTTAGTTACAATTGGAATTTATTCAACTATAACAAAATTCATTTAGTGGTAGTTTAAAATATGCCTTTGTCTAGTTAACTACCCTTCAGATTGGCTGTTAGTCCATGTCGGTCCAAAAACGTTCAACGACTTCGGCCGAATTTTCAATAGCGTAACTTATGTAAATTATGTAGCTGTTCGGGCAGATATCGGAAAGATGTCGTTTCGTTTTATAGATTTCATATGCGCCCGAACTTATTTTTTCGACCGGAAGTAAATCCGTACCCGCCCCTTTCTGTTCTTCCTCTCTCGGCTACAAACTCGACTTACCAGCAAGTAAACTTGCCAAGTGGAAAAGAGCGCAATAGACTCATTGTCTAAGTCATTATATTCTAAATAAAACACAGAATTAGGAAGGCTATTATGAGATTGCCTACTGTTTCCACAGTGCGCCTATTGTAATCAGTTCCTTATTAATAGTGCATCCAAGAATTCTGTTTTACGTAAACAATTATAATATAGCAACTGTCTTGAAATTATGTTACGATGATTAACTTTTATAAAATTTAAATATCACAACAGAACTAAGTACCTGAACCTAAACAAGACCATACGACAAAGGGAGTTATTAATTTAAAAAACCGAAATAACTAAAATATTTGCCAGCTACGAAGCTCCAAATTGCAAAAAGAAAGAAGCAAATATTTAAGATTAAGTTCAAAGAATCACAATCATTTACACCTTCACTACATTTACGCGGGCATTTGTCAAATCCATGCAGTGATTTTACTCCTGCTAGCAGCGGTCGCTGGTGCTTGTTGCAGATTTCCTGAGATGCTTGAGTTGCTGGAGTTGTGTTAAGATAACGTCACATTAGTGTAGAAGCATTTGTCAATTGCTGCTATTGCTATGGCTGCTGTGCATAAGATGAAATGACAGCACGACTTCTTTCATTAATTTTTCATGTTGAAAGCAACAGCAACAATAGTAGCAACAACAAACAGCAACAGCAAATAGCAGCAGCGCTGATATATGAAAATCGTGCTGTGCTGATTGTAAGTTTCTGAAAATGTGATGGGTACGGTCTATGTTTTTATGGTGAATGAATGAAGTTAGACTTATGATGAGGTAATTTTGAATGATATGAATAACGAACTTAAAATTAAAACAAAAAAAAAAAAAAGGTTAGCTATACTAAAGTTGAGAAAAAATGGTTTTTCATTTATATAAAAATAAAAAAACAAAAAAAAAACATAACTTTGAAATGAACTTTTGCTATAAACACGGTGACGAAGATGGAAGTGTAACAGCAGCAGCAACAACATTTGTTGCAGATCATTGACATTCATTTATATTTTTGGTTAAACAATAACTTTTTTCTTTTATTTCCCCCCTTCATTGCAATGCATTTAAGCCAAGGTAAATTTGCATATAATTTTTTATTATTTCAAAAACTTTAAAACTTGTGATTTTTCTCATCACAACACCAACATAAATTGAGAGCTGCGATGTAAGCTTAATGCGATAATATCGACAATGACAGCAATAGTCAAAGGTAATGTCAAACAAACGCCAACCAACAGTTGGCCATATTTTTAGCATATTGTTGTTGTGGTTTTAGTTGACCTTTTTTTCAATTTTGACACTCAGAAGAACAAAATCATCTGAAAAGAAAATCGTTAAATTCAAATGGTAACGAACAAACGAATGACATCGATGCTATCGCTAGTTATGCACCGATGACTTCCTATGCCACGGAGGTATGTATTTATTTTTGTATCCCATTGAACCTTTTCAAAAGTGATGCGACTGTAAAACTTAATAAAACAATAACATCATTAACTGCAATTGCAATTGTAATAAAATATTTTTCTATTTAATATTTTAAAAAGAATTTATACCAAAAAAAAAAAAAAACAAAAACTTTAAGTTAATGTTAGACAATGTTGTTGTTAGTGCATTCTTTGAAGCTTTGAAATTTTATGATCGTTTTTTTATGAATGTTTTTTTTTTTTGTTTTGCTATTGTTGTTGATGGCTTTGTTGTTGTCATTATTTTGACAGGCGTTGCCAAAAAAAAAAATTAAAAAAATAAAGATTCAATTGACCTATGCAAAAATGTTCACACGCTTCTTTTTTCACCGCTCTCGTTCACCCTCTCTCTTGTAGCAGTTTGAGTTTGGGTCCTCACTTCTTTTCTTAGCTTTATTTATGGCTAATAACCTTGACATCAAATCTTGTTTATATTTACGAAGATTTGAAGTTAGATGGATAGACTTCAAGAAGAGGTTAAATAAATATAAACTCTGCGCTGCGTGGGCAGGTAAAAGTGTAAACATTGGTGTTGTTGTTTAGTTTGTTTGCATACATAACAACACTAGTTATTAGCTTAATTTGCAGCGTGCGTTTAATTAATGCTAAGTTTCTTCTCTTCTACATACATACATAACTTTTTTCTCATAATAAAATTTAATGAGATAAAGTTTTTAAATTAATTTTAATTCACATAATTTGAATTTATGGGATGCCACAATTTTGAAAATTAGGGGGAGACCTTTGAAAAATAGCGAAAATTTGTTATTTTTTAAATCGCTTTTTTTAATTTTGCACTAAAAAATTATTTAAAACTAAAAGTGTGAGGGGTTTGCTTACACTTACATATAAATATATATATATATATATATATATATATATATATATATATATATATATTTTTTTTTATTGTATAATATTAACTGAATTACTCTAGTTTTTGTAGGTCAAGACATCCCATTGATTTAAAAAGTTATGTGTATGTATGTATAACACCTCTGTCAAATTTTATAAGCACTCTTAATCAAAGTTATTTTGTAATACATGATACACACTATGTGGATATTTCTTTGAATTTGAAGTGATTTTGCAATATATGATAAGTACCATGTGGGTGGAGCATTGTTGACAGCTCACATCCTATTCAAATAACGACATTAATAATGAACAAAAAGGAGTAATTTTTAAAAAATTTTACCTTCCCTTTTGCACACTTTGCTATTTGATCGACTTTGTTGCATATTCTACATATCGATGGTCATACGTTCATCCCTCGTAAGCACTTTTTCACTACTTTTGGCACACAAGACAATAACGTAATAAATTTCTATAAACAATGTATTCAAATAAGTTTAAAATAAAAGAAAAATATTTTGTTTCTTATTTAAAATGATTTAAAAACCAATTTTACATATTCCTTATGTACATTTATTATTTTTTGTCGTATCTCTAAAAGTGGTGAAAAAGCTACTTACGATGGGTCAACGTTTCATCCTCAGAATATTTTGATTTGGTTTCTAATTAAATATTTTATAGAAATTTTCATTCTTCTTTTCCTTCCTCACAACAACTATTTTATCTAGCCTGAGTATTAAATGTAGAGTGGCTGTTTCCAGTTTTACT
Source organism: Toxonevra muliebris (assembly GCA_963691655.1). Classification (NCBI taxonomy): domain Eukaryota; kingdom Metazoa; phylum Arthropoda; class Insecta; order Diptera; family Pallopteridae; genus Toxonevra; species Toxonevra muliebris. The sequence continues at coordinate 11,786,059 of OY829327.1, read as the reverse complement.
ATTGACAACCCAAGTAGTTCTTGAGAAGCCTTTTTAATGTCCCGTCATTATGGTTTGGGTTGTTTTATATTTCAAATGGTTTAAAACTACAGTTTTTTGCCTCCGTTAATGCACATACATATCTGTGGTCACAAGGCATAACAACACAACTCGAGTTTTGTCGAATTCGAGTTATTATTATAATTGAAATCTTCATAACCGATTTCATATTGTCTCAAAATTGTATGAATCTCGGTTCAGTGGTTTACGAGATATAGAGGAAAAATAGCACAACTCAAAGTGATTTCTATTAACGTTTGAATCTTTGAAGTGCTCTCCTGTAAAATTTAAAAAACTGACTTATGCTGTTATGCGTTGTGACCACAGATATATGTATTTACCTTGTGACACATGAATATAATATTTAGTCTCCCCAAGTTAATGTTTTTGGTATTGTTGTTTGGTGTGACTCCATGGTGGGATGCAGAATGGTCCTGGACCAAGGAATGTCAGTATATGAGAAATCTACCTTTGCAAGATGGTCATTAATTTTGTTGCATTTGATCTCGTTTTCTAATAAGATATACCTTGCTTTTAAAAAAAGTATTGTTATTACTAGCTGTGAACTAGAGTGTTCAATAAAGCGTTTCCATCGTTTTTGCAATGATTTTGATTTCTTTAATGATTTCCATTTTCAATTGTGCGCTTTTAGGTGGTGATTTTGGTCTTCCACGTTATTTGCTACACTTTGGATTCCACTAAAAAGCTTGTTTGCAGATTTTCAAATTCATTAGGTACAGAGTACTTCATGTAGGACAATTACAAGACACCCTTGTCTCATACTTGAGAAAGCATCAAATGCGTTGGATAAGGAGCAGCTTCACAATTGACAGGAGCTTCACAAACGTATTTGGATTTCCTTGAACGTGTCCAGGAATAAACAACTTTTAAATAACGAACTGTTTATGCAGACTAGTAGTAATGAGAAAAACACTACAACAAATAAGTATACAGAACGGTAGTGGTAGATTTCTTTCAATGTCTCTATTCAGTGAAGATATTTGGAATCAAATCTGCAATTCTGGGTCACGATTTCAAATATTAATAGCTTATATAGGATATTGAATGATTAAGAACTATCACTAAGATCACTGATGAGGAATCGTGGCGGATTCCGAAACGACTTTCTGATTTGCCCGTCTCTGTATACAGTGTTGTTGTGATGACTACATATATACGTTCTTTAAGCCTGTTATACATTATGTAAATGAAACAAACGATAAAGTTGATTGGTGAAAGAAGGGTCTTCAACTTCATTAGTCGCAGATACGTGGCCTGCTTGGCTTTATCCTACCGCTATTTTAATGGTAGATGTTCCGTGGATACTTACAATTTGAAGCAACCAGTTCGTGTATTCCTCAGAATTACGTGAACCGCATGCTGAACTCATGTGTTCTACGTGGATACGATATTCCAACGTGCCACATACTACAGAGATAGATATTTTTCTGTCGCACTGCTCGTTTATGCTTCTTCTCCCTCTCTCAACCAACACAGTGCTCTACTTTTACAGGAGTTTTATCTGAGATCCGGTATCTACAATGAAGTCGTTCGTATTGTGCTTTTATGAAACGAATGATTTTTGTGGAGATACCTCTTTGCCTCAAGGGGTTCCAAATACAGTCTCTATGCATTAGGGTGGGTCAAACAAACTTTTTTTTTCGTAAATCGGATTTTTATAGTACGGCAAAGTTGTGTAGTAAAGCGTGTGCCAAATTGCAAACTGGTCGAAAAATATTTTCTGTTTTCAAAGGCATCAATTCTGTGGCATAAGAAATAAGGAATAAGAGCTAAACTCAAAAGTCGACTAAATACCTGCTGCGTATTTTTTATTATAAATCCCAAAATGTTGGAAATTTTACAAAAATTTCTGTTAAATTGTCTCAATAGTTTTTATTAATTAAACTCCAATAATTATGTAAAAACTTTCAATATTTTGGGTTTTATAATAAAAAATACGCAACAGGTTTTTAGTCAACTTTTGAGTTTAGCTATTATTCCTTATTGCCACAGAATTATTAAAATTTTAGTAAAATTCCTAAATTTTGCAACATTTTCAGAATAACTATTTATCTTCAAATGTTCAAAAAAACTTTCTGTACAAATAAAGGCTATTATAAAGTGATTCAAATCACTTAATGCTAGGATTAAGCATTCAAGCTAAGAAGTACCAAACAAAATACTGAAGAATAGAAAAAAACAGGTACTTCGAGTACCACCTCCACGTGGGGGATTCAGTGCTACATTATTTCCAATGAAAATGAAGGCAAAAAGCTGTACGTTCGACTACCTAGCATAGCTGATTCGATTTGCTTCGATGCTTAATCCTTGCACAAAGTGCTTCAAATTAATTTATAAATACTTTTTTTTTCATACAGGGTTTGGTGCAAACATTGGTGTTTCTGATATTGATAGTTTTTCTAAGCCCAAAAACAAACGCGCCAAGTTAAGTGACTATTTAGGACGTCTCCACCTTAACTGCTTTCAATTGCCGCTATAGATGATATTTCATAGTTTCTTTCTCAAAATTCTAGATCCAGCAATAGTTAAACGTGACGCCAATAAATGTCTCTAATTTTCATCAGAGCTTCAGTCAATAAATACCATATACTTAAGTAGATATGAACTACGTTTGCAATGAAAAACTTTTCAAGACTTATTTATTTATAAACAGATCTACATGTTTATATGTCACTACAACAATAAAAAAGTCTTTAAAAATTTCATATAGCTAATTAACGGAATGTGTGAAAAACAACAATCTCTGGGGTATAAATAAAAATCTCAAAAATTTTCATTGATAAATATGAAAGATAGTAATGCTGCATGAAAATCATTACAAAACTATTACAAGCATTAAGTTGGAAAAAATCTATATAAATGGATATGTTATGGCCTTGGACATGCACTGTTGAGAATGTTGCAGCAGCTGTAGCAGCAGAAGCAACAACAGAAATAACAGCAAATTGCAGCATCTTTTCACAAGCAACAACAACGTGATGTTTTGCTATCCAAATTGGCATAAAATCAAAGAAAAGAATTGCTTCTTTTTGCGCGATACCATGTACATACATATGTTTGTATATAAATATGTGTATGTATACCTGTACCGGTAAATATACTTACATTCCCACATTTGAGTGCAGTGAATGTGCTCTTTGAATTGTAATTGCAGCGAATGTTGTTTGCAAAATTGTACCCAAACAATAAATTGATGGTAGAAGCAGCAGTAGCAGCAGTAAAATAACCATATTTTCTAACAGTTTCAACTGCTCTGAATTCAATGCTTAGTTTTTTTCTTTTTGATTTTTTTTATGGGAAATATAACATGTTGCCTAATTTGGGGCAAAATTTTCATATACTATTTTAAGGCATACACACTCGTAAATCTTTGATAGTTTTCAGTGTTTTGATGGTAGTTACATATGTATAGTATGTAAGTATATAATAAAAGTGTTGCCACCATTAATTAACCAAATTATGCTTATAGTTGTTTGGTTTACATATCGGTAAGCGGCAGAGCTAGCAGCATTGGTGACGACAACAACTTCGTCTTTAAGCTACAGCAGTTTTTAGTTCAATAAAATATTTTTTTATCATTTTTTTATATTTTTCTAAAACTTTACTTCCACTTTTACGGTGTACATTTTTATAAATTTGTTTTAGATTTTTTCTTTTTTTTTATTTTTTTTTATTTTTTTTTCATAGCCAAAATCAGTGCAATTGATAGTTTTCTTGCTATATACGTAGCTGAAACGTGGGAAATGTATTACCAATAAAGTACGACCGTTCGTACTCTTATCTAAAAATGAAATGAAAATTAAATTGCAAAAGGAAAAAAGAAAAAAAAAAAATTAAAAGAAATAAAATTTAGTAAAATCGTAGGTACTTAATTTGGTCTCCAAAAAATGATTATTGTTTTTTATTTGTTAGTGTTTTGTTGCAACTAGGCTTGCTTTTGTGTTATTACTATAACTGCAGCCGTTTTTATTGTTGTGGTTGTTGTTGTAGTTGCCGCGATTGTCGTTGTTGTTGTCATTGTGTTTGCGTTGGTGTATCTATCTGATTTATGATATTGGCACACCTGCATTTAACATTTTTTACAACCATTTATTGATTTCGTAAAATCAATTGCAAAATAACACACATGAAGTTTGTGTCTTGAGTCTTTTGTTTTACTCTTACTTATCTTCTCTTCATTGCTAAACAAATTACAACAATATTCTTTGTGCCAACATTTAAATTTCATTACATATAAGATTTCTATAAACATAATTAACACATTTTTGTTATTATTTACCGTTTTTTGTTTTTCATTTTTTGCCCCATTACCAAATGCGGTAAGTGTCAAATATATAATTTTAAAATAATTTTAAAAACATTTTGAGGCAAAATTGATATGAACATGCATGCATTTTTATGTGCTATTGTAGTCTATTTGCTGCGGCATAGAGCATGTTTCTGAACTTCACCGCATGTCAAGGTGTTTTTGGTTGTTTCGTTGTTGGTGGCTTATATAAGTTGTTAAAGTACAAAAACAACAAAAATTCAATCAATTATTAATTGCGTGTTTTCAATTGCATTCAAGAGTGTGTTCATTATATGTTCATCTTGGTTTTTTTTTTTACTTTTAGGAAACAATGTAACATCTTCATTTTTAGCCTCCTCCTCCACGTCATTAACTCCTCTTACTATCTGAATCAGCTTCTATTGAGCTCTCACCACAATGCAATTAGTTGTGGTGTTGCTCGTTATGTGCTCAATTGATTTTCAGCTTGTGCTATTGTTGTTTTCTTTAATGATTTATATATATAAAAACAAGAGTTATATTTTTTAAAAACCACACTCGTTTTATTAAGCAAATAACATGATTTTTATGGGAAGAATTAATACTTTTTCTTTTTTTTCTTCAGTGTGTGAGAAAAATATATCCATCTACACATTTTTCTTGTATACCGACAATTCATTTACATAATGCAATATTAAAAATACTTCCACCGCATTAAAAAACGATGCTCTTTTATGCAAATGTGTAGTAATTTATAAAAGTCAGTTTTGTCATTTTTGCTTATTTTTTTTTGTAATATAGTGGAAGTTAAATATTTTTATTCATATATATCAAAAGGGAGATATACACAAAACAAACAATTGTGTTGCAAGTTAATAAAAATCAACAAGGTTATTTATGTATTTTCTCCTACGATTGCAATTTACTCATTGTAAGTATGAGAAGATAATCGCATCAAAAATGTTGACGACTTGAAATAGGCTTGGCTAAATTACTACTTATATACTTGACACAATGTTTGACACTTTGTAGATATGATAGTAGTTGATCTCATATGAATTGTCATTCCGTGTGTCATACTGTCATGTAAGATGATAGCTTTTAAGTGATTTTTAATTGTGCCATTAAAACTTCTTCTTCTTACTGAAATATAAGTAGTAGTCAACAGTAAGTTATCATGTAATTCAAACATGCCCGTATCTAACTCATATTTGCTTACATTTATTTATAAAACTTTACATATAAAATTTAGTGACCAATATTTGTACCCAACTTGTACAGAAATCTGTGTTCAGGGTTGTGTTGTTGGGATATAAAATCGTTTGATTTCACTTCCAGTTGGATGAGGTTCAAATGTTTATACCAGCAACCAAGGCTCGCTCTTTGGATTTTCTGATTTGAGGAGGTTCTGATTTGAGGAGGTTTAGAATGAAAAATTTCTCATAGTTGCGAATATAGGTAAACAAAATAAATTTGTAATCTGTTTATTGTGACTAGGGCACAGATTTTTGGTTTGCCATCCTAATACAACAAGGTATTAAATCTTAAAATTGCAGTACTAGTCAATGATATTGATAAGTTACACTGTGCGACAAATTGAGAACGACCAAAAGTGATTGAGATCAGAGTATGAGAGAGGCCACAACCTCAAATTTTTTTTGAGCGTTGCTAAAGTTTGACCATTTCTGAACATGTCATTATTTCTGAACTTTTCCATCTGAGAACGTTTCGCCATTTTACTATATAGTAAAATCTGATAGCAGTCACTGTGTTTTGTTGAATACGACAAAAGTCTTTAAACTATTGGTATTGTGAAAGGTTATTAGTTAGGTGTCAGATCAATATCCAGAAGGACCCATGAGTAGGGTTAGTACTAATGAAACTGCAGAGTGCACAGTGCGGCCGATTCTAAAAAGCTGGGCAAAAAGTCAAAAATTCAAGTAAATGATCTCAAAATCTGTACTTGGGGTTACTGATTACGAATCCAAAATAAAAAATAGAAATTTATTTTGTATTCAATTCCTACCTTTCTCTCTCTCTCTCTAAAACGATGATAAGCCACGATGAAGTCTTGTTGGAAGTAGAAATATTTCTCCTCTAAAGAGCTCTTTGAAACAGAAAAAGTCCAAACTGATGAACCATAAAGATTAAATAACAAGTTTCTTTAGAAATCTAGTGGATTACATAAATGGATATCGTGGATTGTTTGGAACTAGACAGGAATGGATTATAAAGGTAGGCAATTACAGCACCATCTCCCTCTTAATTCTTTAACTCTTGACTGAACGTGGTGGTAACTAAAATTATTGGATTTATACTTTCAAAATTTCTTCAAGTTCAAGAGCTGCTTCCAGCTCTTTATATTTTGTTCGATATGAAATACTTCAGTAATACAGTTCATATTAGATATCCTATGTACATGGTGGTTCAGTCCACCTCGTCCTTTCAGCTTTTCATTCTTGGTCTTTTTACATTGCCCTCTTCTTTTTTGAATAATATAGTCCACACACAAGGATATTGCCCCTATAAATGCAGAGCCGTGTGTGAGGAAAGAGGGAAAAGTATCTGTGAATATTTGTTTTAAATTTGGAAAGGTCATACAAATCAGGAAAAATATGTGCAGGGAGCCTGCTCCATAATTGCGCTGTCTGACAGAGGCAAGAACTATCTCAGTAATGCGTTGTGCGTTGGAATACCGTAGCTACATGGAGTGGTTGAGTTCCACTTGCGGTTCGTGTAGCTTTAGAGAACACTTGAACTGGTGGCATTAAACAGCGCATTTCCGCAGAATATCAACCAAAATAGCGGTGGAATAGAGTAGCGCAGGAAACGTTTCTACAATGTTCCAAGAATTGACTAGAGCAGAAACCCTACTGTCTCCTATTAGTTTTATCGCCGATGTTGTATACGGTCCAGGAGATGCAGTTGGGTTCGTGAAGCTCTTGCCCATAGGTGTGAATTATACTCGATTTTTGGATGGATATAGGTGGTGTAGATCATACGGAGATCAGTCGGAATGAAGTATTTCTTACACCGCTTTAGAAAGCAGAGACACTTTGCTGCTTCTTTCGCCACGTTAAAAAATGGGTTGGGGAGAGGATCAAACTCTGTGGCACTCCTGCGTTAATGGAACGACTTTCCAAAGCAATACCGTCTATTGCAATATGGATAGAACGGCCACTAAAAAAACTCGTAGTCCATTGACAGAGGTTATTACCGATCCCATGAGCAATCAGTTTTAACACCAGTGCTTTATGCCACATTCGGTCAAACGCCTTGGAAATATTCAGAGCAACCGCTTTGGTCTCACCTTGGCAATGGGCGCTATGGTTCCAGCTCTCGATGAAGACTGCCATGAGATCGCCCGTTGAGCGGTTTCGTCAAAACCGTATTGGCGATTATTAAGCAATTCGTTTTGTTCTAGATATTTAACCAAGTGAATGTTAACTACGCTTGCCATTACCTTGGATAGTGTTGAACAGATTTCGATGGGGCGGTAATTCACAGAGTCCGTAGCCTACCAAACTTAAATATCCTTCAAATTTCCCTATTTTTTGGCAAATTTTTTCAAAAGCCCTCTTGTTATATACAATTTGTGGACAACGAGGTATAAGCGTGGAGTTCCGGCCATTCTGGTTATGATATCGATTGTATCTTTCGGTGTGCCCATGTACCTACATCTTTTCTCTATAATATTTTTCCAGACTAGCAAAAGGCCGTCCAAATAAATTATAAGAAAGCACTCGTATATATGAGGGTGCTCAAGAAACGTTTTTAAAAAAGAGGTTTTTTAGAGTCAGCCTTTTGTGCTCAGAATATTGTTTACTGGGAAGCGGTGCTCTGTCGCTGTATTATTCGGTTAGAGTCAAAGATAATATTTGAACTCTAGTTAGTGAATGAGGTCGGGATCTATTTTGTGGCATTGTTCCTGGTGTTACTGTTGCATAGGATGCTGTTGATGATAGGGCAGGGCTATAGCATGGTTTTTGATGATAATTGAAACTGAAATTGCTCAAAAAATGTATTAGCAGAGAATGGAATACTTTGGGTGATACGTTATTACGCTGCCAATTGGTTACAGCGACAGATTCTCAAGTTAATCAGCTTGAACGAAGTGTGCTGAATTTGATAATAATATAGCGTCTTCGGAATCTGAGAGATAGTGAGTGTGTGGGAAACAATACTATGCCCTCTTTTAGATTAAGCAATAATTGCCAGAAATTTTTGTTGTTCTCTGTACACTTCTTTTTTTTCCAACCGTGCTGCTACTTTAACTGGAACGGCGGCAAATTCAAATTTAATAATAAACCAACGATAATCTTGTAAAATATATTAGGTATTCATATGAAATCTCTAAAGCTCACTTAGAGTTGGAAGACTAGCAACTACCTACAAGACAACAACATTGACAGAAATACTCACGTGGTATGTTAATAATGACTCAAGCTAAAATACCTAACAGCAGCTAAAATGATATGGAAGGATCATCTGTTTGTCCGACAAGGCGTCAGAGGACATCAAAAAGAAATCCCAACTACTTTTAGAGAGGCTTCATTTAGCCTTACCAAGAGACGCCATTCAATCCAGCAAAGTAAGTCAGCAAGTAACTATGCTCACATAGTTGCTTCATGGTATTACTAACATTTATGATTTAAAATTTATTAGTGTATAATTATTTTTGAACTTTTATTAGTTTAGGACATATTTATAGCTCCTACTTTGAAACGAAAGACTTAAGAAACAAACTCTATCATCGTAAATTTTTTTTATTGAATTTAATTTATATTTTAAACATCAAATACATTGAATTTATGATTTATTTATATTAAAAAAAAAGAATATCAACAAAAAACACAATCCATGAAATTACTACAAAGAAGCAGAAGAGTATAAAAATACAGAAATTAAAAAAGAATTTGCATAAAATGCACATTTGCAAATAGCAACAAAAAATAAAAATGCAAGTAAATCTCAAAAGAAATATTGCAATCAAAAATGAAACGTGAGAATTTTTCTCCTTCGCAAATTGTACATAAAAATTACAAAAGCAGCAATTGCTTTAGTGGGAATGGCTCAGTGGCAGTGGTGGTAAAGGGGCGGCATTGAAGATTATGTGTGTGTGTGTGTGTGAGTGTGATGTGCTGATGGTGTGGTACACAAAAAGATGTTGCCAAGATGTGCCAAGAGTCTAACACTTTAACAACAAAATGACATGCATATATTGAAAGAGGAAGGAGGTAAACATCAACCAACAACAACGACTGTATATAGAAATGAAAAACAAGAAAAAAAAAAAAACAAAAAAATTAGAATCGCAGCGAATAGTGTGACTAATTGTATTTTTATCGCAGATGCACAAAGTTGCTTGCATTTTCGTAATGAATTTTTTCGCGTTTTGAATAAATGTATTTTTTCTATATTTATACTTATGTGCATTGTTGTTGGTATATGTGATTGTATGCATGTCTTTTGTGGAAATTATTTACTAGGCAAATGCGTGTAGTTGTTTTGCGGCGCATTTGCAATAATAAATGCTAATGAGGCACTTTGTTTTTTTGTTTTTTTCTGCTTGTTTGCTTGTTGGATGCTTGCAGTTGGCGTCTTTAGACACAACGACGCAATGTGTGGTGTGGTCGCAATAATTGTGCTGCAGCAATAATAACAAAACTATAAGCATGCTGCGCACATTTGCAACAACAATAAATTTATCAAAAAAAAAAAAAAAAATAGAAAAATATCTCAAAACCAAAACATTTTATCTTCATTCAGAAGAATTTATTTATTACATTTTATTCTTTAACTTTGTGGCGTGACTTTGTATTTTTCGCTTTTGTTTCTTTGGAAATTCACTTTTGACATCCGTAAATCAGTTAAGCTTCTTTCATGTACAGCCGCCTGTCTGTTCGCTTCTCTTTCTTCTTTCAACTACTTGTACCCACTTACAGTACGGTTTCAGATACAATCTACAGTTGAATCCGTCATTGTATGGCACTTGTTAACCTTTAAAAAGTTAAATATCACAAGTAACTTAGCATAATTGTTGACCGGCCATAGCAGCAGCAGCAGCAGCAGTTAGCAGCAACCAGGATGTTGCTAACTGCTTTCATATAGTCATATAAATCCTCTATTTTACATTATTTAATGCAAAAATAATGGATCTCTTATAATAACTTTTTAAATTTATGCACATTTTTAATCAACAACAGTATCACCACCACAACTTATGTAAGTTTAATTGCGCTTTATTGGTGGTGGCGCTGATGCGCTAATATGCTGTTAGTGTTTGATGACGCTGATGTTGCGCTGAGTGGCAATGCTATTTCTTTTAGTGGTAACGGTTGATGGCGGTACTGCTGCTGAAACTGCCAGTGACTAGAGTTGGCAGCTAGAAGGCCATTTCTTAAAGTGTTATTGCCTCTTTGTCTTCTTCTTCTTCAGTTTTGGCATGCTGACTGGGGAGCAAAAGGTTATTCCATTGAATTTTGTAAGAAGATTTTTCTTCGTTGAATGCCTTGTGCTTTTGTGTTTTATGCTTGTATTCGTTTATCGATTTTTCTTAGTGCTACCTTGCTGCCTATTACTTGCAATGTGCAATCCGCAATATCTTCTTCACTTAATTATGGCATTATTTGCTATTACTTTAAAGTTTCCACTTATTTCTCTTTGCATCTGTGTTGCTGTTGTTGTTGTTGCTTGTGAAAATTTTTTTTAAAGGAGTGCCACTTGTTTGGCTTCTAGCAATTACCAATCAAATTGTTGCTGAATATGATTTATACGTCTAGCAGCATTTGAAAAGTATTTGTGTCAGAATATTGAAGAATTGTCGTTGGCTTTGTAAATATTCTTGGAAAAATAACATATTCTTTATTTTGTAATTATAATTTATCAAAAATGTGTACCTAATTTATTCTTTCACGCAACATTATATCCGTGAAAATATGTAAAACAAGTCTAATAATAAATACTTAGTTGAATGCATTTAAAATCTTACTTTTAAAGTAAACCTTGACTCAAATGACCGGTGAAGAGGGTCATGTGCCGGCGGTACTTCGAGAGCTTTTGCAGGAATTTTTTTTGGGGAAAACTGTTGTACTAGAATTTTTTAAAGAACTAAATGTTATTTTGAAGGTTTATTTTTTCTCTTTTACTGAGGAATCTTTTTTAACTGTAATTTTAATCTTGATATGTAATCAGATCGTTGTAAGTGGCCTGCTAAAAAAATGAGGTTAAAATTGTAGGCAAGATTCCTCTTGAAGCAGTTGTCTAAAACACGGAAGAAAGAAATCGCGTTATTTTCTGTATTTTCTGTCAAATGGTCGAAGTATCCACGTAGGATTTTGTCAAAAGAACTGGAATTAGTTAAACCAATTAAACTTTGTTGTATATTTAAGTAGGTCCCCTAGTTCAGATTACCTCAAGGCAGACAGGTCGTCTAGAAAGTATTGACCTAGAGTATTTTTCTTACAGGTAGCTAGGGCTGGGCAGAAGCATAGGTAGTGAGAAAGTGATTCCTTCTCCTCTTCATCTTTATAACTTCGGCAATAGCCGCCAAAGGGCGCACCCAACCTGGAGGCGTGCACTCCTATAAAGAAGGGACCAATTATTACTGCCATAGCTTTGTATACCTGCCACCTACCGGGCAGATAATAGATAAAAGCTTCCTAGAGCGTTTGGGGTTATACTCTGGCTATATTTGCTTGGTGATTTTGCATGTGTGCTCAACCACCCATCTCACTTTTGTTTGGTGAAAGAACTCCATTTGAATACTTTTTGTACCCTAGCTAATACACTGTGCTCTTGAACCCACACAAGGAGTATGTTGAGTTTATTGGCTACTTGGTTTAGTTGGGGGGGGGGGGGAGGGGATATAGCAGCTGTGCTTAGATAAAGCAGTGAGTTTTGATAGAGTTTTGCAATGACCTACAAATGGTTCAGACCAGGGACTTCTAAGCCCTAAAAAGGGTATTTGCTTTTCAACTTAATTTCCTATAAGTCCCAGATATTTGCTATGTTGGTATGTTCCACTAACCTTAGAGCGACTGCATTTTTACTATGACCAGTTCGGTTTTTGCCATTTGGTCAGATTTTCCAGGGTTTATTTAAACTAACCTAAGGATGTAGTTATAGCACTGGACAGTGCATTTTTCCATATCGAGAAAAGCAGCTAGAATAAACACCTTAAGATTCAAAGATTTTTCGATCCTATACACAAGGGAATGAAGAGCAGTTTCTACTGATTTTCCCTTGGTGTACACATGTTGAGACCTTAATATCATTCCTGGATTTATGTCTTGCTTAATGAATGTACCTTCCAGTTGCTCAAGAGTCGTCAAGAGATATAAAGTTTGACTGATCGTTCGCTTAGCTATGAGAAGTCTTTCCCCTTTGGGTATGAAATTTACTTTAGTTTTCATCCATAATTTGGGTAGGTTGGGTTGCTACCCTAGTGATCAGAAAATCTAAGCAGCGGCGGGACGCCAAAATTAGCCTAGAAATGGAGTCGACGGATGTTTTAAGATTTGTTTTCTTTTCATAGAAAAAAGCAGCCTAAGCTGTATACCTAACGCTCGTATCGTTTTTAAAAAACTGTAAGTCGATTTGAAAAAAACTGTATATTTCGCGGTATGAATTTTTTTCAATGAAAATTAACAAGGAAAGAAATTTATCCATCATCTAAATCGTCTTCGTATTAAATTTGTGTTTGGAAGAAATTTGACGAATCGATTCCGGCTTTGCTATGAGTTATTTATAGAAATCAACGCATGGATATTCTAAGTTACTTTTGACGATAAGAATCGCCTTCAATGTTTCCACTTCTTTCAAAAGTATACACGCAACGAGTTGCCATTGTTCTGTCAGATGTTTTTCATTTCGATTGATAAATTAGAATTTCCTAGCGTTCAAAAATGTAATATTTTTTGGTAAAAAAGGCGGTATGCGGTGTTGGAGTTCGAAAAACGGTACACTACCGCGAAAAACTGTATAGATACGAGCGTTATGTATACCTGAAATCAATCTTCCAGGTATATTTTAATCAACTTTTGAAGAATGTTAAAAAAAAAAAAATAACATTGAAATGTTTAAAAATAGCGTAGGAAATTAAAGTATACTGGAATGTCTCGTCGACGAATTAGTACGACTGCATACACGTCAGTCCCCGGTATTCTCAACTAAAAGAGAAACAACTTTTTTTTGTTAATTCGTATACTTTTTCACTCCATATGAATCAAAAAAGAACCTAATGAAAACCGAACACTAAAAAAATTTACTGCTGTTTATATTTCGAATTCAGAGCTAAAATTTTACAGACGTTTTCAGATAGCTTCTCAATCAATTAAACAAAAAAAAAATCGATTTTTTCTCGGTCTTGATGGACTGCTTCTACATTATGCAATTCATCGTTATTAAGTTAACTGTTGAAAATGACACTTTCGAAATAGTTTCCATGTGTTTTTTGCGAGTGTGCACCACACAGTATTCAAGATTTAATTTTTTTTAAACAAAGAAATAAAAAAAGAAATAAAAATGCAGACAAATGGTATTGTTACAATACCAAGTAATTTCTTTGTTAATATAAAAGCTATTGTGTATTATGTCCACACTATTCAAATTGAATATTTTTAATAGTCTCTGAATTGAGTGTTTATTATATTTTATCCGCAAAAAATGGTTGGGTTGGCCAACTTCTAGCTGTAATAAATATTTTAAGCATTCAGTTTTGGGTTTATGGCCATAAAATTGAGGTGCACTTTTTTGCGATTTTTGATAATTCACATTCATCGCATTAGACAATTGTCTCATATAAAATGTCACATGCATATATGTACATTAATGTTATAAAATTGTTGCTTTTTAGTTACTTTGTAAAAGGAAAATAAGGATATTAAATTTTTGTTGAATGTGGGCGTGGTGTTTATAATAAAAATGCCAAGTATTTTTTTCAGAGAAATACGTAAGTGAGCTTGCAATATGTTTGTAATGATTTTTTAAGATTTTTCTATGGGTTACCGAAGATCTTCAATGGAAACTGATTGAATACGTTTTTACAATGATTTCTTTACGGTAAAGATAGAGTTAAGTGAAGAATTAATACTAAGTAACTTTGTTTACTTTTAAAAAAATATCTAAAAAAAATGTACAAAAATAGTTCGTAAAAAATTCTCATTGAGGGCCACTGGGTCATCGGCTCAAGCTTTCAGAGGCGCAGAATATCTGTTTTTGTTCGGAAATTGTAACAAGAAATGGGTGTCAGAAAATACGAATCGTTAACTATAGCAAACGTCACACCATAGACTGTTTCTAATTGACCCTAGATTGCCAATTTTCCGCTAACAACAATAACAAAAACCATAAAAAATTAAGCAAATGCTTTGCAAAATAAAAAAGCAAAATTCCTCTAACTTCTCTTCCTACTTTCAAGCTAATTTTTACTAAAAAAAATTTTAATTTAAAAAAATAAAATAGTAAAAATTTAAATATGTCATTACGAGTATAACTGTTTATTATCTAAAACCCAGTTCATAAACATTTATTTTATTGTAAACAATGAAGCAGACATCTCGTTATCTTTGCTGCACATATTATAAATGTTAAGGAACTAAAAAGATTATTGACAAGTTCTAACATTTCAACTATTGTAATTTATTTACATAAATTACATAAATAAAACTGATAAACATTGTTATCTACAATATTTGAAAAAAAGCGACCTTTCTCTAAATAATTCTACTAAAAATTAAGGCATCGCCACGTTCAAACATTTAAATTATGATGACATGTAGTAACACTGTGCAATAAATTCAAAGTTATGGAATCCGAGGCGGAATACTTTTGAAGCCCCCAGTGAGTTTTGTAAAAAATTTTATGATCATTTGATTTTTTTTTGTTGATTTAAACGATCCTGAATTGATGATTTTTTCAAAAGGAACACTGCTCAGATTTGTTCTTCACATAGACTTCTATGTAACATTTGTTTTATGAACGGTTCAAGGTCACGTTGATAGTTTAACGAAAATCGGTGGATAATTATCCTACAACATTGTTTGTTATAAGAAACTAAGCATTTTTTAACTTCGCATTACCCTACCACACCCTCTCTGCACCACTCATTTCGGGGAGTTTTGGTGCAACTTTCTATGAAATTATAAATTAAATATAAGGCCGTGGAATAATGGTATAAAAACCCCCTGACTTCTGTTACACCCGCATAACTAGAAAATGAATATTTCAATTATTCCGGTTCGGATTCCATTGTATTGAATTTGCTGTACAGTGTAATAGAATTTTCTTTTTCTTACAAAGCTTTTTAATATAAATAAGCCTTAGTTGAAATATTTAACTGTAGTTGTGTAATTAAGTTCTGATAAACAAACCTCAACGTGTTAAAAAAAATAAAATAAAATGCCTCACGAACATTTTACGTGCTTCAATGCTGACCAAAAAATATGGATGTCTGAGAATTTTGATGGCGATAATTTCATCAATCAATCCCTCGGTGAAGTATTTCTCCAGACGATGCGCTCGATTGATGAGCATAAGGTTTTGGAATACCATTACGATACTGGATTGGAGAAGACTGCAGGTGAAATATATCGTGAAGCTGTTGCGGTAGCGAAGAATCTTCAAAGGCTGGGCATACAAAAAGGAGATGTCATTACGCTTTACTCATTGAGTAATGATAAAATATCGTCTTTGGTTGCCGGCAGCTATCTCATTGGTGCAGTGGTGAATTTTTTCGATACAAAGTTTTGTGAAGGCAAGTATCGTAACATAAAAATGAAAAGACCTGTAAAAAATTCATTAGCAGTTCCGAAATCGTTTATGAATTCAAACTTACTACTTAACTCTTCTGATTCCACAGAGTATATTGACCATACACTACAGTTACTGGAACCTAAACTGATATGCTTTGAAGAAAACTATATTGCAGATCTGCAATCATCTCTGAAGCGTTCTCCGTTGCCTTCACTGAAACATTTGATATCAATTGATGCTGCTGCAGCACCCAATGTTACCAGCGAACTATTCCGCTCAATTCCAGCTGAGGAAATCTCTAAATTTCAATCGGTCGAAGTCGAAAAACCCGAATTGGAACCAGCTTTACTGCTGTTAACCTCTGGATCGAGTGGAGTGCCCAAGATTGCTGTTTTAAATCATGCAACCGTTATGTATGGCCTTACAGGACTATGGTATTCTACTGAATCTACTGAATCTGTTCAACCTAATAGAGATTCGATACTATTTTCCATGAGTCCTTTACGTTGGATTGGTCCAGTGGCGATTTTTAATCAATCACTTTTACTTGGATTTAAACGTATATGTGTGTGTAAGGATCCTGATGGTATGTACGCTTATGATGTGATTCGCACCTGCAAAGTTACACATTATCTTGGTGTTCCTGGTCTATTTTGTGATGCCTTGAATGAGATAAAGGATACCGATGCATGGGGCACACTGAAGGTAGCACTTTTAGGTGGTGAATCCACGCCGCACATAGTTTGTAAATTAACAAAGAAGCTAGCGGAAAAATGTCAAATCCTTCAATGTTATGGAATGACTGAATTAGCTGGTGTTGTTATCAGTAATGAAAACTTCGTGCCAGGAATGAAAATTAAAGTTCTAAATTATGAAATGCAGCCAGTTGGGCCGAATGAGCCTGGTCAATTTTGCTTTATGACTCCAGCACCTTTTGCAGGATATCTTAAGCGAGATAATGGGCAATACTTCACTGATGATGGTTACTTTATTAGTGGTGATTATGGTTACATAGATGAGCATAACAAATTCAAGTTTCTGTCTCGCTATAAGGATCTAGTGCGTGCTAAGAGTGCAACTGTGAGTTTATACAATTACAATACTAAATATAGTGCAGAGTCTTATTAAGTTAATTATTTTTTTATTTTAACAGCTCATACCAAACGCCATCGAGTTCATTGTCAATAGTCTACCAGAAGTCTCTATATCGCGTCTAGTTGGCTCTAAAAAACGATCGACAGACGACCATGAAGTTAGCGCTTTATTTGTGGTACTGAAACAGAAAAATCTAAAAAGTACGGAAAGTGTAAGAAATGAAATTCATGATATACTTGCGAAAAATCTAAAAGAAGACGAGCTTAATGCTATTAAGGATATATACTTTCGCAATGAATTCCCACTTTTGACGTGCGGCAAAATTGATCGCACTATTTTGAGAAAACAATTTACTAAAATGTTGTAAAATTAACTGGATTCGTTTGATTCATTTTATGTATTGAAAACTTTATTGATAAAAAACACAAAAACACGCAAAATTGCAGTGAAATATCAACTGTTAAATAAACCTTTATAGAAAAAAAAAACAAGATTAAAACATTAAAAGTTATTTTGAAAACTTACCTCGATAATGTTTCAGCGCATGAGAAGAGGTTTCTTTATAGCTTTCTCTATGTACGTATCTGTACGCATTTCGCTACTTTGAGCATACGCGGATCTTAATTGCAAACAAGTAATGGTTCGAGTCGAAGGTGGGTCCATGATTTCGTAAAGAGAAGAGGGGGTGGGGGGAAATTTGTTCCTCGTAAGTCATTTTAATAAGGAACATTTTTTCCAAAGACAGTATAATAGCTTTCTCAACAGCTTTTTTCATCGGTCATTTATTGAAGAAGGGGGTATAAAATGCTATTTTCAACAAAAAGGGTAGGAGATGGAGGAAAATCGTTCATAATAAAATTGTTAGCTCTTTGTGCTGAACAACTTTGCTTCAGGCATCATCGTATCTGTTAAGATAAACAAATTTCCTATTAGTATATGGTTTATAGTATAGGTTTCTGCTTTCGGTTGACTGGTTTCTGACATATATATAGTGGCTACAAAATATTCTCCGGGTGATACGAATACATTGTTTTACCATCTTCGCCGAATATCGAACTGCATTGAGCTATCAAGTACGGTCAAAGGAGATGGCTGGTTGCTCAATATATTTGTTCAGCCGGTGTAAACAGCTCACTGAATGAAGGTTTCTTTGGTAAACTGCTTTCATGACGAATTCTTCGTGTGCAAACACCATTAAATTTGTTTCTATCCATTTATTTTTTGAGCAACAGTGATCTAAAATAGTTCAAAAGAACATAAAAAAGTTTGCTTAACTAAGCACTGTTAAAACTACAGCTATAAAAATTACACAATTACAAATAAATTTGAGAAAAAAAATCCATTTATTTCATTAGAAGGGTCATAAAAGCTTCTTTTATTCTGATGTAATTTCAGACTCGTTAACGTATAACAAAATTGCAATCGTTATCTTCTTTGCCGTTGGTAGAATATTTAAATAAGAAGCAAACTAGAAGTTGTCAAAAAATAAAACTCAAAATTATTAACCATCAAATTTTAAAGCATCATAAAAATCATTTTACAATTATAAAATGTGCTCAAAGCGCATGTGTGCTGTCAAACAACACTCACTCTGTGCCACATTGTTGATGTTGCACGCTGTAACACCAACTATCTATGCGGAGCAAGAAATAAAATTCAAACTGTGCTTTGTTGTTTACTGGTCAAATGTTTAAAAACGAAAAAAAGGTGTATGCGTTCACGTGAATGCGTTTTGCCAAATTAGAAAAAAAAAAAAACTCGAAAACCAAAACTGACTAGAAGATTATTTCGTAAAATGTTGTGTGCAGCAATCAAATTGAGTAGCAACAGCCGCATGCGCATCGTAAATAGTAAATTACTTTAACAACGACAACTAAAAATTATAAGTGCACATCAAAAAAATTTAAAAAAATTTATTGTTGCTACAACAAGATTCACAATGTTAAGGTTTAATTATAGAAACCTAACGTAACTTAATGTAGCATAGCAGCGCATAGCAAATAGTTTTAAAAAAGAAATCAGCTGTTTTCGCGTTCTGAAATAAAAAAAGGGAATGAAGAAATATCTGATTTTGCATTTGAGTTTTTTAAACTAGTATATCAGAATTTTAAAAAGAAAACAGCTGATTTTATGAAATATCGCTTAACATTGCGTAAGCGTAAGGTAGCATAAGTTACGTTAAGTTTTTATTATCAGATACACACAAAGTGTATTAAACAGTTTTCTCTGTGATAGTTATCTATGCTACGTTAAGTTATTATAATTAGGCCTTTAGTCTCTGGACCATGTGCGCATGTGAAAATTATGTTGAGGATAGCGACGACAACAACAGCTACGACAACGACGACGATACTTTGTATCAAGACGCAAATGCAATTGTCGAATTGAAATTGTTGGAAGCATCAGAAAACCCACATGCGCAATCATAAAATTAATGCTGCTCTAACATTCATAACAACAGTCGAAATGCCATAATAATTTCTTATATTGCATCGAAGAATTAAAATCTGTTGCTGTTGCTCCTTCAGCTGTGCGCTTGCCACAGATTTGCCATAATCATTTTTATCAGTGAAAAAATCTTTTGGAAATCAACAAAAGTAGAAAGAAAAAAAATTAAAACAAACAAGTTTTCGCAATTATTCAATAAACAATTGTATTTTTGTGCATCTGCACAAATGCTTCTATTACTATAGGGGAGAGTGGAGTAGATGGCAACAGTACAACGAGATGCATCCAGTATAAAACACTTGATTTACTTAGTTAGAAATTTGAAATTGAGTATTTATATCCTATAAAAAGACATAGGAGATAGTTTTTAAGCCAAAAAGAATCTATGAAAAATGTTAATCGTGACCTATAAGAATTATGACTACGACCACTGTTGAGAAATCGTGGCGGATTCTGAAACGGACGTCTGATTTGCTTGTCTCTATATGCACTGTTGTTGTTTTGACTACAAAAAGTTCATTTAGGCTTTTACATATTTATGTTTATCTTTAGATTAGTTGACAAATGTAGAAATGATCAGGGAATGGAGAGGAAAATGTGATCTTGGTGACTCCTTATAGAGGTGAAACTTCAACATAGTTTTTCATTTCTTTATGGATATATCGTGAAAACTAGATGTTCTGACCTAATAATTGATAAAATTGGTGCATATAAATGTGGCTTTCAAGTTTTTCATAGCCTTATTGATACTTTAGGGTAAAGTATTGAATAACAGGCTAACAGGTTAAAAGTGTAAAAAAATCACTCTTCAGGCACAACATAATAATATAATAAATTTGATTATAGTCTCACTTTACACTTTTACTCAGGTTCGATCATTGATTAAATTATTTGTTACACATTTACTTCAAAGCCTAAACATATTGCGACCGGTGACGGGAGCCCGTTGTCAAAATTAAAACGCACTCAATTGTATGAAGTGGCATAGAGATTAGGCGTGACGGGTTTCTCATCGATTGAAATCCATTTCTATTTTACTCGTCCGCGATGACAAGACAGGGTTGCATATCTGATGAGTTGATTGTCAACTTATTATTATTATTATATTTTTTTTAGTGAATAAAATTTATTATAACTAGTGGCAAGTACTTACTAACAAAAATATTTCACTTCAAAAATAATTTTCTTGTGAATAGAAAATGGCAGCTAATTACCCGTCGATTCGTTACCTGTCACAATTCTGTTTACTCAAACGGATTTTACGGCGGCGGGTACTACTACCTGTCAACAGGTCTCCCGTCAGCCATTGCAGTTATGTTTAATGCTTTAGTAAAAGAAAAATGCAGTGCTGTTTAATAAGCATTTGCAGTTAGATTGGTTTACTTAAAATTTTTTTGGTTGCCATTTTTATGTCAACATTATGTTTTCTTAAATTTTGGCAGAAGATTTGCATACGGCAACCCTAAAAATCCCCTAGTAAAGATTCTCAACCAGATTGGGTTAATTTTTTTGATCGTCATTTTGAACCCGTCATTTCTTAATTTGGATTCAGCGACCCCAAAAATTTTCTGATTCGGATTCAGTGAGCTCAAAAAACTTTAGAATACCCATTGATACTCAGAACATACATATTTGGTAGAGTCATTTTTTTTTTAATGCTTCCATAGCTGTCATGACGCATAAGTGACCGATTTTTTTTGTCTCTATTAGTAGCCAGTCATAGTGAAGGTTAGGTTAGGTTGGAGTGGCTGTCGAGAGACACACTTAGGCCTGAACGACCCATTGTGATACCACATAGTTGGACCTACAGTTTAACGCCGATTCCGAACGGCGGTGTGGCAATTTTTTATCGGCTTGGTGGTTTTGCCATTACCAACCAATGTGTGTACTTGTACACTATCTTATAATTCTCATACACTTCATATTGATAGTGAATATAAGAAAGTTATGAAAATTAACCACCAGACGAAGACGGGAATCGAACCCGAACCTCCCAGATGAAAGTCTAGTGCACTACCCACTAGACTATCGAGGTCGTCAGTCATAGTGAAAGGGTGAAAGAAAAACTAATAGAAGATGAAAGGGGCAATAGTTCATCCTATTGAATTGAAATTCTTAAGGTTAGACAATCAAAGCTACTAATTGAAAATTTCAACTCCAAAAGAGTAGCCGAATGCTTCAAGCTAAGTAAAAACAACCTCAGAATAACCATGAGTTTGCTTTCAGGGCATTGCAAACTGAAGGAGCACATGAAAAATTTAGGCTTCTGCCGAGAATAAAATGAGACGTCGAAGCATATCCATATGCACTGGTGAAGAAAAAATAGTTATGGCATAACTGAGCAGATAATATGAGCATCATAACTTATGAGCTTAAATTCTTTCTGTGGTCCCCTTAGGGAGATTTGCCTATCTGAATGCTTATGATTAAGTTACTATTGGGGGTACAATAGACCTTTCGATAGCAGTACAATATACCCACATTATCTATCCATATATGTATACCTAAGGTAAAACATTATGTTGCTCAGGATCTTATTCTAAATCGTAAATTGATAAGTATATTGAGAGGAAGATTTAAAGGATACTCACATAGAAATTTTTAAAAATTGTTTTTGTTTAACTATTTTTTAATATTTGGAGTTGATCTAAAAATACATTTATATGAAAATTCGATGAACTTGAAATTTTTAAAACATTTTTCTTAAAAAAAAGAAGCGTTTTAAAGTCGGTGAGCATGAGTTCTCGAAAACTGCTTAACCGATCAAGCTAAGATTCAGCACACATCTTTAGATCAATTTTTTTATAATTATCACAAGCATTTACTTCTTATCTGGAAAATGAACCTGATACAGCTGGAACTAATCATCAGGCCACCGAGATGAAAAATATTTTAGATGGGATTTAAAGCTATTAGATCTCAACCTTGCTAGTATAACGTAATTTAATTTTTCTTATACAAGAGACGTTTGGGAACGCACCTAGGTTAATATAGCGGTTGCTTCTATTATCCCATTATCCCCTATGACACCGTGATTACTACTGATGCGCTAGCTTTAATTGTTTGCAATTTTGGCTTCAGCTGAATCAATACATACTGTTTACGTGTATGCAGTTGTTGTTTTAGAAATATCTTCTGAAAGTACGCTGATGCGCTGTCGTCGCCGCAGTGATTTTTTCACGTAAGTACTTGACAACACATTGCCACAGTCACAGTGGAATTTTTTTCCCCTTTTTTTTTTTAATTTTTAATGATAATGCAACAACATTGTAAAATTGAATTTGAGTAGACTTTTGGTTTTCACCAACTTACCTACATACCTACATACAACATTTATTACAACAGTACAGCATCTTCATCTTTTTGTTTTTATTTATTTATTATGCTCATATAATGTACATATACAAACAGATGTATCATGCATGTTTTCCATTTAGTTTTTCCTCATTTTTCCAAATGCCAGGCGCAGTTACAGTTGCAGTCACAGGCGCATCTTCCTTATGTATACCTCCATATAGTTAATTGAAATTCGGTGAATGCCTGTGTGCTTTGTGGATTTTTACTTGATTGTCTGCCTGCATGCCAGTGCATTTGTCATGGTGAGGTGCAGTGATTTTGTCGTGGTTTTTATGGTTTTTTTTTTCCTCCGCATTACAATGTACTATAAGTATGTGTGTATGGATGTTTATATAGTAAAACCCCCTTCTTTGATTATGTAATTTTTCTTAAATGCAACATGTACAAATCTTGCGTGTCTCTCGCTAGTACTGCGGTTAAATAATTTTCATGTTTGGCATACATTTAACATTCTTTTTAGTTAAGTTTTACTTTTTGTTTTCAACAAAAAGTAATTTCACTTTTTACTATTTCACTTTACACAATTGCATATAATTTATGCTTCATTAAGAAATAGTTTTATGTAGTAGATATTTTTTTTTGAGGGGAATTTTTTGTCATATAAAAAAGAAACTTTGTAAAAAAACCTTAATCGGCTAACCACTCAATATCCATGTTCCTAATGGCTGGCTAAGTTAAATGTTTGGGCTCAAATATTATTCTACTGTTAAAACAACCAAAAATGAGCAGAGACGGGACAAGTGTACTCAGGGTAATGGGGGGTCGCTGAGTCCGAATCCATGGTCCGCTTTGCTCTGCTACGCCACAATTTTCTGTTATTTAACTTTTTAAAATTGAAAAAAAAAACAAAAAAATTAAAAATGCAGTTCATATTTTTTTTCATCAAAACATCCAAAAAATCAAGAAAGTAACTTGAGAAAAAAATTATTTTTTGAACCTGGCTCAGGAACGGCTCAGTGACAAAGTGCCATATGGCACCGCTGGGCATTACTGGGTTAAGCTAATAACGAGATAAAAGTAAACGTTGATAACGAGGAGAACAAAATTATATAAAAAAAATAAAATAAAAAAAAAAAAAATTTTTTAAAATTTTAAAGTTTAAAAATATTTTTTTGTAAAAATGGATGTTTTGATGAAAAAAAATATGAACTGTATTTTTAATTATTTTATTTTTTCAATTTTAAAAATTTTGATGTCAATAGAAAAAAATTGTGACGTAGCAGAGCAAAACGGACTACGGATTCGGACTCAGCGACCCCCATTACCCTAAGTGCATTTGTTCCGTCTCTGCTCGTTTTCAAAAGTTTCCATTTGTAGAACAGCGTTATAGTTTAGATTCTATTGAGAAAAGAAAAATAAACTTTTCCATTATTATTTGACAAATCAGTCCAAAACTGTCATCAGAAAATAGTTCCCGTAAAAAAGTTTGCCAGCAAATTTTTAAAACTGTCAAAACTCTATCGACTTAAGGAAATATTAAAACTATGAAAATGTCAGAAAAATCATTTGAATAGTTATGCAAATTACTTAAAATGATAACGGCAGATGCTATGTTTATAATTTATGAGCAGCTATTAAGACAATAAATTTTTACATTTTCTTTTCAATTTTCTTGCAAATAAATAATGAATATAATGAAAAAAAAAATTAGTCTACAAATAAAGAAAATAAATTTTAATATTTTTCTCCATTAGTAGAAAAATGTAAAAATGTTTCTACCTTAATCAAATTGAAGTTTGCATTAGCTCCGAATAAACTGTTATTGAACAAATTTTTAATAAGAAAATACCTGTATTTTGCATTTTTGGTTTTGGTTGAATTTTGAAATTTTCTCTTGCAAATGGGAGAGATGGAATTTAGCTAATATACCTTAAAAAGTTGTTTCAAGATAGTTTTTTTTTAATTTTTATCAAATAAAATTCTGTCTCAATTTTCCAGAAAGAAGTGATAAGGCAAGAGAAGAAGTAGACGCAATAGAATCAAATGTGGAGAACTCAAAAACTTTTTGCGATGCAACAATTGTAAAAAATGGCTGCAATGAATGTTTTTAAAATTATTTTTCGATTGTTCATAAAATTTATAAGAATTGTTTCAATTGTTCTTAATGGCCTTAAAAATATTTTTATTAACCCTTTGTGGGCCAAGACCCGAACGAGATGAAGAATTTACTTTTTTATCGGTGAAATCGTAGTTATTATGGCTTCTTATAAAAAATACGAAGTGTGAAATTATGCGAGGATCTACAAGGATATTAGTTAAGTACATTTGGATCAGAGAGAAGCGAAAACTAAGAAATTATACGAATTGAAGTACACTCTAACGTAACTGCGTAAAGATGTTTTGAGTCGATAATGGTAACGGTACTTTTAAGTCGGTCAACAAAGGATCAAAATAAACTACCTGATTTGCTGTATTTAGTACTTATATATCAACTTCGGAGCATATTTTTCTCATTTTATGGGGGCAAACGCGTTTCATATCACCTGCAAAATTTCATCTCTCCCCGGACAGTTAACATTTTTTTTAAATTCAGAAAAATATGATAAAATGATAGAACACCGAAACCGCTCCGCGTACTTAAAAACAACGGTTTGAGATAAAGTTTGTAACATTGAACTATTTTACAAATCCCTTTAAATTTGTAATGATTCAAAAAAGGGGTCCCATCTCTCCCGGAATTACCTTATAAAATAACCTAACGAAAAATTATTTCCATATAAGTAAAATTTGATTTTTGAGGTTTATTTCAAAGCAATCCAGCACAAGACAACTTTCCGCTAGAGTCGAAATATTTTAAGATTTATTTTTAGGATGGGGTAGCAACAACTTATTCTTTTTTGTATGAGGCTTGAAGCGTCTTCATGCATATGTCTAGGTAATACTTTCTGTTTTGAGTGAAAACTATCAAAAAAAAAAAAAAAGTGGAAAAAGTGAAAAAGGGCATTGCTTAAGGAATAGTTTAATTGACCCAGAAGGCTAATATACTTTAATTATAATATTTATCTATATCAAACTTATTATATGAATTTTTAATTGCTAATAAATGCCGACAAAGTACTTTATATTTATCAATAGAGCATCACACCTTTAACATTTCCCCCAACAGCAATAACAACAAAAGTACAAAAACACTAACAAACGAATACACAAAAGCGCAACTGATTACATTCAAAAAGATTTTTCTTAAGGCTTAATCACATAATTTGGCATTAATGAATTTCGCACATTCCCTTTAGGTAATAGAAGGAAAAGGAAAAGAAAAAATCAAAATATTCACTAAACTGCTAAAAAGAGGAACGTGATAATTTGCTAAAAGCACGTTATGCTTTAGGCTAAAAACAACAACAACTATTATTGTTGTTGCAGCTAACAAAACAGAAAAAAAAAAAATACCACTCTTCATGTTTGCGAACTTTCAGTTTCAACAATCACACTCTCATGCTGATGCATTTTACCATAGGTACCCATCATCATCATTATCCACATCATCAATGAAGCATCAACGGCAACGCTCCAGCTTCCATTGTAGGCATACCTACTATAGACAATACTCGTACATACCAATAATTGCTAACTGATAAAATAGCGTAATATTTATTTTATATCGTAAATAACATTTGCTACACAGCAAAATCGTGATTACTTTTGATGGCACACATTTTTTGTGTTTTATTTTTTGGTGTTTGGATTGTTTTTTTTTTGGTTTTGTATTTTGTATTTTGTTTTTTTTTTTTTATTTTTTATCATTTTATGTTTTGTATTGCTCGCATTGCAGCGCGGCATTATTAATCAATGTCAATCGATTTGATTTTTTCGATGGATTTCGTGTTAGAAAAAGAAAAATACCTTTAAAATAAATTCGTAATGAATTAAATAAATTGATTCAATTGTTTTGTTGAGATGTTTTTTTTTTCTATATTTATTTCTATGGTATAGTGTGATTGTAATTAACACCAACAAAAGATAATTGATTAATAATAAATTACAGATTTCCTTTTTCTTCTTTACAATAAACAAACGTAACATTCTACTTATAGTAATTGCAATTGAAATAAACAAAAAGAAGTAATTGTATGAACGTACCTGAAAATCGAAAGTAAAATGATTTTGATGTAAACATTAAGTTCAATTACACACTCTGGCGCTCTGGCACTTATTCAAAAACCTTGTGATGTCTTCATTATTTACAAAGATTTCCGCTTGAATTATAATAATTTTTGTATTTATTTTTTCGCCAATGACGTAACTAATATTTTTAGGGTTAAGCTTCATAGTTAAAAGAGATCACACAACAGCATCAGAAGATGGCTTTCAAATATAATTTCGAATTAAGAAGTGGTTTGACCGTTTCTAACAAAAATAATTCCGTAATACAGCTTAACAAGGAACAAATTTCCTGAAATAAAAAAAAAACTGGAATCAGCTTAAAGACTGCTCTGAAATTTTGTCTCGATTTCGGTTTAAATTTTGGGATAAATGTTGCTCAACTTTCGACTTAAGGTTTAGTCTAAATAATGGGATAATTTTTATCTGAATTCAGTTTGATTTTCATTTAAGTTTTGGTCTAAATTTTTATTTGAATTCAATTTGAGTTTTAGATAGATTTTTGGTTTGAATACCGGGACGATTTTCTGTCCGAAATTTGGTTAGTTTTTGGCCTATATTCGAGATGGTTTTTGACCCAAATTTCGGTATAAATTTGATCTACTCTTGAACTTCGTTTTGGCTTGATTTTTGTTCTGTTCTTTGGTCTACTTTTGGCTTAAATTCTGGTCAGAATATTAGAATGATTTTTAGCCTTAATTTGGTCTGCTTTAGATTTCAGTTTCGATCTGCTTTTGGTCTAAAATTTTGTCTAGATTTCGGTTTAAATTTCGAAGTAAATTTTTCTCTTCTAAGGTTTGGCCTAAATAATAGTAAAATTTTTTATCTTAATTTGGTCTGCTTTTCATTTGGGTTTTGGTCTAATTTTTTATATGAATTTAGCCTGATTTGGCTTGAGCTTAGATCTGATTTTTACGTAATATTTTGGCCTGAATTTTGATTTTAATTTTTCTCTACTTTTGGTCTAAAATTTCGAAGTTTTGTTTTAAATTTAGTCTAATTTTGTGGTCTTTTTGCTCTAAGTATTGTTCTGAATTTGGATTTGAGTGTCACCTGAATTTAGTTCTGGTTTTTGGTCTGAATTTGGGTCAGAATTTCGGTCTAAGTTATAACCTGAACATCAAAATGATTTTTTGTCTGAGGTTAAGTTTAATTTTTGGTTTTAATTTTTGTTTGCTTTTGTTCTCTGTTTTTATTCTAAAGGTTGTTCAAAAGTTTAGTCTGCTTTTATTCTTAATATTGGTCTGGTTTTTAATGTAAATTTTTGTCTAAGTATTGGTCCAAATATTGGGATGTTTTTTGGTTAGTTTTTTGGTCTAAGTTGGATCTGATTTTGTTCTGTATTTTGGTATACTTATGGTCTAAATTATTGTCTAAATTCAACCTTTCAAAAAGATACATCTCTCATGATATCTATCAGTGTCAGAACCAGAATTAAGTATACAATTTATGAAGCTGAAATTCATAATAGTTGGATTAAATTTGAATTAAACACCTTTACAAAACAATTTCATTGTTAGAATTTTAATGGAATCTACGATTTGTAAGTCTGTGCTAACTAAGTATCAAGTGTGGAATTGACATTCATGAATTAGCATTTTGAGAGTGAGAGGGCTGGATGAGATACTTTAGTTTAAAGACTAGATACAAAAGAAGTTCACGATATATTTATTATAACATCAAAAGCAATACAATTTAATAATCTCTACTAATTTTTTCTTTTACAAGTGAAGAGTTATCATCTCTTGTAACTATTTATTTTTATTTGTTTTATCATTTGGTTTCTTCGATTCTGTTGGCAAAGTTCAAATCTTGTAAAAAGAAACGTTGAAATTTCCGTGTGAATTTTTTATAGTTATAAGTCAACACTCATACTTATTAACCATAACTTAAAAGGTATGCAAATTAAGGTAAATGTGTCACAAAATAATATTCCCAGGACTGATTATGAACCCACTTATGTATGTATAGGTATTAAAAATAAGGAAAAAATTTAAAAACTACCAACTATGTGAAAAGTAATAAATCACCAGCAATACCAACAATAATAACAACAATCAACAACCCAACAGCAATAACCACATCATTAATAAAAATAAAAAATACAAGGAGACAATTGCACATCTTCCCACGCAAGGTCTCATTTTCCGGATGCAAAAATCCAAGTATGCCATTTACAAGTACCTACCATTATCCATAGTATAATGTAAAATTGTTTAAAAAAAAAATCCATTAAATGTACGCGTGAGATGAAACTTTTTGTTGCCTTTTCTCCTCCTTGCTACTAAAATCCAATAATGTTCAATAGCAAAAAATGAAATTGAACATTTATTATATTGCATTTTAGCATATGAGCGCTCATGCCATCACAATCAACAATTTCTGCAACTTCATAATCAAAGAAAATTAACAATAGAAAATGAGTAAGAAGAAGACAAAGAAGTAGAAATGATCCACCACCATATGCCAAAAAGGCAGGCAGGCTGGCAGACAGGCAGCATTTATATTTGAGCACTTCCCATAATTGCATGCATGTACGGGCACATTGGAAATTTTATCAAAGGAGCTGAAAAAAGTGGCAGAAAAGTTCCCATAGCCATAGTGAAAAAGAAGCTCAAAAAAAAAAAATTGATAAACAAAATATACTCATGTGAGAAAGCTAAAACTACAAAGGATTGCCAAACTTTAACATTATTAGACAAGCTTACGGATGATTGTGCATTGAGTTGAGGTTATGTACAATGGGTTGGGGTACAACACGCTACATAGTTCACCCTAGCGACTTTATGGCTCATCTTTGTATGTGTGTGTGACTCTATGTTGCTTGTGCTGTCGATTATTTTGCATTATTGCTGAAGCAACCAAAAAAGTAGTTGAAAAAAAAACCTAAAATCTGTTTATGAGTCAAAGTGGCATTTAAGGAGTCGCTAGTCGCTTGCCTACCTATTTATTTACTACTTACTCACTCGCTATGTAGCTATCTATGCGCTTTAACAATGTTGACATTTTTTGCAGTTGGTTAAGGTACCACTCTCATGCACGTTAGGTAGGTACGGGCGCATTACGTTGCAGACACCGTCGTCTCATCATTGCATTTTTCCGGCAACCTCAACTTTGAAATGCCAAAATCGCTTTTTATTTTTTGCTATTTGCAGCAATTGCATGCAACGTTTGTCGAGACGGCCTTAAAGGTTTTACAAATTGCCATTTTTTTTTTTGGTTTTGTTGTATTTAGTTTTGTTAGTTGCCTCGCTTATTTTATGATGAGCTGTTTCTTTTTTTTTAGGGTTTAAGGTGTGCAGGAAATGATTATGGCAAATATTTATATTTGCACGATGTCATTTGGGCACACGAAAAGACGGAAATAAATTATTGATTTTTAATGTTCATAATTACATAAATGCTTATGTATTTATTTTAAAAGCTACCTCACAATCATAAAGCTATGAATTTTTATGTGAAATATTTAAAAAGGGCTTGTTTTCTCATAATTGACAATGATATGTGAAATTGAAGATTTATTACTAAATAAGTAATTAATTTGTATTATATGGTATTAAATTGAAATATAAGCGGTAAAATCTGTTATTAGCGCATTGAATTTCTGTGCATAAGTTTCCAGCTCTTAATTTAATAACCAATATATAAGTATGTGGAGTTTAGTGTTAACTCCAAAGTTTTGTTTAGTATAAATATAATCAGGGGATAAATATTAAATCGACCAGACTGAGGAGTAGTTTATATTAGGATTGAGTAGTTTATATAAGGTGGTGAAATACAACACTAACTAATAGAACTAATAGAATACTGGGGGACTCCGAAATGGTTGTCTGTTCCGTCTGTCCTATATACGCTATATACGAGGGTAGTCTGAAAAGTTTCCGACCTCAACATGAGGATAGCAGCCATTTTGGGCTCGAAGTTGTTGTTTGACAATCATTTGAGCTAGTAAATGTGAGTGTGAGTGATACAAAGTGAACAAACGCGACACCCAACCCGTAGACAGCTTTCTCATGTCTAAATCTTGATGTAATATGCAACAAATACGTTCTTTGGACATGTTAATAGCCACCGCTAACCCTTTAACTTTGATTCGGCAAGTGTCTAGTACTATTTTCTTATCGCCAGTACTTTGCAGTTTTTGGACATCCCGAACATTCATCGTCACCCAAGCTGTTACGGTCAACTTTAAATTCAGCTGCACAAAATTTAACAGTGGTAAATAATGTTGGAGAGTTGCCGTACACAGCGTCTAATTCATCTTTGATTTGCGTAGGCGCATTTCCTTTCAAAAACAAATATTTAATGACAGCTCGATATTCGTTTTTTTCCATTTTCTTAGCTGTTGGCTCTTGATATTTAATGATTTCTTGGACAGATTTCCAAACTTTTTTGTGTTTTGTTGATACTGGGCTTGAAACAAATTATTATGAGAAAAAAATACCGACAAAATCTATGAATGGGGGGTTGTTCTGGATGGCTTCGTGGTCATTTTCCAATATTTTTGGGAATCCGAGCTGATCCCCCCTTCGGGAAAACGCATTTTTAGTCAAATCCCCATTTATGTTATAGACTCCCTCATTAATATATGGAAGAAATTTAATATATAGAAGAAAGTTAATCTAAAAGTACAAGGATTTATTCCTAAATGATATAATATTTGCATTTTAATAAAATATATTTACAATAATTATGAAATACTAAATATGTCTTAAAGAGAATTCAGTAACATATTTTTTCAATCGCTCTACATAAGATGGATCTTCGATCATATTTATTTAATTCAATTTTAGAAACTTTCGGTGAATAGGTTCTTCCGCTTGTTTAGATATCATATTCAAATTCTTTCTCTCCCCTACATAAACATATTGAACAATGCTTACAATTTCTGGCGTGGAGGGTCTGGGAATGATGTCTGAATAAGCGGGAGAACCCATTCACCGACCGTTTCTAAATTTTCGGATAAATACAAAATAAATACGATCAAAGATCCGTCTATTGAAGAAAGCTGTTATCGAATTCTCATCAAGACATACAATATTTGGTATTAAAATAAATAAATAAATATAATTTTGAAATGCATCCTTGTATTTTTTTTTAGATTAACTTTCTTCTATATGTTATATTGAGCTATTAATACAATAATTTATAACATAAACAGGGAATTGATCCTTAAAGGTGTTTCCTTGCCGGAATTAAAATCTCTTCATGATAGCTTTTGAGCATAACTTTAAGTTTTTTGGATCAAATCAATGCTTTTTCCAATCAAGCAGTGGAGTAATTGGTTGGCATGGTCTTATGGTATATGCAACTCTGGGTAAACTGGCTGACGAGAGAATCGGATAGTTACGACTAGTGACATTTATTTCAGTAGTCAAGGCCATTAATGTTGTTGTGAACCAAGAAAGGAGAAAGGATTTTGAAATGATATCTACCTATACACCGAAAGTTTCTAAAATTTAATTAAAGAATTATGATCGAAGATCCATCTTATGTAGAGCGATTGAAATGTGTTACTGAATGTTCTTTAAGACATACCTATTTTGTATTTCTATATATTAATGCGAGAATCTATAGCATAAACGGGGAATTGACTAAAAATGCGTTTTCTCGAAGGGGGGATCAGCTCGGATTCCCAAAAATATTGGAAAATTTTTTTCTCATAATTATTTGTTTCAAGCCCAGTGTGATCAGCTTCCGTATTATGGTTGAAAATGCCTAGCTTTGCATTTGAGCCACTGACTGAAGGGAAAATTTCCACTAAGTGTTCAAAACTGAATCTCTGGGATCTAATGTCTTGAAAAAGTTTTGGAAAAGTCCC
The DNA here is from genome assembly GCA_963691655.1 of Toxonevra muliebris. Taxonomy (NCBI): domain Eukaryota; kingdom Metazoa; phylum Arthropoda; class Insecta; order Diptera; family Pallopteridae; genus Toxonevra; species Toxonevra muliebris. The sequence goes on along the minus strand of OY829327.1, from coordinate 11,753,153 downwards.
AGTTTTATATGAAGTGTGGGCAAAAAGATTTTTGAAGTCTCAACTAACAGGGTGTGAGTAATATTACTGATCACTGGAACAAAATGATTTTTTGGATAGCGACTATCCCATAAACATAACAAGCAGCAATATTTGGTTCAACCGATTTGTTAACCCCTTTAGCAGTACGATAACTTTTAAATCTCTGCTAATCTTTATGGAAATGAAATATTTCTTTTAATGAATTTAATAAATATAAGCGTTTAGTATCAAGTATTTTGAGATTTATATATAGGTTAAACCCCGCAAAGCAGACAACAAATTATGCATTCAATCGGAACAAGCAGTTCTCGTTTCGAATGGAAAAGCAGCAACTCCAATTAGAAGTAAATTATATCTCAACTCTTTAAAAGTCCATCAATGAAACAAATTCATATCATATAAAATTTAACGAAAAGCCAAAAAACGTAGTTTTCTGTTTGACTTCATAAATGTTTAATACAACATTTCTTTGTATAAACATTTGAGTTCCCTATAGTTTCCTCGACCTATTATAAAACAATAACTTGGAAATTTAAAAAAACTACAAAGAAGAAATTTTTCTTAAGTAAATTTGAGACAAGTTTTAACCATTTATGGGCATCACTTTTTTTTATTTGCCATAGCTATAGAGTACTACAGCAGCCACACCAGCAGTTGCATACTACAGCAGCAGCAGGCACTAATATAAGCATCAACATCAACAATATAATTTGCATCATCTTCTTCCACTAGCAACGCTTCATCTTACACATGTACTTATGTATTTTGCCAAAAATATAAAAAAATATAGTAACGAAAAAAAATTTAAATAAAAATTTTCCAAACGACATGAAATGGCATAATGCGGGAGTGCAATTTCCCACACTAACACTACGCTGCCTTCAAAGACAAATGCCTGACATTCCCAGCAACTGAAGCAGCTGAAGTTGATGCTGTTGCAGTTGCCAGTTGCTGCTGCTATAGCTAGTAATGATTATGGCAATGCTGAGAGACACACACACACACACCCAACATGAGATTATGGTTGATGTTTGATGAAGTAAACAAACGACATAGTCACCTACATTTGCTATTACTGCCGCACAACCAGTCAACCAACATTAACAACAACAACAATATGAAAACCGCCAGCCAAACAACACTCGCCTTTTGGCCCACAAAAATATACAATGACGACGAAGAGTTTAAGTGACACACTACCATGCAACATGAGGCTGTAAATTGCTGCTGCCACTAGGTAGTTACCACCACAAACACTTCTTGTAGTTTTTGAATTTAGAGATGCTACTCACTCAGCAACCAACAATAACAACATCAACATGTCTGCGGCGCAGCATCCATCACTTCCTACCCTCCAACCAGAAAGTAACCCACAAAAACTGAGAGTATTTTCAGTTAATTGTAAAATTGCATGTGCAACATATGAGCATGCAAATGTATTGGTTTCGAGTGCGCACTCCACACATACACACACTTAAGAGTTATCATCGCATTTATGAGCATGACGACTTTTACTCTCATGCAATTACTCGCTGTAAACATTCTCCGGCAATGTGAATATGTATTCTCTGTGGCAGTGGCAAGTTGTGGTGGCCTCCAGTTATGGTGGCTGCAGTTAGCAGTTGCACTGCAATTTATCTATTCGTACACGTATACAACAACTTTTAAACCGCATTACCCGCAAAAATCGCAAGCAGCAACACACCGGGACACACTAGAGTCAACAATTGAGATGATGTAAGCTCCAAAAGTCTCTCGATTGTGCCTATGCAAAAATCTGATGATGCATCACCCGCACCGCCGCGTTTGGTTTTTCTTTCTTCAGGCAACCAGCCCATCACCCACCACAATATGCTGTAAATCTAGCAACACACTAACGTTTGTTTGCGGTATGTTGTGGTGTGCCGTGTACTTTTCTGAAGACTTTTGTTTTTACGCTTCAGGTTTTTAGCCGTCGTCGTTGTCGTCGTCATCCACGAATGTAAATGTTTGTCTCATGCCAGTTGGGGCATCTTCAATAGATTAAAATCTATTAAAGCGCACAGTGGATTTAATTTCGAATTACATTTAAAATGTTATGTAATTTTTAGTTTTTGTTTTTAGTTACCTAAATATCTTTCATTTGAATTACGAAGACTACACTACATGATGTACATGATTTGGCTGCTAAATAAAAATGAAAAGTAGATTTTCCTGTGTAGATTTTTAGTCTTCACTAATATTAGCCTTTCTTCTATATGCAAATTTTGCAACAAAAATAATTGATTAATTTGTTGGCAATTGCAAAGTTTGCTACTTTCAAAAAAATTTAAATAGATTAAAAAAAATATATCAATAAAAATTCAATAGATTGTAATATGATCTATTACCTATCTTCCTTCCTTAATAAACTGAATAATAAACAATTGATTGTTTTTAGTAAAAGAAGGGAATTGTATACCTTCTAATGTACTCATTGATTGATGTGCTGGGTGTCCAGACCTAATCTGATGATGGCTGAGCAGCTTCTCAAAAGAGTCAGAGATTGTTGACCCACGGCAGCCATGAGATCCCTTAGTGATTACAAAGAGGAAGCAATTCCCGTCTTCCGCTTCACCTGAAACAACTAAATCCTCCGTGATGAGAAAACGGACGACATAAATATCAAGATTCCGAAAAAAGGTTAAAGAAAATAGGATAATTGGGAGTGGCATCTGTGTGTTGCAGTCAGTCATTCCATCCTAAAAGCTTTGAGCTGAAAAATTGAAAAGGTTACAGAAAAATCACAAAAATCGTTAAATTTCCTACATTTTTTTTTTTTTTCATTTTTAGCCAACGATCAAAATGTATGAAAATTTCTTGGGTAAGAGGGTGGAGAAGGGTCAAAGGTTTTATCTCCCAAATCTGATGGCCAACATACTTCTTGAACATATTAACCCTCTATCAACCCTTGTAATGGGTAAAAAAATTAATTCTTTCGAAAAAGGCAAAAAGACCCATAGTGAAGGAAGTTAATGGGTTAATACATCCAGAAAATTCTACCATAAATTGCTGAATACACAAACAATCTCAGATTAAAAACTAACAAGTTGTCTCATATTGCGTTTACATGAGTGTTACGTGGGATGGGGTCATCAACTGCGTTACGTAATGGCGATTTTATACGATCAAATACAGATGTTTTCAAAATTACAATTTCTTATAAAATTGGTCAAAAATCGCGTTACGTAATATGTGAATGGATCCTTATAGTTTATTATACTTAATCTGTTAGAAATGCACAAATTTTAGGCACATGTAAAAAAAATTAAAAGTAAATTTTAAAAACACCGAGACCCGTAAAATATTTTTTCCCGAGTTCCAAAATTGATCCAAGTGGTAGGTTGTTTTGACTCGTTTGAATATCATGATATCTTATGTAAAAACCATGCTAAAAATAAACCTTAGTCATTTTAGAAGACTCCCAAAATATTTTGGCTGGTTAATTAAAAAAACTTCTAAAAATCGCCTTTGCTAAGTGGGAAAGTTTTTCATTGGGCTACTTTGTCTAAAAGATTTGGATAATGATGGTATTTAATACAATTTCCATTATCCATTAATATGGGATTCTTTTTAAAGGACCCACTGAAAAACTCATTTAAAACCACACGAAAATTTATGCGACAACTAAAATGGGCTTATTTTGTTCATATAACATTTTTTATTTTACTAAATGATATTGACCTCTAAAGATAAAATTTGGTTAGAAAGCAGTTTTTTGTGACGTCACAGAAGTAAATTTATTGTTTATGGATTGTATTGCTAAAGGTGTTTAGTTACACAAATTTTATTTAATGAATGGCAACCTAAAACAAAAAAGGTCTGAAAAAGTAGGAACAAATTTTTTCCGAAACTTGAAAAAAATTGAATCCAAAATAAAAGATTTCACAAAGTTTGGTTCTTCTGCCTTTTTTAATTTCGTTTATGCATTAATGGGTTAAAGTGGACACGATTTCCCTTATTTTATTCATATAATCGTTGGTTTCTGTTCGATTTAAAAGATTTTTGGTATACCAAAAATCAGTAACAAGGCATAAAAAAGTTATTATCCCGAGTTATTGGGAAATTTTTTTCAATGTCAAGATAAACCCTGAAAAATACCGAATTTCTTTTTCAAATTCCCAATTTTTTTTTTTCAATGCCCAATACACATCTGGTAACCCTACCTCAGCTGAATGAAGCTAAAAGCAATTGATAGGATCGTCACGTAATAGCGTGTCGTCATGGATGAATTTGTTCTTTTTATATCAGATAAATAAAGAAGAAGAAATATTTTCTGAAACACAAATAACTCGAGGAACGATTTTCTGGACGGTGAACGAGTGTTATGATATCTCGAATTATTATAAATCGTTCATAGCTGATTCAAACGTGGCATGTTGAGTATTTGTTGAATATGAAAAATCCTTCGGTTAATCCAAAGGCTGCTGCCATACTGTTTTTTATCTTTTTTGTGGGAACTGCAAAAGAAGTATTCAAGAATACAGCACTCAGACAAAATAAGTATTTGGACATCCTTTAACCGGTCAATTATACATATAAGTATATGCCATTCTTTTTTCTTTTATGATCAAATGATGCAGCGCTCGTTCATGATATGGTATGATCAACACATTCTATTATTTTTATGGCTGGTTGATTAGTGACTGGCCGATGCAATGCTGTGACATTTGTAAGCAAACAACCCCGACGAACTTAAAAAATGGAAACTTCTAAATGATTCCAGAATTTTCTACTTATGATTAAATCATAGACAACGTCATTGATTTCAATCAGCTCTACAAACTTGAAAATAAACCAGAAACAAAACAAAAAAATAAAGCTATCTTACAAGTTGCAACAATCTAAAGATGTTCTAGAACTTATAGTACATCACAAAAGACCTAATGACAATGACAATAACTACATACGTAGAAACAAAAACAGCAGCAACAAAGGTAAGTATTCGTACCTGCATTAGAGAAATATTAAAAAAGGAGAAGTAAAACTACACCACAGCAACAAGCACGAGTAAGCCTCAAAAGCGCTTAGAAGAAGAGTTGCTTCTTTTTTCTTTACTGCTGCTGTTGCTGTTGAGGCTGCTATATGTATGTGGAAGATTATGATTATTTGAAGCAGCAACAATTGTTGTTGTTGTTTTTACAAACAATACCATTGCTTGTTATGTATTGTTGGTTGGTACTGTTGCTCTTTCGATTGTTGTCGTAGTCGTAGTCATCTGCGGGATTGCTAGCTGCTGTCGCGCTGTTGCTTGTTTATATTTACTTGTGTATGCGAAGACGACGCTTTGCTGCCGTTCGCTGGGTCGTTTCGTCGTCGACCTGTTGGTAATAAAGTTAGAGATCGTTGGTTGAATCGTTGTGGATGATGGGCCCAAAGTGGTTTTCCTTTCGCTTTTAAGAAATCATTTTACTTCGAATTCGTAAACGATAAAGTTGTGCATCGCGCATCGTTGTGTTGCGCTACGACGTTTTTGCTTGTGCGTTTCAGTTTCATTCTTGTATTACTTTTTTTTTGTCTGTTTTTGTTTTATGATTTCGGTTTGAGCCCAAATAAAATTTTCTTATGTTTTGTGTTGTTTTTTAAATTACACTTTAAACGTTTCGTTGAACATTCTAAATGGTTTTTTAATGTTTGCAACATACGCCGCGGCATTTTTTGCATATACTTTTCCACTTGAGTGCGTATGAACGTGGATGTGTTTTCATCTGTTTGTTTTTTTATTGTATGTAGCAAAGACAATCGTTTAAAATTGTGTTTACGCTTAAACTACATGTACTTATTCTTAAATAAAAATATTTTAAAACAGAAAAAAAACATCGAACGAACGGAAGTTCTTGAATAAAAATAATTTTTAAATTTTAATTGCATTTGTGTAAAATTGCATCCTTTTAGTTTGATGCTGTGACAAACATAAAAAAGAAAATTCAAGTATAGGTTTATAAAAAATAAAAAAAAAACAACAACAAAAGATTTGATTCTTTTTATTTTCAGTGTTTTTACTTTTTTAACTTTTCCTAATAATTTTTCATTATTATTGGATTAAATATTGGATTATCATTACTTTGGATATTTACTTGGAGATATATCACTAACATAATGTATGGTTATAATTTGCCAGCATGCGCTTATATTTGCGGTAAGTTTCAATGGTATCCTTTGAAAGGGAAAACTTATTTTATGCGAGATGAAAGTTAAATTCAAAGATTTTAATAATAATACAGACCTGAAAGGTTTTAGATGATCGAAAAAAGTAGTAGTTTTCCATGTATATTTGTGCACAGAATCTGATTTAGAATCTTTTCAGGATTTCAAGAAATCTGAACCCAAAAGTGAGAGGAAGGTTTACCGTTTTTTTTCTCTACCGTTTATAATATATAGAAAACTAGTTTTACTAGAAACTGGTAATACTTTTCTTTTCCATACGAGTTCAGTTTTTGTTCCAAATCTTAAAATCATTAGAGTTTTGTAAAATTTCTAAAAATACCAAATGACAATTTTTGTAATTTTCTATGTGCTATAAAATTCAGAAACCATTTTCCGAATCTTTTTATTAGTTTAGTTAAACTGGGTTGATTTACACTTTGTGTCATTTTTGTTCAGATCTTGAAATTTATTACGGCTCTTGATAAACTCTTATCTTAAAATGTAAGATATAGATTTTGGTTTTATTTTGATTTATAAAACTTACTTTTCAAGCTTGACTACTAAATTCATAATATCATTCCAGGGGGAAAAGATAATCTGTAATTGAAAAAATAATCTGTAATTCGGGAATCTACTGATTACGGAATGGATTATTTTTTGCACGGCGATGTCACAACTTTTACTGATTATTTATCCAATTACTTTCGTAATGTATTGTCTACTTTGGTAATGCATAAAATATTTACTGAGTATTTGTGGGATTACTTTCGTAATGCACTGTCTACTTTGCCGTTGGGATAATAAAATACTATCACTCACAATTCAAACATTTTTTTAGTTTATCCTGATACCATAATATCTCCCTCAGATACAACAAACTTAATTTTCATATTTTTAGGTTACAATTTTTCAAAGCTGCGATGATTTTCGGATTCGGTCGAAAACTGAGTCGAAAAGAAATTACATAAAACCAGTTTCTAGTCAAACTAGTAAGAAAAACTTTAGAATTATAACCAAAATCAACATTTTTACGATTTTGGGTTATGATCACTCGAAATCTTGACATAATCGAAAAATTCCCATCTCAATTTTGATTTCGAAATTACTGCTGCTTTTCAATCTTTTTAGAAAATTATTTATTCTGATACTTTCAGAATATTGATATCTCCTAAAAGTATCAGGCTTCTAAATAGGTTTTTGGATTGGGTTTTCCTGAAAAACGTTTAGTTTTGATTGAAATTTAAATTATTGTTTTTGGAAAACAATATTGAGCCATAATCGCCAAATTATCGTAAGCATCATTTTTTTTTTTTATAAAAAAAATTTAACGTTAACACCAGGAAAAAATTCATACATGCACATTGTTAGCAATTCTAAAGAAAATCAGTTTGGATCTTTTAGTTTCCTATATAGTATCATATAAAATAAAAGCTAACAGATGAAAGATAACACAGGCCGACAAGATTTGGTCGAATCTTTTACCCAGCAACAAGAATATACTTTTCCGAAGATGATTCTAGCCCGAGGTAAGAATTTTAATGATTCCGCTTTTCGAGGTATTCTAACCTAAAAGTGGTTATGTTACATCGAAAGGTAATGGGATCTAAAAATGGGATCTTCCTCTTAGATTTGGGCAGATATCTTCTTTGATCTTTGAGTAATGGTATGTTGAAATTAAGTAGTTCGACGCATCAACTGTTCTACACAAAATGAGTGAAACATATTTTAATATAGATTAACAATCGCCAAAGCCTCAAAGCTCGCAAACCTGTATAAAGCAGGTTTAATACATGTTTTTCGTAATCACTAGCTCTTACACCCACGTGGAATTATATACGGCAATTTCAATCTTTTATCAAAAACCAATAAATAATTTACGACACGAATCTCAAATCCAAATAACCTTTAATTCTCCAAAAACCGAGAAATAAATCGAACTACAAACCTAAATACGTTTTGAAGATGAAAAGTAGGTTTTTCGGACCCCATTAATGGTTTTATAACAACTTAACCGTAACTGTTCGATGTAACATAATCTCAAATATTTCGAAAAATCGTGATTTTCGCAGTTTTAGGTTAGAATATCTTGAAAATCGGAGACATCAGAGAAATTCTGACCTCGGTTCAGCGAATCAAAAGCCTTTGGAAAAGAATATTCTTGTTTCTGGGAAAACATTTGTCGACCTGTGTAATTAAGGGTTGGTAAATGAGGGATGCTCAGAAAAACTGAGTGTCTTCAAGATAGAGGAATTGTTTGTGTAGTACTTTTGAAACATAATTTTAGTTTCTGATACCTGTCTCAAACCATCCTAAGATTTCACTTTTTATTTGTACTTCCTTATATCCATCTGGAACTATTTTGTACTTTTAGTTAAATTTATTAAACCATTGACAGGTTTTAGTTAGTTCCATCAGTTCTCCGAATAAACCTAAGAAAAGGAATCGATGAATTCAAAGCTTGAGGCATTTACAAAGATGTGGTATTATTGAGTTATAATTAGATACAGAAATTCAAACCCTCGAGACCATCGCACCAAGAGAACTTTCTGACCTTCTCTTATTGAGAATTTTTCACAAATTTTAAGCCATCATATAGTCGTTTCTGGTTTACCGAGATTTGTTGATTGTTTCCTATACTTTATGGTCCATTTCTATGGATATTAATTAATTTTCAGGATCTAAGGCTGCTCGAATTCCGCATTAGTTTATCTATTTCCTTCCATATAACTATGTCTGAACACCGAAGTTTTGTTTAACGTGTGTTGTTTATTTCCAAATTTAACAAACTTAAGACTACTTTGTATCGTATGGTTATGATGTCCAGTGCAGCCCGGTTGTCCACAAAAATAGTAATCTTTAAAGAATCGAAGACTTGGCAGTGAAATATACTTTCGTCACTTTCACTGAAGTTTTACCTAGATAAAACCTTACTTATTTATACAAAGCTTAAGAAAATTTAAGGAGCAAAACGTCTGGAAAATTTCCGGGCCCTCTTTTATATATTTGAAAAATTGATGCTTAAAACTTAAAAAAAAGTTTCTGTTAGTTTGTTAAAATGTTTTTCACTATTACCCAGCTTATAGGTGGAATTTTACTTCCACAAAATTTGTTCTTGAAATCGGAAACAAAATTTCCAATATTTGTTTATAGTAAAAACTTTTAGGGCCAGGTCTACTCTTTTTGTTGCACATCTTTGAAGGAACTTTTGTCTTTTATGGAATACGGCAGGAACCATTTTCCAGTTGTCATAAGATTTCTAAATATACTAAAAATCATTTCTAAAATGATTTGAGTTGGAAATGTTGTGAACTAGAAAAAGCAGCTGGACATAAAATAAGGATTTTTACTGAAGTGGTAGTACATAGGTACCTAAAACTATAGAGGCTGGTATAGTCCAACAAATAAAGTCAAGAATAAATAATGAATTTAAAAATCAAACTAAAGACAAATTATTTATAGACAAACAATTTTTTTCCTAAAAGTCTGCAATATAGGATTAAAAAACTAAGTGGTTTTAGTACAGAAGCCACTGTGTCCTTAAGGAGCCAACTCTGTGGCACTTAAAAATTTTAATTACATCGATAAAATGAATTCAAAATTTGTAAAAACTCACATTCGCTGATTTTGGCACTGAGCCAACGAAATAAATAGTTTAAAATCTAAAATCTTAGAATAAAATTAGTAAACCATCAACATAATTTTAAAGTGACATTCCAAATATTGACCACTAAACCTTTTTACCACGGAGACTTAAAAATTCCCATCTCTTTTTCTTGCAAAAAAATAATCAGCTCAAGGGTGTTTGAGCATTTTTTTTTAACCATAATCAATTGCAAAAATAATAATAATAACAATAATAAAAGCATTATTTTGCCAATTACAAGGTTATTGCTATTTTGCACATTTAAATTGTCATACATTTTTGGTTTTCAACGCGCGCATAAAATTTGCTTCAATGCGCAATGAGTTCAATTAGTCAGGCGTGAATTGTTTCTTTTGCCTCTTCTTTACTTTTCGAGGTACTGCAAAAATCCCCGAAAGGTCTTTATTATTTACTATTACTAGTTGTGTACTGTGCTCATTGTTATGTTGCAAAACAAATATCCAAATACCAAATCCTACTCAAAACTTAAATATCAAATTTAAAATAACATGACAAGACAACGAAATCAATTTTTAATGAGCTTTTGATGGCATCTTTAAAATTAACAATTCGATATGGATCATTAATGCGATTTTATGCTTAGCGTGAATTTCTTTTCGGGCATACCATCATCTCAGAAATGAAAAATAAAGAAACGAATAATTTTTGATTGATTTAGTAACCATTTGTAGCTTTTATTGTAGGTACACGGTGCATCTATTGAATTTTGTATTAGAGACTTTGATTAAAAACATTTTGCATAATCAAAGACGTTTTTTTGTTTTTGTAACTTTATGTTGATTTATTCGATTAAAAACTTTAATACGCGTGCCTCTATATTATTGTAGTTTGTAATTGGTTTGTTGTAATATTGGAAAAATTAATTAAATTAACAAATGGGTTTGGGCATTACTAGCGGATTCAGACATTGCCTAAGAGAGGGCTTTATTTGTCGCCGTCTTAACTTTTATTTTATTCATGACAAACTATTAATATATATGAGATTTTCTTCGGTAAGGGAGGGGGAGTTTATCCTCATCTTCTAGTGATGAACACTAGGCATATTATGTATCATTCATATGTAACTATTTATCTATTACATTCTATGTACTCTAGCATTCAGGCTGTTGTAAGAAATCTGTGTCATCTTGTTCGATGTGAAAAGCCATCATAAATAATCGATTGGTAAACTGTAATATCTTGAAACTTATGATATAGTAAGAAAAAAAAGAAAGGTTTGTGTAGTTTGGTTTAGAAGTTTGCACAAACATTTCCTAATTTGATCTTCTCAAATATGGGTAGGGCAGTGCATATTTTTTAGTATTGTATGTATTTCAAACAGTCATACTCTTCACCATCAGCAATCAAACGTTACAAGATTCAGAGCAGTAATTTAGTAATAATTCTGGCGTTTTTGATGACCAAAATGAGATTTTTTCACTTTTGTTGAAATACAATTCTAGATATCGTATTTCTGCTGTGAGAGAACAATTCTACCAGATATCATTAGAATATAAATACTGCACACATATTTTTAATATACGCGTTTACCTGCCTTAACGTCAACGTATGCGTAAAGATACTGTGCTCTAGATGTGCACACTTTACTCTGTCATGTACCTTCTCTCTCTCTCTCTCTCTCTCTCTATTTTACCCATTGATCGTTTCAGCGTTTGGAATGTCTATGTACTCTCTCTTTATCTCCACTATGTCGTTGTTTTTTTTTCGTCTTTGTTATTTTTCAGAAGTAATCTCGATAATAAGTAAAGAATAGACATAAAAATGGTCGGTTTTCTTTTCGACCACTGAACGGTGCAGTGAAGGTTTTGAGGGTGTGAAGTAAAGTTCGGCCGTGCCTAAACTTTACATACCCTCTCGGACAGCATAAAAAGGGGAGAAATTTGATGCACTGTTAAGTGAGAAAGTGTATGAGAGAGTATGAAAACAGATCTGTGTCAAAGAAAAAAATGTACATACATACATACATACTGGCAGTATATCGACACTTTTCTACAGCTTTATATTAACCTTGTTTGCTGCAACAAACTACGTTTGGGTTCAAGGGTATACTGGTCATTCATGGAACAAAATGGGAAACAAAATAACTGGTAATTCATTAGACCACGAAAAATACTACATAAATTTGAAAAATTAGATGAATAATATTCCCCTACATTACTGGAGTAAAATCACTAGTAAAATATAAGTTAAGTCATTTATGTAAAATATTTAACAACACAGAAATCAAATCGGAGTCATCACTGGGCATTGTAGGGACAGCAAACTTCCATAGGGTAATATGTGTCGAATATGTAGGGGGCAAGAAACAGGAGAGCATACTCCCATGATACTGTGCTCCGGTTGTGCTGTTGCTGTTACCTTGGTTTGTAATTCATCAATATTTGCCGCAGTAATCTGAGAACATTATTCCTACCTACTTTATCTGTCTATCTAACCAGCATTCAAAACTTTACTGGTGATAAGTATTTTGGTGCTTGGGTGTGGCACAATCTAAAATTGCATACGTCTAATATTACTATTACTACTAATGTTATGGCACAACGGCCCATGGAAGGCCTGCAACGTCCTTTCCGTATTCATTTACATAGCGCAAGTCATAAACTGTACACGATTTTAAGACACCTACAGTTTTATGCCGAATTTGAACGGCGAAGTAAAAAGCTTCTCTTATATGTTACCAAGACGTGGTGACATATACATACGTACAGTAGACCACCAAATCATTAGAAACACCACAAATTTTCCCTAATTTTGTTTGAAAATATTTTAAAAAGAAGCTGCTAAACTTTTTTTATGGTGACAATTAGGGACCGATCTTTCAAGTAATAATGGACAAGTGTATCCCTAATGCATAAATTTAGTTTACTTTTTATAAAAATCCAAGCAATCGCTTTTAGAAGTATCGTGATAAGAACCTTTGTCGTTGTAATCTGGTTTCCTTATAGGCTAGATTAGATTAGATTAATACGGAGGTGGGCAATATTTCCCAGATCACTGCGGCCATCTAGGGCCTATTGTGATATACCTCAAAGATTATTGTGTTTATAGTTCTCCTATGAGTTTATTTCCTTTGAGGAAATTTAATATCTCTTTAGGAGAACAATCCGCAATGTCTTGCGGTTGTAGGATAGAGTTTCCCAAGTAACGAAGTCGGGTCCTCATTAGACCTTCACAGTGGCATAAAATATGTTTTTAGCCTATCCTTATAGGCTAAAAACTAACAAAGTTTTTAAACAATAACCTCTTCTGGGAGGGCAGGTCCATTATGAGAAAAAATAGAGGAAACTCGTTTTTTGAGCCTTCTCTTTAAGACAGATACTGAAGTCAACCTAGAGAGAATGAATTTTCTGGGGTAAAAACAACACACACTTATCATCATCATCAATTCCTTTTGTCCCGAATGGAACATAGGGTCTCCACAAAACGTTTCCATTGCGTACAGTCCTTCGCAATGACTTTAATTTCCTTAAATGACTTTCCGGTAGCACTTCTCTCCTTTTCAAGCGTTCTCTTCCATGTGCCTCTGCTACCTTGCGGGTTAAATTCTAGTACCTGTCTGCAGATATCAGTTGGATCCTTTCGTAAGATATGCCCGATCCATTTTCACTTTCTAAGTTTTATCTCAGACCGGATGGGTATTTGCTTGCTCTGATCCCAAAGATATGCGTTGGAGATTGTTCTGGGCCACCAGATGCGCAAAATCCGCCGTAGGCACTTGTTAATGAAAACTTGTAGTTTGTTGGCGAGCAGGTTCGACATCAACCATGTTTCGCAGCCATACAGAAGAACCGATTTGACGTTAAAGTTAAAAATGCGCAACTTAGTAATGGTGGAAATCCAGACTTTGTTAAGTTGCGCAAACGCGCCACGGGGTTTTGCAATTCTAAACTGAATGTCATCTGCTTCACCTCCGTCTGTAGAGATAATGCTTCCCAAGTAAGTGAAGTTGTCGACATTTTCAATATTGGCATTTGTCGCGCAAAAATTGCTAACACGATTCGCCACATTCACTCGTAGCGATTTCGTTTTCTCCGTATTGACCTTTAGACCAACCTTCTTAGATTCTCGAACCAAGTCGCCGATCTTATTTTGCATGTCTGAATGCTTCGATGACATTAAACATATATCCTCAGCATAACCGAGATCCTCCAGTTGGCCGTTGAAGTTCCAGTGTATACCTTTACGGTAGCCATCCACACACTTATGGTCGAAACAATAATCAGGGTTAACTCTGATTTATAGATATGGGCTTGGTTTTTGGTACAAACAAGAATGTATGTCCACATTTTTAGATATGATTAGATTTGAGGGTGGACTGGACAAATCAAAGCACTCAGTCTCAAGGATCATTGTACTATACCCAAAATAGAGCCAGTAAAAGAAAGTAGAAAAACAAGAAAGATATGAGTAGGACCAATGCGAAGAAGAAACGTTTTACGTCTCTCAACGTCGAACTTTTTTGATTCACTTAGAAGCTCAGGTTGTCTCACGAAACTCTTTACAATTCCACAAGAGCCAAGCTCAAACCCACGAAGTAGTAAAATTTAGCTTCTACATTATTATTTGACAAATCGGTTCCAAATTGTCAACAGAAAAAAGTTTGGCAGCATGTTTTTAAAACTGTTAAACTTACTGCGTTTCCAAACAAAATTAGAGGAAGTTAATAATGTTTCTAATGATTTGGCGGTGTACTGTAGAACAATATTAATTTCCACTTTTTAATATTTTGCAGTTCTTTGTAATTAAAAAAATATGCGCAAAAAAGTACTAAGCAAAGAAAAATTTAAAAGCCTACCTTTCAACTAAGTATTATGTGAAAATAGGAGCTTGTTTAATTTTCTAAAGACTGTTTTTGTTGTACAATGAAATCTCTTATTTAATCATGTTTAACAAATATAATCAATTTAGATGGTACAATTTACATCCATTAATATACTTAATAACTTAAAGTATACATAAGCTGCATACACAGTTTGCATGTTCATTGAAGGTAAACCAGAAATCTCAAGAATCACGCAAGATATTTAACAGAAATTTTTAAAAAGTAATTATATCAAAAATGTATGCATACACGTATTTATATGTTTTTAAAAATATCACATACGTATGTATAAAAATTGTTTTCCTACGCCTTCTTTGAGTTAAGCATAAGTGTATAAACACTTGTAAGTGGAAAAATAAGAAACATATTTCACTATAGATTGTATGTATATTCAAAAATAAAACTTGTTATGCCATGGCAGCTATAACTCATCTTAAAAATTTATACAACGTACATACTTCAATAAACGAATGAAATCAGTATCAAAAATGTAATAAAAAATTTTGGTAAAAGATAAAAATCTTTACGAGTACTTGACTAATTGTTAACCTCTGCTGCTGCTGTTTTAACAATTTTCTCATACAAAACAACAGAAGCAGATGCATTGCAAGTTTCATAGAAATTTCAAATAGTACAATTAAACAACAACCAAAAACCAACAATATTAAAGTTCCATAGTTCACTATACAACGAATAAAAGATAAAAAAAAAAAAAAAAAAAACAGACTCAACTTGAATCAAATCTAAATGTAAATTTTTGATCATTCATTTGAATTAAACGCAAAATTCAGAGCAACATTACTAAGGAAATTTGTTGGTAGATGGATAGTGAGTCGTAGTTGCTTCTAAGTTAATATTGTTGCTATGACTGCTGATGTTGCTGCTGATGATGATGGATGAGTGAATGAAATTGCACAATTTGACTGCAATTTGCTTTTGTTATTTGTAATTGTATTTTTTTTTGTTTTATTTTTTTTTTTTAGTTTTTCTTTTTTGTTAAGCAATTGTACAGAACGAACGAACGAACGAACGAACGTCCTGTGTTTGTGCAATAGCGGAATAACTACAGTTCAAGTGTCTACCTATCATTAGGAAATAGTATTTATTTAAAAAATTAAAATTCCTAAAACTTTAATTCCTAAAAACTATTATAACCGTGCATGCCTATTAAAAACCAATTGAACTTGAAATATTTAACTGAATACCAAAGTATAATCGATTTAAAAAAAAAATCCATAGCTATATGATTTTAATTGCTTAACATGAGCATTTGTTTATTTATGAATTTATGTTATTTTAAAGTAATAATAATAAATCTCTACAAACATCAAGCTAACTCAACTCAAATATTCATAGGCATCACTTTTCACATACCTAAATTTCGATTGTTTATTGATTACCCCCGTATCAATTTATGTTAAATATTAATCTCCTCTCTGCATGCACTTTACTTTTTTAATTTTATATCATATGTAAAATTGCCAATTCACTCTTTGTCAATTATATGAAGAATCATATATTTTTATGTTTGAGCATAGATCACGAATCACGGGGAATGTTATTTTGAAGCGATTCACCTTCAAAACAACATTCCCCATACTTCAATGTATAATACATATGCACATATATAAATAAGACGTGCATTAAATTTATATGCCAAAAATTATAGCTTACTATTTAAAATACTTATCTTAGCTTCATCGCCGTCATGAATGTTTGAAGTCTTAGGGGAATTTAATGGTTGAATGCCCAGGGCGGCACAATTTAAAATTATATATATGAAATTATACGAATCAAAAGAAGATACATTTATGTATAAGATAAGGTCGGCGTGCCGCAAGTGTTAAATTCATGAATTACCATAAGCAAATTATCGCTTTCAATTCCTGGTACTATTACTACTAGTATTATGGCACAACAGCTCATTGAGAGCTTAGGCTGAACTTTTCCCATCCTGGAAAATTTATAAACTTTAAATTAGAAAGAACTAAATTTTTAAGAACTTACACATCTCGCATTTAGAATTTACGAATATGAAGAAATTTCAAGCATTTCAAAACATAAAAATGAAATTATGAGGGACTCATCCAGTTGATAACTTAACGCTTTTTTAAGAAGTATAAATTTCTATAAGAAAAAGAGAGAAAAAACTTATTAGAATCCAAAATATTTCGGTTACAAATTTATTTTTTTAAGTCAATTATTTGAATTGTTTCAAATTCATATGTTTCTGAGTGGCTGAAACACAAAGTAAACAAATCTGGTATATATTTCTAGTCGCTAGTGGATCCAGAGATTTCTAAGGGAGGGAGGGGGGAGTTAAAATTAGGTCCACGTCTCATCTTCGTTATAGATCACGTTGGGCTGATCACTTTCGGCCATCAAACGAATAGTATGTGACGCAGACGGTGATAGTTTGTGTATTAGAGCTTCAGTAGTAAGCCAAGTTTTGCATCTTTATAGCAGCACAGAGATGAGGATGGATTTAAAAGATTCATTTATGTGTTGGCGGCTATTATACGTATGTGAGTTGCAAATGTTTCGCAGTTGTAAGAGTGGAAGCTATTGTCCGCTGATATAATGTTTCTCTTGGCTGAACTTATCGAGAACATTTTGTTTGGGTCTTTGTCTTTTTCTGATTCGACCAATAAATCATAATTTTTGGACTGCATAATCAAGTGTTTAAAGGATAGAAAGAGATATCGTAGACGTAATCGAGATCCTCCTCCTTTTCGGTAAAGTTCAACGCTGACTTTTAGTTTTCTTATGTAATGTGTAGTTAAAAACCTGGTCGATAATTTGGAGGAAAAGCATCGAGGGTATAAGACAGCCTTAACAGATCTCGTATTCTGGGCTGACAGGCTCAAGGTTTTGACAGGATGCCCTTGCGCATGTTTAGTTGACTCTATATTTTAAACCTTTACAAATCAAAATAAAATACTGTAAATATTTTAAAATTGTCGTTTTTAGTTTCCAAGAACACTTGTACTGGAGACAGTCAAAATTTCTTATTGGTTCTTTCATACGGGTAGCAAAAAACAAAAAATCGATAGCACAAATTTTTCATAAGATATGGGATCGACTTTTTACGTATTTTTGTGCGCTGGATTAGTCTGCGATATCGCTATTAATGCCTTAAAAGCGGGGAAGAGAACCAAGCCTTATGAAATCTGGCATAAGCGTTTTCGAAAATTGGACAGGTCATTTTCGGTCCTTACTATGTACGCATGACCTCGATAGTCTAGTGGGTAGTGCACTAAACTTTCATCTGGGAGGTTCGGGTTCGATTCCCGTCTACATCTGGTGGTTAATTTTCACAACTTTCTTATATTCACTACCAATATGAAGTGCATGAGAATTATAAGATAGTGTACAAAGTTTAATAGTGCCACAAGTTTAATAGTGGTCAGATCGGCAATATTGATATTGCATGATGTAAACAATTGACTGTCTCATACCCGGGTACACTCCCCTACTATTTAACATATTGTAAATGTGGAAGATTAGAAGAAAAATTACAGTAATAAAAGCGAATAAAATTATCTGTATAACCAACATCGAAACGCGTTTGTTTTTTGTTATTGTGTTGGTTATCCTATATACGCAACAAAAGAAACACAACTAATATTAAGGATGTGTTATTATTTTAGCACGCTCAAACTGGAAACCCAATGAAATCAAATTCTATATTGTCTATAAAGTAGGGCACTCTAGCCTTAGAACGGCCCTGCTTAAATCGCCACCACCACCATCGCACTTATTCATCATCAAACTTCACAACTTCATCATTAATTTAACTTGCCACGAAACATGAGTCTGCTACATGAGCAGCATATATTTTGATGTAGGTAAATATAAATTTGTATGCATGAATGTACGATTTTACATTCATCATCCGAATTTTAAGTAAGTAGAGAGTATCGGCAACTTGTGCCAGGGTGGCGTTGTGTGGCGCATATGCTTCATTCAGCAGCGTGTATTATCGCGCAAAGATTGCGTAGTAGAATCAATGTTTTGGTAGCTAATAAAAACATAATCGCTGGTATTTGAATGTCAGTTACTGTTGTTGTTGCTGTTTGAGGTTGCTTGCTGCCCATTATGCAATCCACATTGTTTTCAATCAATTTCTTAATCATGTGAACCTTTTTTCTAATAACATTTTACGTCTTTTGTTTTTGTCGTCTTATGCTTTGTTTTTCTATTTTTTATTTTTTTCATACATGCATAAAAATAACCACTCGTAAATAATTATAGATAATTTTTTTATTTTTCTCTTGTGTCATTAATATGACTCTAATGCCATCAACTGCAAAAATCCCAAAAATAAAAAAAAGAAACAAAAAATCTTTGACATTTTGAAACGGAAATTAAGAAATTGGTTGAGGAAGTTTCATTTCATTTCTTAGCTTTTCCTCGAAATTATTTCTTTTTTTATCTTGTTTTATATATTTTTTTTTTTAATTTTTATAACGTATATGGGAAATAGCAATTTGATAAATAGCATCGAAATATTAGTTTTTGTTTTTCTGTTTTTATAATTCATGAAAATTAAGTTATTAAATTTTTTTTTAAGTATTTTTTTTTACAATTGCCTTTTTTTCATCGTTTTACCATTAAAATTTTTTCGGGTGCTTCTGCTTTTATTGCGCTACTGTGCTGAAGGTTGTGCTTGAATAGAAAATAATAATAAAATATGTACAAAAACTGATAAATTGTTTATTACATTAAAAAAAATTAAATAATTGTAAGTCTTCTTCCGTGTCTAACCAAAATGGTTAGGTTTTTCAAAAGAAATTAAATTGAAATTATGTTTTTTTTCAATTATCAATGACCTTGCCTATAGCTGAAATACCAAGGAGTCTTGGTTCATCGGTTTTTTTTTTTTTGCCTATTCTGTTTTTATTTTAATATAAGTGGATAGGTCAAGAATATTTTCATTGTAAGTATATAAAAACAATTCTTACTTATTGTTGTTTCTTTTTCAATTGTAAGCAATGTTACATAAATAATGTTAAGTAAAGCACTAAAAACTCACCTAGTCATTCTTTTTTTCATATGTATAAATAATGTTAGTTTAATTTACACTAACTTCACACCACTTAGCAAAAGATGTAAAAGTTTATAAATTCGTATTGGTTACTTTATTTTTGAACTCTCTGACAAGGCTAATTGTTATTTTTGGTTTGAAAAAAAAAAACAAACGGACTCGTTAAGTTTAACAGTGTTTAGCTACTTTTGAACAAAAGACACGAGCTATTTCAAAATGGTTAATATTTTTATAAACACTAAACTATTGAAATCATTACTTAAATATTGGTTAGTGAAAATTAATTTTATACTGATGGTTGATATGTACTAAAAAGTTCAAGAGAATTTCCATTCTTGGGAAATTTAATTGGTGAGTAACATTTCCAATTCCTTGGAATTAGGAATATAATTGTAATTGAATTAGCATTTAGCTTCTTTTTTTTTACCAGAGTAATAGGTAACGAGAACTCAGTTAACCAACTATCCAAATAAAATCGTATCCCGATTTCAATATCGTTTAAGCTTTAATTCACAGATATTATAGTAATCTCAGATGAATTGTGATGTAGAGAAAATATCTAATCGGTTGCTGTCCTAACTAACTTAGGACAGTTTTCTCAATGTCCGATTAAGCATTAATCAGAACTAATTACTACTACTAACCGTCGGTTAAAGTTCGGATTATAAATGCTTGAACATAAAATTATTGAATAAATGAAAAACTCAATAATAAATAAAATAATAAAATAAAATTTTCAAACAGAGGGCAGACATTAGAAAACAATTGAACTTTTTTATTTGGAATGAGTTTGGATTGAAATAATATTTTTTGTTAGAAAAATACCATTCCTTTCAGAACTTTATTCATTCTTCTAGGAAATAAGGTTACTAAAATAAATACTTTATTCAAATTTGTATATGTATTAGGTTGAAATACATTCCGATAGGGTTAAACTAGTTGATTTAGTCTCTCAATGCTCAGTTAGAATTATTTTTTTTTTAATATTTGAAGCGGGTTGAGGGTCACACATCTTTAGTTGGAATGGAAAGTTTAGCCGAAGTCAACTGTCTTCGATATAAAAATCTTAAATCATAAAAATCTTAATCCAATAAACCTCCAAACCTTATTATAAGATATTCTTATTCTTTCAATTACAGTATTTTCTGTAAAAGGAATGAGGAAGTTTTGACTCCGTCCGGTGGATTTTTTAATAAAAACTTCTTGTAAAATCAGGTTTTAGCGAGAGGACAACCGAGTTGTACAGAATTAGAAACTTTTAGCGGGAAAAAATTATCCACAAAGGTTTCAAGCGCGATGAGATTTAAAATTGTCTCAAGTCTTTAGTTTCGACTCATCAGTGACAGTTAGACGGTCAGATGGCCTTATTTGTTGGTTCTTGTTAGTCATAAGCTCTTTTTTGTCGATTCTATTTACTGGTTTCAATCAGTCTGTTCGTTACTTCTAAATATCGGTTCTAACCAGTCAGTTCTTCTACATGTCAGTTCGGTAGCTCATTGGATTCTATTTACTGGCTTTAGCTAGCCATAGGCCTTTATTCGTTGTGAACATTTTTTGAATGAGAGAAAGCTTCAATCGGAATATTAATTCTTAAATTTTGCAAGCCTTTGTTATCGAGTTTTGCTATCTAAGCATTCACAAATCTGTTTGAGTTTGATTCTTTTTGTGTTGAAGACTTTCATAACTGCCTAAATATTCGAAAAATCAAAACAAAGCGAATTTTTTCTTTCAAAACATGCTATCTCAAGGGTGATGTTTCATGTTCAAAATTCATTAAATACTTTTGAACAAAGTGCCCCGAAATCTTTATCGATTTATTTACCAAAAAAAAGTATCAAAGTATCGCTACTACTAAATAAAATAGTTTAGGTTTTAATATACCAAAATTGCTAGAAATGGTCAAACTTTAGAACCTAGTAAAAACCAAAAACTTACTCCAGGTGCTTAAAACAGATTTAAAAACACTACTCTGAAACACTTCCGCTGTTCAACAAACATTCGTTGATCCCAATCAAAACTTTTTTGATTGAGATCAACAGTTTTAATTTTGTAATAAATATTGTCTTCATTTGAGTGACAAAATATAAATAAATCTATGCATTAAAATAATTCATTAAGAAAAATTATTATTTGGTCTTCTTTTTATACATTGCAGCAATACTTTTAATAGCCAGCACAACGAGCATTCTAGGACAACAACAACAACAACATTTCTATCGTAAACCATGGCCAACTTACAGTCTACAAAATATGCCACAAACTCAATTCACATGCCATGACAAAATACTCGGTGGCTATTATGCAGATGCTGAAACTCAATGTCAAATGTTTCATGTGTGCGTTAAAGTGGCAGGAGTTGGGGTAAGTGTGTGTGTGTGAGATATATTTAACGGTAGCACTTGATATTAGCCAAGTTAAAGAAAAAACTAATCGAATTATAAGCATAAAACTGCAATAGATCAAAGTGTGAGATATATTAATGCATGCATGACTACGAAATCGAACACCTCGAAATGAAAATGTTAAAGTGGACGGTGATGACGACGATGAACGCATAGATGCAATTGTATATGCATTTGTTGTTGCTGTTATTATAGCACACATCCATTGATATATCGACTAGTGTGGAACAAAAAGAAAACGCCAAAATACAAAACGAATGGGAGCTGCAAAATGTTGAATGTCGCGCGACGTTCACCAGTCCACATCACACAGACAAGAATTCGATTTGCTATTTGTTTTTTTTTTTTTTCATTTGTTTTGTTGTATATATATGATTGTATATCCAAATGGCAAAGTATCTTAGACGGTTGGACGACAATAATAAAAACAATATACATATAAATGACTTGTTTTTTATGTCGTCTCTGCTTGAGTGTTGTTGCTGTCTTCCACATTTCGTGACTTGAAAACGTCTTCAGCTGATATTTTGCGCGATGTATGCATGCTGCACACTACATTTGCGTGAATCAAATTGCTTTTCTGCTATACTTAACAAGCTTGAATAGCTGGCTGAATGTCGGCTCAGAGTGACCTTTAAGTTTACTTAAGTTTTTCACTTTCAATGTATGTATTGGTTTTGAGAAATTCAGCACCATTGAAAATTTAAAATTTCGATTAGCTTTTAAATAAATAACTTAAAGAAAAACATTAAAGTAGTAACTAACAGAAAAAATTATATAATATTTTGCTCTGTTACCAATAAGCAGAATTACTTTAAAGCCATAGGTGGCAGGTAGGCAGGCAACTAACCTGTTTTCCAAGTTGCAGCAGCTCTTGAAGTTCGTTGTAGGCTTCACAAATTATTTGCAATTGCATATATTTTATTTTGATACTTAATAATGAATTTAGTTACTATAGAATTGAATTTAGTGACTCTATTTGATGTAGCATTTTATGCTTAGTAACCGCTGCAATAGCTTTTTGTTGTATCAATAATGTTCTTCTATTGCCATTATTGACATTATGTTCTACCGTTTGCGGTTAGTGGTTTGTATTTTTTTATGTCACGTCTAATTCATGTAACATTTTATGCCGTAATGATATGCGAAATATCAAAGTTCATTCTCTGAAAATGTTATTTATGTGTAGTTAATTTCATTTTTGTTTTGCCATTAATTTTATTATTTTTATTATTATTATTATTGTAGCTCAATGAACATTTATTAGCTAATTAAATTTATTTATTGAGAAAATTGTTGAATATTATGCAATGATGCAATAATTTTACCAATAAACTGTGATGATTTGCCAGATCAGTTTTCAGGTACAATTAATTACAGTCGTAATCGGTTTATTTCCCTCTCTGCACAAGTTAGTATAATTCATATTATATAAAAGGCAATGAAACTATTAATAAGTCGGCTCAAATGATATAGGTCACCGACACATAAATGAGTCTAACCAGTCGAGTGTGAAATTTCAGAAATTTTCAGAAGGTTTCAGATATATGAGTTCATTCTATTCTTATACAGAGATCTCTTTGACTTTAGTCTCCTTGTGGTTAAAATAAATAAGAAAAAAAATGAAAAAACTGATATATATATATTAAAAGATTTTATAGCTTATAGCTTTTAAGTATTCATTTTATTTTCTAAAAAATGCAAGTATATCGGATAAATTGAAATTATTTCCAAAAACCAATCATATAAACTTAAAACATAAAAATTATTTACATTACAATATCATACACAAAATTAAACTTTGCTCTTTCTTCACTTATTAATATTTATATTTCATCTCTCTTTAATAGGTTCAAGACTTTCGATTCCTTTGCCCGAATGCCACCGCTTTCGATCAGGAAGCGCAAATTTGCGCCGATTGGGGTGATGTTGATTGTGAGCAGTCGGTTTTGTATTATGGTAGCGATAATTTTGATTTATATCGCATTGGGTCAGGGTTCGAAAGTAAACGAGCGCCTTTGGCAGAAGAAGAGGAGGCAACATTCCATTTGCAGCGTGCAGAAAGTGGTAAGTGAAACTTTAAAAAAAAGCCTCTAAAAAATAGCAAAAAAAATTAAATCACAAACAACATAAATCTAAAATAGACAGTAGATTGCATGTACTAAAAAAAGAACACAAAATTTATGTATTTCATTTCCATTTCATTTTCACAAGCTGATATAAGACGTTCCAAAGAGACACGCATTGATCAAAAGTCACGCCCCGATCAACCACCAAACTACTCAAAGACGCGCAATTCATTCCACAATTATGCGAATTTAAATGCAAATAATCAGCCAAAGCCACAGCAGAATGAGCAGCAACAACAAAAGAAATTGGTAGATGTGGTAAAGAGACCGATTGTTAATTATTATACACCAACTACCAGCACAACAACAACTACCACCACAGAGCGTTATTATGATGAATCGAAACGTAAGTTTTGGAAAATGCTAGTTTTAGTTTCAAAGATTTTATTGAAAACTTTTTCTTGCTTACAATTATAGAAGATACTGATGACATCTTTAAAGGATCACATAGTTCACATTTCTTTGCAAATCGCAATGGAGGACGTGAAGATGATTTTATTGACCATCCCGCGGCAAAAGCAAAGTTCAATGATTTTACCGACTTTAATAAAAAATCCACCGAAGCTTCGACGATAAGTGGAAAAGTGCGCAACCAACCAACTCGTTCCAAGCGTCCAACACAAACTGTGGCAGCTAGTACTACGACCACAACAACAACTAGCACAACTGTGCCACCAAAGCTAATAAAGAAGGTAACGCTTCAGGCTTCATACAATACCGATTTCTATGACTACAATCAATATAAGTCAACAACTCAAGCCTCAACAACAATAGCAGCCGCAGCAGCACCAACGCGTGCCAGCTACAGCAATGCAAATAGATTCAGTTTTGGTGCAGTGGGGGCGGCAGCTTCGGTGGGAGACTATCAAACACAAGAGAAAATTGTACCAACTACTTACAATCCAGGAAATAATATTTATCGTGTGAAAACCACCACGCCCAAGTACACAGAAGTTAAGCGAGTGAGTACTAAGACCGGCGCATATACCACAGATCAAAATCAAAATCAGCAATTTACTGCGACCAAGAGCTACAACAAGCCAACAATCTCAGCGCGAAAATCACAAAAGCTTGAGCGCACACAGCAAAATCTGCTGGGACCACAAAACTCGACATTTGTCAATCACAATGAATTCACTGAGTTTGCGAAAGTGAAGACGCCAGCACAACCACAACCTTTTCAACCGGCACAAGTATTTCGTCCGCCAGCAGTGACTCAGCAAAATATTGAACCACAATTTTATAGGACGCGTGGGGGGAAACAACAGCAACAGCAGCAAGAGCAAAAGCTACAGCTACAAAAAACGAGAGTAAATACTCAAAATCCAACACCTTTCAGCGCAGCTACACAAGCACAGCCAAAACAATTACAGCGAGTCAGTGGTGCCAGCACCAGCACCAAGAGTGTGACCACGGATAAAGTGAAAACTACAATTAGCCCTGATTTGCGACCACGTGGTTTCACTAGCCGTGGCAGCATTAATTACAAAGCCACCACACAACGTAGCGGTGAACTGTATACACCGACAACAACCACTGGATTAAAGAAATTCTCAACGCTTGTGCCTAAAGATCAATATGCGCCTACGACTTTTAAGCCTACCACTTATAAAAAATCTTATGAAAATTATTTCAACTATCAGACACAACAAACTGTGAAACCGGCTTCGGCCAATAAGCCACAAAAATCTGTTTCTGGAACCACCACAAATATACCCACCACCGCTAATCCTTACTATAATGTCGATGAAGATGACGGACAATATCATCCGGAGTTGTATGAAATTGATTTTCCCAAAAACCGCTTGAATGCACAGCGTGCTCAAACCACTACGTCTGCTCCTTATACAATAACAACAACAACTACTAGAAGACCAGCTCACGTCACATCCAACTACAACATTCAAAATCCACAGACGCATCTGAAAACACAGCAGCAAAGCGCTTTTCAAAAGCAACAAGAACAAGAACGCGACGCGATACCCGTCGACTTGAGCGATGAAGAGGAACTTTTCAAAACTGCACACTCTTTGAACTTTGGTGCTGCTAGCATAAATAAATTGCGCGCTGATATTTACAAAGCGGAGAAAACATCACAACAATATAATTCGCAATATAGTCCAAATATAGAGACTTCTTCTAGTCCGAAATCACCGTTCAAATCTACTTCTACAACAACAGCGTACAGCACTACCACACCATTCACCACACCCTACACATACCCCACCTATCCTTCTACGACAATAACAACCAGCAAACCTTATCAAACACCAACTACTTTGGCAATAACTAGCACCGCCTTCACAACAACTAAGCGTCCCTTCACTTATCCTACCACCATAACAACAACACAAAGAACTACAACGTATGCGCCACCAGCAGTAGCACCAGCAGCAGCTGCTAAACCTAGTAGTAAATCTACCGGGAAGAAGGGTAAGGGCAAGAAATCTTCAAAGAAATCTACATCAAAACGTCCACCACACGCTGATGAGGATACTAGCTATGATTATGCTTACTATGATACGGATTCATTGAGCGAGTCACCGCAAGAGTATCCAGAATATGAAATTGCTGAATTCGCTAGGACACGCAAGAACTGAGAGGGCTCTTTGGGAACACAACACAAACACACACACACAAATACATTGAACACACACATGCACACATACCACCCTCATACAACTCTGATATTTAGCAATCATTATTTATGCTCCTTCATATAAAAATTTGTTTTTTCTCAAATTTGAATACCCCTAAAAAATATGCAGTTATTAAGGGAATTCATTTTACTGTGTAACTTCTTTTTTCTTGACAAGAAACTTTGGTGGTCTGCAGACAGTGGCAATCAAGGTCGTATTTAGCGGGGGATTTTGGGGGGTGTGATCTCCCCCACTGAAATGTGAAAGCTTCCTTCTAATTTTAGATATTAATTGCCGATAGATGGAAAAAGACAAATTGAAATCTATTGAACAATTTTTAAATTTTTAATATTTACTTCTATCGTTTTCATTCTAATAAGCCAGAAATATAAAAACAAATAAACAATAAACAAATTCGATTTGTTATTTTTGACATGGGGTTTGACTTCGAATTCAGTGGAAGTGAAGGTGAGGCTGAGCTATTCTTCATTCGTAGTTTTTCTGTTTCGGATTTAAAGTTTAGGTCCTGGAACTGAGTTTGAAAAGTTTAAAAATTTGTTCAAACTAGTATGAATTATCCGGTCTTTGTAAATTTAGACTTATTTGCAAGAAAATAAAAAACAATGCTTAGTTTCCCACTACCACATGGCTGGGTAGAAGCGATTAAATTTACGAAAAGAAGAAAAAAGGGAGATTGGGATGGAGTGGGAAAACCGGAAGCAAGTGATTTTCTTAAAAAATCTTTAAATGCAAAATTGACTCTTAATAAAAGTATTGTCTAGATTTTAAATTAAATTTTACAAATAGAAATGGAAAATTCATAAACGCATGTTTCACCTCTCCATCATCATCTTTGTTTCTACTGTTCGTAAATCTAACTCGTCGCAACAGCTAGTGCTAGAAAAATCTAAGTTTATTCATCGGATATTTATTTCATCGTTCAGTTTATTCAATATGTGTGCACATTTCAGCTTGATCGATTGCACAATTCCTGAGAAAACAACATACGTTAGAAAGAAAATACTCTCCCGTCCTCCGCTTTGGACCCGTTAATGATTGTATTTAATGCCTTGTATTTAAACATCAGTTTCATGAAAATTAATTATGGATATTGCCTCCCCATGATAACTCCCCACCTCCCCCAAAAAAAAAACCTGACTACAGCCTTGGCAACAATTATCCTAAAATTGAAACGAAAAGAGCCGAGGGAGAAATCCTCCAAGATGACCTTTGATTGAGTGAGTTTAAATTTCTTAAAAGCGATTAGGACCAATGAAAGTTTTCGACGCTGGCTTCTGTTTTGCCCTATACCTACATATTTAGAGTATAATGGAGACAGCTGTGGCCGTTCCAGTAACTGGACAGTGTAAATTGGCAATAAACCCTGTATTGTTTCAGCTATGAAACGAACAATAGGTCATGCAACGTTTCAAAATATTGATACTGGTTTTAAGATTGGACGTTATTATTCTGGGTTCCAACAGTTGAAGGGCAGCTTACCACTCACCAGTACTAGGCATATCACAAAAACCTTGTTCCCTAAAGTCTACAAAGTAAAATGAGTTCCATTTCTAAAAGTTATTTCCATACACCTACAAGCATACACGTATTTATTTCAACTTTCAATTTCATAACTTATTAATTCCAAGAGAGTTTAGTGAAATACTGTGATATCCATTACAGTTCATTCGAATAGATTCAGAGCAGAAAAAAAGGAAGCGCAGTAGTGCAAAATTTGAAGAACATCAAAATAACTATTCTAATAGGAATTAGAATTAGAAATACGAACCTATTAGAATTGTGGCTTGCTAGGAACCAAGCATGTGCGAAAATAGTAGTTTCGCTGGCCTGTCCGAGCCAAAATTTCTTTACATTCGAATTTTTGAAACAATCTCTAATAATTAGAATAGTTATTTTCATTATTGTCTTTTGCATTGCTTCATAAAACATACTTCAAACCAAAAGGTTATAAATTTGGATCAATCTATCTCCATGGACACTATTCAATTAAACTGTAGTGTATCTCATGCTCATATGCTGTAAATCTCATAGTTTTTCAACGACCTCAACAATTTCATCCAGTCTCATCAATTGTATACGATTTTTTATATTTTCAATACTATTCATCACACATTTAATTCCCCCCTCCCTTATTTCTTGAACTACTTAGGTGCCAGAGATAAATAATAAAATCTCAATTCAATAAAACTTCCGTTTTGAAATACTTATCAACAAAAATAGTTAAAATTTTGTGTTTTTTTTTTTACATACATATATTAAATCATTATTGATTTCGTAACATTATCACACATACACACACAAACGCGTGTTTCTAGTTATTTTTAAAATAAAAGAAAAACTAAAAAAATTAAATGTTCTTAGTCGTTAGACAATTATTAAACATTTCCTTTTTAAGTTAAATTGTATTCGCGTTAAAAATATTTTTGGCATTTTTTTCAAAAATCATTATAAAAGTAAAATATTTTTTTTTTGTTTTATACTTGAAAGTGAAAATTTTCTATGCATATTAGTTAAGTTCGATATTGAAATTTTACATATTACATACATATAAATATAAATAAATAAAATGAAACGAAAACTACAACATTTATATTTAAGTTTTTGCTGTAAATAAAATTAAAAATATATTAAATAAAAGTTAACTTAAGAATGATGTTTTATTATAAAAATAAACTTTTCTCTATCAGGGCAATTTGTGGTAAGGAGTGTGAGATGGCTCCAGTCCTCAACGAAACCTTTCTTATATGAAAGTATTAGTTAGTAGTAGTAAAATCCTAGCTGGGTTTTGGTCCACCTCATCTCAAGTTTTTTTTTACAGTGGGTTGGAATTTCCGAATATTAGTTAAAAAATTTAACGAGGAACTTTTTCAAAGAATGTTTTATCCCATCAGCTTCCACCTATATGGGTATTTTTTGTCTTCAACAAAGAAGCACACAATTTAAAATATTTATGTATTTGAACTGCAAGCAGAACTGAACAGTTTTAGTGACTATGAAAAAGATAGTCGATATGCGGAAAAGGTAAATGTAATTATTGGACCTCCAGATGGATGAAAATTTGCCAGTTATCTATGGTGATAACCAGTTTCCTTGCGAAGTAGCAAGCAACTTTGAGGTGGAGTACACCTTCAATGATGATAATGCGAATTCCAATGATAACAAATTGTGTATTGAGTTTCAACCATCTACATTCAGGGAAATTTGTCCTAACTGGAATCATTGAAACCACCGCCAAAATTATGAATGGTACTTAATGCGTTCATATAATGGATCCGGCCCTTATGAGTGAGTCGTTCAGGTCCAACTTTAGGACTGCCAGAAAATGAGCCCCAAAGGGACCATTTACTTGCACATATACAACGGATTTGGAGTTGCAAAACTTACTTTCAAGTCAAAATATAACGAAAAACAAACCAAAGACCAAAAATAGAACTCTCAACAAAAACAGTACAACTTGAGATCCAATGATCCACAAGGAATCAAAGGAAAATTTGTAATCCAAAATGAAGATAATTTACATCTGTGTGACCATATTCAAAATAGCTTTGTTTCACTAATTGATGATGCTCAGGTCTATAGTGTTGCAGTGATTTGTGGCATCATCGAAATGTGAGATGTTTTACTTTATTTCATCATTATTTCATTATTTTAACGGCCAATACTCTAGTGATCTAATAGTGCACAACCATAATTACGGTCCATAGATTTTATATGGAAACTGTGCTACTACGCACATTTGTTTGCGGATTAATCTCCATTTGAAAGTTAAGGGTTTGTTGAATGTACATTCGCAATCTAAGCCCTACTTACTTCCTCTCATATTCATATTAACAAGACGTCTTGTAAGAATAGGGGATATCCTCTTTTTATTGGTGATACAAAAATTCAAAATATCTGCAAATGTTAAATTACAACCTTCTCATTGCCATATCTTAATAATATGGCAATTTACAGCCAAATCAAATATTATTTTTTTTTGGAGTGCTAGACCTCAAATGAAAAGAGCAAAAATGGAGCTAGACCTCATTCCTTAAAATGCTCCCCAGTGTTATTTAATAGTTGTGAATGCTCAAGCAAAGGGATCTGACCTTATATCCCAAATCTTTAATTAAGTGGCTTGTATTTTCAAAGTTGTTTTCAGTACTAATAAATCTCTTGATTACTGCTTTCCATGCCAATTTATTGACTTCTTTATTAATGTTCAGTCTATTTATGTGCATAGAAGCTTAGAGTAAGGTGACTTTCATTATTTTGCTTAGATCATTTAGTCTAGCGGCTTTGATGTCGTACAAATTTTAAGCTCCCTTCATTCGCAAAGAAAATGGCAATAAAATTAAACATACAAAAGAATTCAATTGAAATTTAAGTTGGCAACTCGTTTCTACCACTACTGTGAATGATTGATATCGTGAAGTAGCAATAACAACCATAGATACAAACTAAATTGGTTTTCATGTAATCGTACACCAGCCTAAAAGTATGCATTAA
The DNA here is from genome assembly GCA_963691655.1 of Toxonevra muliebris. Lineage (NCBI taxonomy): Eukaryota > Metazoa > Arthropoda > Insecta > Diptera > Pallopteridae > Toxonevra > Toxonevra muliebris. Next base: position 11,721,755 of record OY829327.1, on the reverse strand, counting down.
AAATTTAGATTTTTTAATAAACATAAACATAATCACGTCAAACAGAAGTAGGTGAGAGTAGTTGTACTTCGGGCTTAGTTTTTGGACAAAAAAATTTAATAAAATTTTGTTTTTTCCGCATTGAATATATAGAATTTCTAGTGCGATTAAATACAGAATTTTTGCAAAATCAAACAACAAATTTCTTATTTAAATATTTTTATATTTCGTAGATATTACTCAGTTTGATATAGATTATAAAAAAACATTTGTTGTTCAATTAATTAAAATTAAATTAATTTAAAGTATTGCCTTAGAAGAGGTCTTTTTTAAACACAAATGAAGTCATTTCTTAAATGCAAATCAAGTGAATAGAAAATTATAAGCAAATTAAGTTCAGTCTTTAAACTTCTGTCGAACGCATCTAGGCATAGGGAACAAATACAAAAGCATATTGAAGGCAGCCAATCCAACGGCAAAAGCGCAAGAAGCAGCGACATCAATGGTTTCCTGTAACACAAAAAAAAAAAAATATTTATTATCATTTTAATAGAATGAAATCGTTAGCAAAGAACGTAAACAACATACATCCGGATCAGCTAAACCCAAACGTTCGTGCAGGAAGTCAGCAGGCTTAGGGCATATCACTGAAGCAGTTGAAGTGCAATTCATTTTACGCGATTGGAATGCAATACTATGCAGCAACGATGAAGCATAACGAGTGTGTGTGCCTTTGGTGTTATCCTGCAACCAGGGTTGTAAACCTTTGAAAGATCTAAATAAAAAAGATTTAGTTTAAAAAGAAGAATATTGTCTATTGTTTAATAATTAATCTGAAACTTACCGTATTGTGCCACTTGCCAGCGCTATGCTTATAACTAAAATATATGATACAGCAATTGCTGCATTAAATGGCACTTTCACTACTAATGAAAATGCAATTGTCAATTGTTCAGCTAAGACATAACTAGACCACAAGGCTACCAGTAGATATGAGAAGACAGTACCATTGGGAAATTTAGGATCCAAAAGTAGGCTAAAAGAATTAGTAAAATTTTGAATAAAAAGGAGATATTAGAAGCGTTTTTTTCACATACGGATAAATTACACAACTGGCTATAACCGCTGAGAGCAATGAAAATGGTATTGATACTGAGTTGTAGGCAATTAGAAGTGTAGCACCTGAGTAGAGGCCTTCGGGAGTATCTTGTGAGAAACGCTTGCGCCATATTGGAACTAGAAAACGAAGAAATCTCTATGAAATAATATACCACGTAAATAAACTTCAATTTAATTTACATAAGCATATTGTGGTTAAAATGCCGCAGCCATAAGACAACCCAAGTATATTTAAAATCATGCCATTTTTACTGAAGAATCCATGTGTATCATCCTAAAAGTAATAACAAAATTTAGTAAAAGGATTAATACGTTTGTTTCTCTTTCATTGCTTACCCCAATATTTGTATAGAATAACCAAATGAGTCCCATGGTAATTGGTAGTAGAAGCAAACGTAGGAAAAGTGACTTCATGCCCGCCATGCCACAAGAAAATGTAGAAGCAAGTAATTTTCTGAAATGATGGCCATGTTGTAATGAATGTTTAAGAAGTTTTTATAGTTTTTTGGAACAAAAATGGCTTAGAACTTTTCACAGCCACTTACAAATAAAGCATTATCCAAACTTTGAGTTCTCCTGGTTTGCCATATGCCAATGGTACTTTTCCTGAGCCCATATTATTCAGTGGAGCATCAGACATTGGTGTTTCACGTGAAAAACGTTCCACTAATGCCTCTATTTGTTGGCTGGATTCTAAGAAACGATCGCGACTTCTGTGAAATTAATATAAAAAGATATTTTAGAAACGTTTTGTTAAAGATAAATGTGAAATTATACCTGCGATCTACAGTTGACAAACACAAATAGTACATCAATGGATTCTCAAGTTGTGGACATGGAAACCCAATAGTATGAAAATATTCCAACATAGCACGTGTGCCACCAGAATAGACCACACCACCCAAACAAAGGAAAAGAGCGCGATCTAAGAATGGAAAAACATCTGAACGTGGTTTTTCCAGTGAAAGCAATATACCGCAGCCAGTTTTCTTGGCTGTATTCGAGAGTATAGAGATGAGCAAATAAGCGCTAAGTGGATCTAGGCCATGTGTGGGCTCATCCAGTAGTAGCATAACTGAAAAGGGGATATAAAAACTAAAAATTCCACAAAGAAACTTGTTTGAGTTAAAACTTACCAGGATCTCTCACCAATTGCACACCAATAGCCAAACGTCGTGCTTCACTGATATTCAAATATTCCACACGTTTGTGAGCAACTTGTGATAAAGCCAAATCAGCGAGTACTTGACGCACTTTTGAGCTTTTCAAATAACCTGAAAGCTGTAAGCAGATATTAAATTTAAATAAATCCATGAAAATTATGTGTGTTTATACTCACAATAGTTGGTGTGTAGTGTAAAGTTTGTGCTACAGTCAGTCCTGGTATGAAAGTGCATGATTGTGTCACATAACCGCAACGTTGCTGAAACAGTGCCTTGGTCAGAGGTGAACCATTGAGCAATACTTGACCGCGTGTAGCGCCATCTGCGCGACGTGATATGACATCAAGTAAAGCACGTTTGCCGCTACCTGTTATAGCAGAGATATAAAATCAAAAATAAGTTTTTGTATTTGAGAGTCAAATTTGCTTACCTTTAGAACCCAAAATTGCCATTACCTCACCACTATGCACAGTGAGATTGACACCTTTGAGCACTAATGCAGAGCTGCCACCTCCATTGAAACATCCACCGCCATCAACCTTTAGAATATTGAAAATAATGTTATAAAAATGTTTAAAAGTGGAACAAAAGATTTAAGCAACGAACTTCGTAGCTACTCTTATAATTTTATTCATATTTTGTCTCGTATTTTACCCTAATATCTATTTCTTAAATTCGTTTTTGGCTTTTTTCGCTCTTTACTCATTTTTGTACTTACCTCAGTAGTATGAAAAATATTATGCGCTTCCAAAACGTAATCGCTTCCGATCATTTTCATATCAAGTCAACGTGACGTCACACACACAATTTATGCGGTTTTTGTTTTGTTTACAATTTCGTTATTTATTTTGTATATGCACAAATAAACACATTCACACAGGTGAAAAACTGCCGAAAAACCAAAAAAAAAAAAGAAAGAAATCCTCACTATTCACACATACATGAAAAGTTGCACACTCTCTCTCTTTCTCTCTCTTGCAAGTGTTAGTGTGCTGCTGCGCTCACTATATATCACAAGTAAATTTAAATGAGAAACACAACAGTAAAACAAACAAAAAGATAAAAACAAAAAGACTCGTATCAACAAACAATCCGATTTCACGTCCGAACACAAACACCGCTCAGCGAAAACTGAAACTGGAATATTTGAGCTGAGTTAACTATATGCCAGTAAGTTTAAGCCGTGGTGGTATATAGCAATATAGCATTACCTGCACATACTTCCAATTGGTAGTTTGGAAAAGAGAGAGAGTGATCAAAGTGAAGTTTTAGAAGTTTTTAGCTCTTGAGATACTCTCGCATATAATTTTAACGTTTATTTTATTGTAAATATTGCCAGCTTTAATTTAGCTCGAAAGTTTTATATAATTTCCAAAATTTGATAACGAGCTAAATTTCAGTTAAAACTCTAACTTTATAAGATCGGTTTTAAAAAAGAACACTTAGGCTTAAATCAAATTTCAAGAACATTAAATCTTTTGTAAATAAAATTTATGTGCCTGTTTTTCTGGGATAAGCTCCGAAATAGCTGAAACGATATGCTACTACATATTAGGTATATGGATAGCTCTCGCACGTGCTATTTTTGACTCCAAAATTCAGCACTCCGTACCTACTAAAGATATTACCATGCAATTTGGTATGTGAATTACATGGGCTATATAGAAATTTAATAAGTTTTTTCGTACTGAAGGAGGAAACTCTACTTTCAGAAAATATTAATTTTACATAATTTTGACAATGGTCGATTTTTAGACTTATAAACTGAATTGAAAATTTGCCGCAGGGCTTCTCTCTTTCTTCTAAACAGTTTTAATGGAATAAATCAACTTGTTCCAAATGTCGGAGGGTATAATTGAATACACCAACATAATACTGGTTGCATACTTTACTGAATCCAGTAAAGATTTCTATTTTGTGAGCGTTACCCCTAAAAATTCAAATTAATTTTTATTTATAAATTTTTATGTTTTTGATCTGGTATCTTGGATCTTGGAGATAAATTTTTTTCTGTTATACTGTCATTTACGAATAATAAAAAACATATCAATGAGCTATTTTGGTATGCCTGGATAAACACGCATTGCTTTCACATACTTTAAGCAGTACCCTCAAAAAATAATTTTTATTCCTGAGCAAAAAATTAACCTCAAATAATAATTTTATTCTCGAGAAACGAAAAAAAAAAAAAATAAAAATCATAATTTAATTTTTTCGGTTGAGCAAAAATATAAAAATCAAATAAAAATTTATATACCAGATTGAAGGAATAAAAATCAGGCAATAATTATTATCTTTGATCGAAAATTAAAATTACAAAGAAATTAAAAAATTTCTCGTAGAGCATCTATTTTTTTCTTTCTTCCTTTCTATCTCTTTAACAAAACTAAAGATATTTTATAGATAATTATAATGATAGAATTATATGAATGTTTATTTACATTGTTTGTTCATGGAAATAACATTAAGGCAAGAGCATTGCCAGCTCCAAGTATTTCAGAATTCTGAGCACACAAAAACGTACACACACACACACAAACACTTAAGAGTAGCTTTAACTTTACTCCAAAACTGGAACTTGTTGAATTAATAAACAAAAACCAGCAACAATTTTAATTTCCAATAATAATTCCAATATATAAAATGTTCAATTCAAGACTTGCCGACTAAGATGGCGTCAGAGTCTAAGTTCAGTTCTCTGAGAGAGTTAGCGCACAGTAGATACTGCGCTCGGCGCGGAGTGTTTAAATAAATAAAACTTGTCTTAATACAAAAAATAAATAATAGTTTAGATAAAATGTTGAGAGCGTGCAAAAAGAAAATTAAATAATAATAAATAAATAACGAGAAATTATAATAAATAATTATAAAAAATTATTATAGGTGAAATATTCTCTTAAATATTGGTGTTAATGCTTTAAGCATACGATTATAAAAAATATAACAAAATTCTAATTAGAAAAAGTATAGAGCGGATGCGCGAAAGAAACATAAAATTGTGGTATCTTATAAATGCGAATTGTATTTGTATCTACACATATATTAATGCATACATATATATTCACTTGAAAGTGTATCCAACCAGAAGCATTTTGGAATATTTAAGCAATAGAAACAACATCAACATTGACACCAACATCATTATCAACAACATCAAACAAATAAATAGCAGCGAAACTATTATTCGATTTTAACAAAACGATAATAAAATAAACAGCATACGAGCAATTTAAGAATTTCCTTTTTTTTGTTGTTCAGTCTTAACATTTTTCGGTGAGTCTTTTAATTTATTTAACTTCAATTACATAGAGTTATTTGTGTATGTAAGCTTTACTAGATATAAATCGCAAGTATGCATTAGATATTTACTATACACCTGACTTTTTGTCCACTTGACTTATGTATGTTGAATATGTGTGTGCATGTGTGTGTGGAAGCGTTAATCTTTAACACATCATCATAATTATGAATAAAAACCACAAGTCAACAAAAAGTAATGTATTTTTTTTTCGTGAAGTGATTTTGTTGAGTTGTTAATAAATACTCCCAAAATTTAATTATATTTATAATTTTAATTTTTAACAATTTTTTTTGTTGTTACCAAATTTTTGATTGTGTACATTTCATCATAATTTTGTGTTCAATAATGCTGACGTATTCTCTTTTACTGTTACCACTTTTTTTCTTTAGATAGCACCCAGTGTAATGATTACCACAGATAATGATATTTGCTAGTACCTCTATAGTTACAATTACTTACGTTGCGTCGCTCAACGTCATCATCATCAATCGTCGACGACCGTCGTCATCGCTGGTAGTAGTCATCGTCGTCGCTACAGAAGGTCAAAGATCTGAAATAACAGCGTTTGTCTAGTGCGATGAGTAGAAGCTCTAGCCATGATTCTTGTAACATTTTCTTTATAAAACTTTTATTCTGGTTCTTTGTAAGGGACCATTGCTTGCTTACATAAATTTACACATATAATGTACGTACACTTATGTATATTCTAAGGTATGAGTGTGTTTGTGAAATCACACATACAAATACTAGCATAAATTCTTGGCAACTCAAGTTAAGCCACTGGAAGTTAGCTCGTCTGTCTGTATGTTTAACTTCTTCTCCCATATTTTTGTTTTTGTTGTACTTAAGTCTAAAAGTTTTCCTTAGCTGTTATTTTCTTATAATTCTTTTCTACATACTAACTATGTATTTTGTGAATTTCTTTTCGTTCTCATCGTTCTTTTCTTCTTCTTCTTCTTGTGATTCTTATAGCAAAAATTCTAGTTTTACTACCATTGCCATTCAATGTTTTGCACTTTTTTTGTTTGTTGTTGTATTCTTTTCTTGTTCTTTTGCATTCCTGTTATTGGCGTCTCTCTTTGTTGTTGTTGTTGTTTGTATGCTTAATTTTTGACACTTTAGCAGAAACTTGAAAAAGAAAACTTTGAGAGATTGAAAAGAATGAGAGAAAGAGCGAGAGAGAGAGAGAGAGAGATCTTCTATTAGAGATTTTTGGTTTTAAATTAATTTATGAACGTCATAGGATGATTTTTAACTTTTTTTTTTTTTTGGCTCAACTCTCTATCTAAGAATCGAACCCGTTGAACTGGTATACAGTTAAATATTTAAGTGCTAAGTCACCGAAATGGTTTTATTTTATTAGAATAAACCCTAGAGGCATTTTTTTAAAACCAAATCTGGCAATCGAACCTTAGGCAGCTGGGATTCCAGTTTCAAATTCACTTGTTCACTAAACTACCGAAATGGACTTGTGCTAGAAAAATTATTTATATGAAGAATTTAAATGTGGAATAGGGAAATGTTTACAGATAGATTTAGTGGAATGTGGAATTATATAGGACTATAGTGCGAGTTCACATGATTATTTTCTTTAAAGTATTCCTCTATGGGTTTGAGAAAGCCTAATAAGCAGACAAAGTTGCAAAAGCACGACTCCTGTGATTCTTGAACTGGCATAAACCACCATCCTTTAGAAACCTAATGAAAGTTATTTTCAAAAACTATTTCAAAACATTTCCGAATGCTTTTTGAGAATGATATGTATACGGTGGCAAATAGTTTTGCATGACCTTTGCAGATTCAAAGACTTGATTTCTGTAACTATACTGTAATTGATCCTGTAGGTGTAACCTTATAGCAACTTGTACATCAAAACTATAATGACAATCAGCGCAGTGCAATTCATAGATTCAGGTTATTTGATCACTGATCACATGTTCACTTTATTGTTGTCAATAGTCTACTATTTGTCAGAGCTGTAAAAGACTGCAATCAATTGCGACTTTAAATCACTGAAGTTACATTCAATGAATAGCATTTTGTGATTGCATTCATTGAATAGCAAATTTGACTAAAGATTGTAAAATTGAAATCATTAATCATTTTGCTGTCATTGACTAATTAATCATTTATTAAAATCATATGTGAATACGCTTTAAATGAAACAAATCATTTCATTAATTTTATTCATTAATACAAAAATCACTGAATACTTCAGACACTTGTTATCCGTGTATTGTTCACTTATACAATCATTTGGTATAGAGACAAAACTTATAATGAAAATAAGCAAAGCAATTTAACGGTTTTTCCTTGTTTCCTATGGTCATCCGCCCGAAGACTTGGGTCTCATTGCATTTAATGGCACGAAAAGAAAACAAAAACTGGTAACATTATATTTATGCTATGTACTTCTGGGCATATATATAAAAAAAATATACTTAGTTTACCGGGAAGTAACTAAGAGTAATGAAAAGCCTCAAAGTAGCTGAAGTTAGAGCTGGGTAAATTCAATTACATTACAATCCCAATTCCAATTACAAGGAACTGTTATTGGTACTTTAATGTTTTCAATTTCTTGGTTATGGATATTATAAAAATTATAATTATAAAAATTATAAGGAAGTGTAATCGGTAATTAAAATTTTTAAATTCCTGGGTAATGGAATTGGAAAAACTTTCAATTCCATTACAGAGAATTGTATTTTGTAATTAAAAATACATCAATTCCTTAAAGGAATTGAAAATGTAAATGAAAAGAAAGAAATTTATTATTTAAGTGAAATTAATTACTTTCTTGGAATTAAATTCCAATTTAGTTGGAATGATTCCTCTAAAGTAAAAAAAAAAAATTTCGGAAAATATTGTATAATGCTTCTAATAAACCGTTACGAGAGAAGTGACACGCAGTTTATACTGATTCGCTCATAACGGCTTATTAGAAGCATTTTGCAATATACAATTCTTTGTAATGGAATCGAAAATTTTTTCAATTCCATTACCGAGGAATTTAAAAATTTTAATTACCGATAACAATTCCTTGTAATGGAATTGAAGGTTTTATCAATTCTATTACTAAGGAATTGAAAACATTAAAGTACCAATTACACTTCCTTGTAATTGGAATGGAGATAGAATTTAATTCCTAAAGGAATCACTACTACCCAACTCTGGTTTTCACTATGTCATATTCCCTGTCAAAGAGAGAGAGAGAGTTTCCTTTATGAAATTTGCAAATATGTTGGTAGATAGTACTATGTAGATTGTACCTAATGTATCTTTTAGTTTGAAAAAGTCGGATAAAGGTACAATCTTGAATGACCTCAATAAAATTTGAGAGATTAGCAGTCTCAATTAAATTAGAGCATCAGCATCGTTTATATGCCAAAAACCCATACAGAAAAGAAAAACAACACAATGCTCTAATTTAGATATGAAAATAGGTTATGTAAACGGAAACAGTTATCTTATCCTATCCTACCATTTGCGGAAACACTTTTACTTTCCCAAATCTTGAAAATAGTAAGTAAATTGTAGCTTTAAAAAAGCTAGAACTAAAGCCAAAATACTAGGGCAAATATCAAATATTTTTTTATTTAATAATTCGGACTGGAACATTAAATCTCTCGGATCTGTAAATAAAATAAATTAATTAAAAATAAAATTAGTCATTCAGTGCAACTTCCATTTCGTTCAGTTTCCTGCACAGAACGCAGTAAATTTATAAAACAATATAAGAATGCTTTTTACTATATATGGAAAACAAAATTGAAACTACAAGTAAACTAAACATTCAAAACAATAACAAAACCAAAATAAATTTATATTATTAAAAATAATATAATTAAAAAAAAAAAATACTTCATTGCATAATGAAAATAGAATAGGAATATATCCGAACATAGATACTTTTTCGTTTATGGCAACCACAACAATAAGTAATTGTGGTTGACGTGAATGCCAACAACACCATACAAATTAATATTAATAGAAAAAAATAAAAATAAATAGAAAAGTAACTAAAATAAATTGAAATTTTCTTTAATAAAATATTAATTAATATTTTAAACATTAACGAGGACAAAGTCATAATGACATAGTTTCATAGCCAAAGATCTTAAAGAGAAATAGAATTTCTTCTACTTATGAATAAATATTAAATATATTACTTAAATTCATACATATTTCCTTTTTAATTTAAAGTTATATTTTATATCTTGCTGGAACAAGAAAAAAAAAAAGAAAGAAAGAAGAAAAAAACTTGCTCTTGTAATTTGTAAAAGCCACTTTCACAATATTTCGACAGTCAGCTTCAACTTCACCATCTACTTATAAAGCGAACACTTTCAATCTTCTTCTTCTGCTTCTGCAACAAAATTCCAAAGCATCTCATAAAAAAAAAACAAAAAAAAAAAAAAGCGTTGGTATCTAAAAATTGTTGGCTTGCTACACGTCGGTGAATGTTTTTGTAGAAAAAAAAAATAAAACAGTTCACTAAAAAAACAACGCGAAAAACAAATCTGCAAAAATGCAAAACTCCGTAAAATTTTATTATCTTTCTACATACACTTGGCATAAAATATATAACAACAATTTTTTAACTGCAAATATGTTCAAATGTTTTCATTTATAGCATTTGTTTATGTAGCCAGTTTTATTTTTGGTAACACAAAATAAAAATCAGTTTTCAATCAGCAATAATTATTAAGTATTATTTAAAATATCTCTCTAATAAATATGTGTGTATCATTAACATTATATGATTTACAAACTTTTAACGATTTCATTGTTTTCAGTGTAACGTTGAAGTTTATTTTTTCTGTTTGTTTTTCATAAGAAGATTTTTATACGAAAAAAGTGTTTAAAGAGTTGAAAAGTTTTTTAAAATTTGAAATAGATGAACGTTTTGCAAACAATGGTCACTTAAAAATGCGTCAATTGTTTGTTTGTTTTACTGTGACTGTGATTTCTTCATATTTCGCTAACTAATTTATATTCTTATGCAAATTAATTAAAAAAAAAACAAATATTAATGTTTTCATCGAAGAAACAAAGCATATAGTTGCACCTAAGAGGGAAAAGATTTTTGATAAAACTTAAATATTTTGTATACCATGAAACATGATCTATGGTGTGTGTATCGCGTATAAACTTTCTTTAGAAATATATTTAAAATTTATTATGCGGGAATTCGAAAATTATTCATAATACTGACTTATATATCGATATTAGTTTCAGCGTCGCTTTAGCTAGAGAGTCTATGCTCTGAATACATAAATTTTTATTTTCCTTGAAAGTCACGTTTCTTCTACTTATTTCGCAAAACAAGTTAGTTGCAAGCAGTGGCGGACCTAGAATTTTTTGAGTTTGGCGAGACCAATTTTACTAAATTATAAGATAATTATCTGGTAACGGAGGAAGGGGGTGGGGGAGAGGAAGAGGGGTCAAAGGGAGTAGCCGCCTCGAGCAACAAGATTAGGGAGTAGCAAAATCATGCTCAACTTATTCTAATTCTTTTTGTAATGTAATGTTTCATGTTCTAACAATGAAAGTGAATGACGAGCAACTCCCTCAAATGCTTGAATTCAAGCGCTTGTGTATAATTCGGGACAGAACTAACGGACGAAACAATCATATTACTGAGTTAAGAGGAGAGACATCTTTCAAGTGCGAAAAGTGAGATGGAAGGTGTTGTGTTTTGTAAGGGTGAAACTAAAAAGCGCTTACGCTTGTGTAACATATTTTTCGTTTCGCACAGCGCATCTCAATAGTCGCGTTTTCGAGTGGTTTTCTGCCCTTGCCACAAGTGTGAAAAACGATTTTCATGTCTTTTTGCAAGCGGTTTTTAGCATACGTAGTTCGTGTCCTTATGTTAATAAATTTTCGGTATGTAAACTAAATTTGATAGTTAACTGTTGACGTTTGACAAAATGACACCTATTTATATGTTTACGCGAATTTTGATATAATTTTCAGCTACGTGCCGTATAAAATTCAAGAACAATTTATTTTCATAAAAATATAAAATATTATCGTTAAAAAATATTAAATATTAAATTTATAATATTAAATAATTAAATATTAAATATTAAATTTATAATATAAAAAGTAAAATTTGGTGTTACTGAAAAATAAAGTGGAACAAGTGCTGCCGGGGTGTATTTAACTTTTCATTCTAAGCAATGAGATAGAGCTGAGAAAGAAAAAGGGAGAGAAGGGATGGCATGTGCCTTTTTCAATCCGGAGCGCTAACAATCCTAGCTCCGTTATTGTAATTATCAGCCCAGAAATGAGATAAAATTCCTGAACGAAATTCACTCCACCATTTACATCAAATTTCAGTCTCTAACCAAGCACTAGTTTAAAAATCAAATTAAAATTCACATCAAAACTGAAACCAAATGTGAGGCTAAATCTAAACCTGGAATCAGATCAAAAATCAAAACTACTTTATGCTTAAATTTATACTAAAAATACATCACAACTGAGACCAAAAATTCTGATCAAAAATATAATTAAAAATCAGATCTAAATTCGGACCAAAAACATATCACAATGTTGATTAAAAACCAAATAAAACTATTCAGAGATTTGATTTTTATAAATTGATCCTGAAATTTCAGATTTCGTATAGTCCAAGTGTATGTAATAAACATTTACGCTGGTATTATCGGGATGGGCTGCAGTCCTAAAAAACCCGCCACTGTTGTCCACACAAGTAGTCCTGATTCCAGTTTCGAAGGTTATTGTGGTTTATTTTCTTAGTACATAATATCACCTAATCGAAGATAATCCGCTTTTGCTCACAGCAATTCAAATTTGTTCAAAATCGAACCTTACCAAGTTCAGACAATTATTAGGTTGCAGTCTATTAGCCGTTGCTATGCTGAGCATAACACTTACGTGGCACCGGCTGACTTCAAAAGCAGCAACGCTGTTAATCTTCCGGTAAAACCAATTTCGAAAATTCCTGACACTTAAGTAAGGAAGAAACGCTGTCTCAATCGTTCTCCATATGTTGAGCTCCAGTTAGAGGAGCTCAACATATGGATACCACAATGAGAATTGTGGTATCATGAACCATTATATATGTGAAATTAGCTACTCAGGCTTAGTTGCATTAGTACCTACTTGTTTATGAGTTCCATTTTTTTTTTTTTTTTTTGATATTTCCTTAATTTCTTTGCGGAAGAATAAAATGTTGTTTAGCAGAAGTAGTTTTGGTGATTAGTTCTTAACGAAATAATCCCAATCGAAACTAATTCTGAAATTCGCAAATATAAAGACATTCGTTTTCAACATAACAAAACTTATGTTGAAATCTAATGTTCCTGAGTCCTTTAAAATAAAGTTATGGTTCCAACTAAGTTTTGAGTCAGAAATTTCAAAACGTTCTGAAGTTTAAAAGATCCTCAGAGAGTTCAGTTTTCTAAATGAAAGCCATTCAAATAAACGAGATCTCGCGTGCCAAAAATTACACCCATTTGTTTTCTCGTCTGCTGTCTTAAATAGTTACCTTGATCTAACGTTCAGGTCTCGCCAATATCAGACTATATCTACTTATTTTCAACAAACTGTACGAATTTTACGTACTAAACTTCCGCAAACTTATTAAGTTTCTTAATAAACGAATTTGAATTTAACCTTGACGGTTTTCATATATTTTAAAGGGAATCTTCTGGTTTAACTGCAGTTTGTCGGAGTATTTTTCATAATTTTTTGCAAGTTAACTATTCAATATTGTGTATTGCAGTTTTTTGTTAACTTTTTATTAAGGTACGAAAAATATTTTTAATAACAAAATATTGTGAAACTGTGCCCACTGCACCTAGGTGAAAAGAAGTTTCTAAAAAACCATGGGCCATTGGTACCTACGTTATCTCAAGTTCCTTTCATCTGAAATAGAAAGATGTTTTATGCTGTAGGACTGTAATTATCGACCAAACATCAATGGGGATTTTTATATCGAAAATTGGAACTTGAAACATTTTACTGTATTTTTTGACATTTTTTTAATACTTAAAAAAATTATAAAACATGATCTATAAATAATATGATCACAATTGAGGTCTAAGACAATAATGACACACAACTAAACAGAATTGGTTTGAAATCGTCACACCAGAAGACTCCCCTAAGAATTTCTTTGTATCTGTTCTAAATATCTGGTAAAAAAAATACATTACACTTAGTGCGAAACATTGGAGGATTTCAATCCAAGATTTAGGAGTGGGTGTCCGAATGAACTTAACGTAACCTTATAGCTTTTTGTATTTGAAAGCCTTGTTCCAACTGACCAACATAAAACTTTATTTACATTAATTAATACTTAAATTTGATTTGATTTTGATTGAATAGCTCAAAACAAGTTTTATTCAAAATATTCTTTCCAAGATCACACAATTTTTTATCAATAGTAGAAAAAAAAGAATGCGACAAAAAAATCAATTAAAAATAATGAACTTGTGCTTTTTTCTTCTTGTGCTTCTAACTAGAGTACTTGAAACTTGAATGAAAAGCTTGTCTATTCAAAGTGGTTTAATTGATACTTTAGCAATAAAGAAAAATGTTGTAATAATAAAATTGATTTAATTAAGATCGTATGCAGATAACAACAAAGCAAGGCAACTCAACACACAAGGCAAAAGCAACAAATGCACTTAAGGCTGCAATTATAAATATAAATAAATATAAAAAAAAAAATGAAATCAGAAATGAAAATCAAAAGCATTAAGATTGAAACTTAAGTAAATTAAAATTGTGGAAAAAAAACCGGACTACTTAAAAAATATATTTGTGAATACACAACAAGCCAACAAAAGATTATGGTAGAAATTTAGTTCGTTCAAAAGAAGTGTGCAGAGCTTTCGTAAGATTAAAAAAAAAATATGGGTAGAGGTTGAAATAAGTATTAAAAATGAATAAAAATTATTACTTTAAGTCAATAAGCGAAATATCACATCTAATCAAATGAGCACCAAAATGACGATGACGACGACGACGAACCAACGAATATGAGTGACTGCAACCACACCTCTTTTAGTGAAATGGGCACAATACACACGTAAAACAACAAAAATCTACACGAAATGCGAATAACAAAATACAAAGAAAGAAAAAATGTTCAGTTATGAAAATAGCACAACGATCGTCGTGACGAGAGAGACGAAAGTATCATCTGACTGGAAGTCACAGCATCGGCAAAGTCAGATCGATTGAATTTAACGCTGAGTTCAGCGCGATTTCTTGTGACTACGCTTGAGCATCAGAATGTGGCTGTGTTTGGGGCAGCTACTCTTACTTATATGTAGTAGTGGTTTAAAGTGATTCTAACACGCTGTGGTTGTGAGCTTAAATGAATTTTATCAGCTTCCTTATGCGTGTATATGTTTAAAATTATTGCGTTCTCAAAGATTTTTCGTTTAATTTTTTGTTGTTGTAAGTAAGTATTTGAGAATATTGAAAAGTATGTAATAGGAGCACTGGCGTGTTTAGAGTTTACGGAATGGGGGACTTTAATATTTCCATCATTTTAAACTTTTGTTTTTGGCTCATTGAGCAACGATCAAAATGTATAAGATGTTCTTCGGGAAGGAGGAGTTTCATTTTCAAACCCCTCTTACCCCCTCCAGGATCCGCTAGTGTATGTGATTAATATTTGCTAGAAGCAGGAATTTGGTTTTTGTTTTCTAATTTCTTTCAACTAGAGTTTGGTTCATTCATTGTTGAGCAGAAAAATATTTTTCATGGATATTTTGTTAGCTTTACAAATTACACACCGTTAAGATTATATTAATAGTGTAGTTTTTTTTTTCTTTTTTCTACACTAAGTTGTTAATTGCTATGCTGTATCTTTGACGTTGATAACCGTTTTTTGACCACAATTTCTAACAGTTTTTGTTGTAGGCATTTGTTAATGTTTTATTGAATCAAAAGAAATATTCATTTTCTTTTTGACCTAAGAGTGAAACGCTTATTTACTTCAGCTGGTCAGTTTTACAAATGAACGTGTTTAGTTGACTGTGTGGTAAAACAAGTAGTTAAGAACTAATGAAGTATACTATGTAATATCATGTCTCAAACTGGGAGTTTAATGGATAAATGACGTAGCAATAATGCATTTGATATTGTGAGTAGATGCATGATTGCAAATTCATAATTAATGAATTACATTACGTTTTTCCGACCTAAGAACCAAAATAATTACTTCCCATAGAATATTTCACTATTGGAAAGGCGAATAATTGACTTTTTTTTTGTAAATCAAAGTTTAAATCGTTTTTTTCATGAATGTGAACTCGTTAAGTAAAAATGAGTATTTTGTGAAGATTGTATGTAATTTTTCGTGAATTACGGACTACTACGTTGGCAAAAGAGATTTTTCTAATTCTAGTTAATATGCAATTGAAAATAGGCTTGGAATCAATATTTGTGTCTTTGCAATTCTGACAATCAATATTTTATTCTATATATTTCAAGGTTTTTAGTAATGGAAAAGTGTTTTTTTCTTTTTACTCTTCACTGGAGCACAGGGTTTTCTTAAAACTTTCCTTCAGTTCAGGTTTACAGCTTTCTTATTTGTATTTTTTCTACTTGGGTTGCGATTGTTTTGAGAAACAGGGGACAGCAGCTGTGTTAAATATTCATATTTTGATTTCATCACTTTAAAGTGATAGTTCCAATTAAATTGCATTTATGGAATAAACAGCACTAGTCGGTAAGGCCCCACTAACTGGGGCTATAGACAAATCTGCGGAAGAAATTTCTTTTTGAAAAAACATAAATCAAAAGTGAACCAAACTACTCGTTGGTGTTCGTTTTATTATTTGTGTATTCAGATAATTCGTTAGATAATTCTGAGAGATGCCTCTCTCATTTATTTATTATTATCTCCCGCTTAAGCAATGATTTTTTCAACGATGAATGCAATGCTTTGTTCAATGAGCAAATTTAAAAAAACTTCCAACTCTAATATTTTGGAATGGGCTTAACCGATTTTAAATCTGATTTTTGGCTAACCTACTCGTCAAGCTCTTTAAATTGATATATAATATGATATTGTAGCACTTCTGGATCTTCTGGAACAAACTTGTAGTTACACTAATAAATGAATAAATTCTTTCTAGGCGACATTAGATGTTAACCTCTAGGGCTGGTAGTGGCAGGCCATTCAACTGCTCTACACTCTACACAAATTCACAGCATCCATATTCTAATGCTTAAAATCTTTTAGCAGCGCAACTGTTTATCATATACATACACTTCAATAAATCTGAAGTTTAAGGATCAGTAGATATATCTCCTACTTTTGAAGAACGTGCTAAATGATTTAAGTAGATATTTCTGTTTTTAGTTTTATTTGGTCTAAATTTTTGTTTGTTTTTTGGCTTGAATTGAGGGCTAAGATTGTTCTGAACATCAGTTGATTTTGATTCAGAGTTTGGGTCTAAAATTTGGGTTGAATTCTGGTTTAAATTTGGTCTGATTTGTAATTTAAATTCGGTTTGATTTTTGGTCTGACTTTAGGTCTGAATTTAGTTAAATTTTTGAGCTGAAATTTGTTTTAATTTGTCTGCATTTGGTGTGTATTTTAATCCGAATTTTTGTCTGAAATTTGTTTCTGATTTTTTGTTTGATCTTGGGTCTGAAATGTTTTGTTTGCGTTTTGGTTTGAATTTCTTTTAATTTTAATTTGATTTTCCGTTTCGGTTTTTGCTAAGTTTTGGTCTAAGTTTGGAACAGAACATTGGCTGAGTTTTAATTTAAGTTTGGGCCTGATTTTCGGTTAGAATTTTTGGGTGGATTAGTTCTAGTTTTTAGCCTATGTTTAGTTTGAGGATTGCTCTGAATTTTGTGTAATATTTGGTCTGTGTTTAGTCCGATTTTCGGTCTGAGTTTAGATCTGAGTTTTGGTTTGAATTTAGGTCAAGTTATGACTAAATTTTCGGTTAGAATTTTGGTCTGAATTTTGGTTTGAATGTTGGTTTGAATGTTGGTTTGAATTTGGGCTGAGTTTTGGTTTGAGATTGGGTCTGAATTTTGGTCTAAATTTTGTTTGAATTAGTTACGATTTTTGGCCAATGGTTAGTCTAAGCTTTGGTATGAGTCTCGTCTAAGTTTTAATCTGAGTTTGAGTAGGAGTTTTTATTCGCTCTAGTGCGATATGTAATTCATTCCATTAATTTGGCATTCGACTTCCAGGTCTTAGCAATATAAAAAACAATGAAAGCACCGATTAATGAGCCAACCGTGCATTATACATTACACAGGTGCAATCTCTATTAACTCTCTGAGTAAAGTAAGGGCAAATATACACTCTCCCTTATATACCCTTGAAGATCCACGCTTAAGAGTGGAATTATAGTAAAGCAATTTGCTTCACTAAAACTGAAATGACAATGGTATAAAGCCATTCCAAAATCTTAATCTTAATTAGTTGTGTCTATTTTACACAATATAGTCGACAGACAAGAGGAAATGTTGCAATATTGTAGTGCTACAAATTTGCAATAGCATTATGTAGTTATGTCAAGGGAGAAAAAAATGCATTTAATCGCCTGTGACCATATGCAACATCTACATTCTACATACATTTTCTATGAAGATATAATGATTCATATGTGTAGATAGATATCTTTAGCATAATTAAATAGTTGTAAACTTTAATGAAAAAAAAAAAAAAAAATAGAAGACAAAAGGCAATTAATTACGCAAATTCATAAAATATGACCTTGAAAATTCTATAGAAAAAAAATATATGCTAACAGAGTAAAAAAGTAGAAAAAATATGAAACTATGTAACTATAAAGTATCTACGAGTACAGAAAAATAATAACAACAAAATGAAAATAATCCGTGACGACGATTTTTTTTTTTGCCTTTTACCAGCACAAAAACCTAAACCATAAATCCAAAAAACCGTTTCATTTTGGGGTCACTAAACAAACTCAAACTTATTAAGTCTTGTCAGCACATTTATTTTATTTTTTTATTTTTTTTTATTTTGCTTTTGTTTTTTTTTTTTATTTTTTATTTAAATACATTTGCACTAGTTCTTGACACAGCTGAAAAAATACACTCAGCATATATCTATCTATCTATGTATCTATTGCCAAAATACAAACATATATTACTTTTATTGTACATATTTAGTGTCTATTTTATTTTCATTAATAAAAGGTGTCTGCATGCACCGCAGCGCAACTGTTCGTATATTTGAATGTAAATAGTTAGGTACTGAATAAAACAATAAACAAATTGTTAACCCACCAGCGCCAACCAAAAATATTTACATATATTTATTTGTATAGGTATGAACGTCTGTTTGTCTGCTTGTAGGTGCGTCAGAGCGTGGAATGTTGCTGCTGTTGCTGTTGTTGATGCTGCGCTTGAAATTAGGTTGAAATACAAACAATAAAATAGAAATTGAAAATATTTAGCTACATTTTACAAACATTTTCAGTTTTTAATTTTTGTTTATATTTTTATTAACATTTATTTAAACAGCTGATTTGGTAAGGGAAAATTACTCATCACTTCACAAATATGTGATAACTATGTACAAGTGTTCCTTTTTATTTTGTGTGTACACAAATTAAAAAGACAAAAAAATATATATATCAACCGCGTATGGTTTGAATTTAGTAATTTATTGTTTATTTTTTTTTTTTGGGAATTTTATTTTTATTTAACCTAATTACAGAGTTTCAGTGAATGTTTTATAGAAATATTCTCATCCATTTAGTTTTAACATTTTTTTTGTCTTATTTGAGAAAATTTTTTGTTAACAAAGACTCATTAATTTAATGTGACATGTTGAGTTCACAAGGCTTACCTGAGGTTAGGGTTACCAAACTTTTTTTTATGGGCAGTCAACACACAAAAGATACTTCTGTGAAAGTATTGTGCTGATTAGGAAAGGAAGTTAAGTAAGAGGGATGACGAAAAAGGGGAGGAATTGATGAATATTGTAAGGTTGCTTATTCCAGAATCAAGTGGTACAACAGAGAAAGTAACTACAGCCTCCTTCTTTTTTTATGGCACAGCAGCCAATAGAGCCGAGCTTTTCATTTCAATTCATGTTGCGTGAGTTATTTTTGTACACAAATGGAAGGGCCCCAATGTTTTATGCTGAATCCAAACGTTGAAGTGAAAAGCTTTTCTTAGGTAGTTTTTACTCTTGAAGGTTTCGAATGGAATTAAAGCGCATATCTCTGCTAAATGTCTATCATGAAAAGATCTATAACCGGAGTGAAATATTACTCAAATCGCACTGAAGCTGAAACACTTGGGTGCTTCTTGTGGTTATTCAAGCAAAACGTCAAATTGAATGGATATGCCTAAAAATCAAGAGACCTTAAGTCTGCAATATCTACCCCAATCAAATCAAAATGGTTATTTGGGATAACAAGCATAGATATTTACTATACCCCATATGGATATTTTTATGAGGTCGTTGTTAAGTGCCATGGATTCAACCTCAATAACAGAAGATCATTGGCGAAGATAGCGAAAAGATTTGAGAAGAAGATCAAGCCATGCGGTATTCCAGCGCTTATGTAACAATTAAAACAATTCTCCGTGGCATTGTTCGACCATCATAACATATAGTATATCCTTACTCTTTTGAACAGCACATGCTCTCTTTTCGAGTTCTCCTCTCCCTTTTTTTGCTATTTTTTACTTAGGTGATAAAGGTACCTACTTTTTTTTAGTGATAATAAGGCTAGGTCCTCTTCGCGAATCGGCGCAGAACAGAACCTGGTAAAGTTTTGAGTAACAAGAAAATAAATCTTTTTTGCCATTCAGATGAAAAAAAATTTATTCAAAATAAAGTACTTTAAATGAACTGAAATGCAATTATATCAGCTTTTCTTCCAATCATCGAAACGTTTTTTATAATTGGATTTTCCTATTATCTCCGCTCAGCTGCGTTCGACGAGTTACCCGGAACGGTTTCTTGAACAGGAAGAAATCGGGAACCATATCAGAAAAATAGTATTCATACTTCTCTTGGCCAAAAACTCACGAATAAGGTGCGTTATCGATCATCACCCTATTGCTTCACGCAAACGTCTCATAATGCCCAAATAACACTCCTTGGTGACTGTCTGACCTTCTGGCAAGAATTCATCACACAAAACTCCATGAAAACCATGAGTATCATCTTCTTTTCGATTGAAAACGACTTGGTTTTTACGGTCTTGGCTCATTCGCTGTACGCCATTCACTCGCTTCATGTCTGGATTGCATGTCTTACGCATAAACCTACGTCACATCTTCAGTAATGATGCTTTTGATGAATGTTGGGTTGAATCCAGCCTCGAAAATCATATTTTTTGCGATGTCAATGTGGTCTCTTTTTTGTATGAAATTCAAGTATTTCGGCATCAGGTTTGCAACAACATATCTGAAACCCAAATCTTTAACCAAAATGGCTTGAACGGATCCAAAAGCGAAGTTCAAGTCCTCTGCCAATTCTCTGATGGACGATTTGCAGTTTTCGGCAGGGCATTTCTTTGATTTTATCAATGTTTTTATCGGATTCCGATGTCAACGACCTACCACTGCGGTCGTCATCCTCGACAGACATTTGTTTTTGATTGAGTATCGTTGCCAAAGCACTTCTCCAATATTTCCAGGATCTTTGCACCGTTGAATCCGTTTGAATGAATGAAAATTCTGATTTTATGGGAGGTGCTGTACCCAGGTGCTTTTCCAAATTTCCTCACATTTTCTATAGCAGTACATTGTCAACCAACATTCTTGCACAAAATTTCGAAGAATTTTCCAGGCAGAGATTCTTATGCTGCTGTGTTGAAATTCAACCTAGATCGTAGGTTTAGGAGTCAAGATACAGTAATATAGTCAGATAGGCGTACATATGTATGTACATATGGAATTTGAATCTGGCTACAGAATTTTGGTATTGTATAATACCTCGAAAAAAGAAATCTGATCAGTGAATCTATTCCGATTTTACAGTAAATATATTGTGGATTGCCAAAATAAGTTGCTGTCTAAAACATAGGTACTGAATCAGCACTTTGTGAACTTAACATAGGGGAAAATGAGGTGAACGCGACACTGTAGGTAAACTCAACACCCCCCATTATCATTAGAACAGAAAGAATTACGCGTTATTAGTCACTAACAATTTGAAGGAGTTAAAAGTTTGCTAACTTTTTTGATAGAGGGTATTTAATATTTCGACAAATGCAAAATCAATGTTACTTCAATTTTTAGGTACCATTGATTCTATGTAAAAGCAGTTAATGCCAAAAAGCGGTTTTTAGTTAAATTACAAAATAATTTAAAATAAGTGAAGACCTATGCTAAATTGAATTACACAAACTCAGGTTTTCCTATGTTTTTTCATAATTAATAAGCAGATTCACATAAAATTGGAAATAAGTTTAGAAAGTAAAGTGTGAAAACTTGCCAAAATTTATATGAAATTTTACAGTAAGTTTACGTGTTTATACAACATATAAGGTTCTTCCAAAAAGTGTAAATTTTATTGCATTTTTTTGGAAAACTTTGGAAAAGGGATGGGTGTCGGAATCACCTCAGGAGAAGTCAGGTTAGCCTCAAACTGTAGGCCCCATTCGTGCACAAATATAATTTGCACAATATGAATGGGTGCAAAATGGGTGTCGTGTCACAATAATAATAAAATAATACAAAACCCGGTGGTCAGATTCTGATTCAGCGTCAAAAATTTTCATGAAAATGTTTACTTTCATTCTTGGGTCTGGCAATTTGTAGAAATCGCTATTAATGTTTAATTTTTTTTTATGGAGAAGTATGGTAAACCTACTTGAGAACGCAAAAAACCTCTCTTGAATAAGTACCACTTGGTTTTATTTCTCAATCATTAATTGAATATCTAGAAAAAGCTTTTTCAAAATGTAAATACTCTTATAAATGCTTCATAAAATTGTGAATTTTACTTGTTTTTAATTTATTAAAATTTTTTTGAGTAATTTATCTAATTTTAGATGTAGGAGGTAAATTTATTTGCTCATCACTACAATTGCTAAGATTTTACAAAGAAGATAATCAGCTTTTGCTACTATATACTTACAGTCAAATGAGGTGTGTCATACCCGCACAAAATTAAACGTTGTCGTAGAATTTTAATTATTTTAGAAGCGATTACGTATTAAGCTTAGGTTGGCATTGTGTTTCAATTATTTGTGCAAAGAAGAATCAATCAAGTTTTGAAATGTAAATATTTTTTCAAAGATATTAAAAGGCAAAAAGATTAAAAAAATTATTTAAAATATTTTAAACATTTTAATTAAAGTTTTCTGTTTAGAATTATAATTTTAATTAATCAAAAAATATATTTCCGAATAGCATTGGGTGAAGTAAAATATTTCATTATTATTAAAAATTGCATATGACACAAAATTCCATTTTCAAGTAAGAAGAAAACTAAAAACAAACTTATGTATGTATAGCTAACATGCCAACAAACATTCCTTCTTGCTTTGTTTAAAGTTGGTGTCGCACAGACACACACAAACACTCAACAATAACAACAACCACATTTTTTGACATTATCTATTAACAGTCATACCCACAGTTGCAAGGCAAACATTTACACATGCCATCACACTTACACATACACCGATAGCAATAGACAGACATATTCCCACCCACTGTATTCAAACTATTTGCAAAACAAGCCACAAGTCGCAACAGTTTCACAGTTTCCCCAACCCAAACGCCAGTGTAATCATGTGTTGCCATTGCTACTGTTGCTGTTATTTTATGCCTTTGGTGGTGAGCAAGCTTACAACAATTCCAGCTTAAAAACATACACACACACATATAAAAAGAAAAACAATAAAGAAAAAAAAAAAAGAAATAACCACAAAGTTACAAATTCACAAGTTGAATGACATAAATTCAACGGTAAATTTATTCGCATCGCGTCAAAAATACGAGAGTACCAGTACTTTTTTTTATCTCTTTGGTGGTAACCAACACACATACACTTATACATATGTGTGTACAAATGCTCAAACGTAGAAATTAAAGTTGAAATTCAAGTCATTTGAGTTTAAGCCAAATATATACATATACATGGATACCTATGTATATAAGCCAAAATGTAGTGCGAAACTATGTCGTCGCATTAACATTGTTAACTAATATCAGCAAGAACAACAACAAAAACAACGGCAACAGCAACACAAAGTCATGGGCCTACATTTTGTTTTTTTTTTTTTTAGAGTATTGTAGCTCAAATATTGTATATATTTTTGGTGTATTCTTTTTATTTTCTTTTCTGTTTTTTTTATTACCACCATTCACATGCTGCATACATACATATGTGTAAATTTAATTAAAATAGTTGAAATTGAAAATTATCTTCATTGACTGTCAGCGAAATGAAGACGCACGCTCGCACGCACGCATGCGTATGCGCTGTGGCTGCATTTGTTTTTGGACATTAATTTTAAGTTTTCTTCATTCTTTTTATTGTTCTAATTTTATACCATGGCATACATACAAACATACATTCATAAATTTAAATTTCTTTTTTCTTTTTTGTAATACTTTCTGCGTCGTTTCTTGCACGTTCCAGAACGCATTCTAACGACTTCATGGGTACTTAAACTACAAGTACCTAATTTGACAATTGAAGTGTGGAATTATATACATACGAGTATTGTTCTACGTATGCATCTAGGAAAAGTATAATCTTGCATAGAAATTCTTCTTGCTTCGATATATTAAATTGTATTCATTATATAGTAGTATGGAGTACAGTGTGTTACCCAAACAAAGGCCTTGGCAAAGTTTCCATTTGGTAAACGAGTTTACTTGAGTGATATACTGATTTTACTAAATGATATCAACACAGCCGTACTTAGCATAAATTACTCATCTGCATTCTTACAATGTAGAGTTAAGGGCATATTCAGAAATTTACTAAGTGAATTTACCTTCCCAGAAATTTTGATATACAAACAATGTTGAAAATAGATATTTTATTTTTATACTCCAAGTTATTTGAATTTTGTCCAAACTCAACTTTTTCTGAATGCTTTAAAAATAAAACTATTATACACCAATTTAATTTTATAACAAAGCATTTACAACAACAACACCATTTCTTATGATTTTAGTATGGAAGTACAAGAAAATGTGCTGGAAGAGCACTACATCAAGTTGTGTATCTTTGCAATGCACAGTGTCCGATTTTCAGAAAAAGCTGGGCAGAAGTCCAAAAAAACATTTGCCAGATTGGATGTAATACCTCTTAGTTTTTGTCAGATTGCACCACTGCATATTGTCATAAAAGTACAATAAATTCCCATTCATATATATACAGTTATCTCAGATCAAAGTAACCCTTCTCGACGACGCACTCATATCAAAAAATTAGCGCTGTGATTAAAATGTGATTGAATTGAATTGTGTTATCGAAGGTATTTATAAAATATTCTATGCATTTGTTGTCCCAAATAACGTTTTTGTCATTTATGTAATTATTATCTAAGCCAATGAAAATAGTAATGAGGCCCATCGAGGTCAGTGGTCTAGTAATTTTTTTTATGTAGGCTGAAATGTAGTATATTTATTCTCAGTACGATCTTTTGCAAATATACGCAACTTCGGTTATTATGTCTGTTTTTAACTTGCATCTTTTGGTAGATAAATGAAAATATCAGAGCTGTAAAATAGTGCAATCAATTGAGGATATAAGTCACAAATGAATAATAATTTTTGATTGCAGTTATTGAATAACGTATTTGACTCCAGAATAAAAAATGCAATTGGAAGTCTTTTTTTAGAGTCGCCGATTGGTTATTCGTTTAGAAAAGTCTTTTTTAGAGTCAAGGGAGTGCAGTCTTTTTTGAAATCATGAGGCTGCAAATCTTATGACTCCAAAATCATGACTGCTTTGAAGTCACTTGGAGTCACTTGAAGTCACTTAAGTAACCTTGAACTCATTTGGAGTCAATTGCAATTTGCAGTCAATTGGAGTCACTTGGAGTCTTTTGGAATCAATTGGGATTTTGAAGTCAATTGAAGTCAGTTGAAGTATTTTGGAGTCAATTGGGAATTTGAAGTCAATTGGAGCCTTTTGGAGTCAATTGGGGGTTTGATGTCAATTGGAGTCACTGTTTTTACGAGTTATAGCTTAGATATTGTTAATACATTTTTAAGGTAATACACCATTATTTTTAGGGTAATACACCATTATTCTGTGAGATGCTAGATGGTTCAAGTTTTGTTGTGCTCATTTCATGTAGCATATATTTAGTATATGCGTATTATTTATATCAGCACATAACTTTTTATTTACATAAATAAAGATTTAGCAATAAAAAGACAGCGTGCGTGAACATGCGTGAGTAGTATTTTCAAAGCCGTGAGCATAAGCGAGAATGAGTCAAATAGTACTCACGCGACCATCTCTAGTATTTAGGCATATTATAGGCTTGGTCTAAGTTCCTAACTACAAGAGAGCGTGGCACCTCCCATATAAATCATATGTTTCTTTTGAGGGGGTAAATGTCTGGAACCATTTACAGTACAGTATTGTGCTTGGGCGTAAGTTAACAAAGCCATACTACAGAAGAAATGTGGTGGGATTGGAAAAAGGTGTATAGCACCGTTTATTTAATGAAAAATAGTTAAGTATTGTATGTTCATTATGGGATATTTCAGAAATCATTTGTAGTGCGGTATCGTCAAAAATGACGCTTACATTATTATGCAAGTGCTCTCATGCGGTTTTGCAGTTACTGTTCATCTTTTTAAGCAATATTGTTTAGACACTGCAAAAATATTAGTTCAAACCTATTCATGGTAGTACATACCCTCGTCAATTCATGTGGTACTTATTTAAGGTCCTCTCAACATCAAATGGGCTCCATTGCCAATCGAACAACTGTCTGAGGAGGCGCAGGAATCGAGAATTGAGAAGTCATTAGATTTTGAGCAGTACACTTTAGTAGTGTTGGTAAACATTTAATTTATGAATAAATGTTATTAAAGAAAATGGTTATTGTTGTTTTCCTATATAGTAAATTAATCAAATAATAGAAAATAATCAACTTTCAAAATTATAGGCGTATAGATCATATGTATGACCACTTTGAATAATACCGTCGACGTTTCGACGAAGCATGACCTTTACGTATAAAAAATATGCATGTACTTCTAGGGTTAAGGAAGAACGATCAAAGTCCATTAGATTTCATACGAAATATAATAAAAAAATTTTATACAATTCATAGAAATACTATTAAAAAATAAAAGATGCAAAAAATTGCTGTCCAATTTCATCTAAACTCCCTGATTTTTTTATTATTGAAGAAAGGAGAAGAGTTTATCCCATAAAATTGGTATTACAGAGAATCCACACTTACTAGCCTAAATGTTTAGTGCCTTCAAAACAATCATCATAACCTAACCGAGGCAAGCACATTTTATAAGTGAATGATTGCATAAACGTTTGCAAATAATTTATAAAAAATTCATAATTACAGTTAGGCTAAATAACCGTAATCACATCACAACTGTGCATAAATTAACATCTATTACTTAAATATGTAACTTTCTTTTAAAATATATAAACAAACTGTGGTAAAATACTCAAAAATTCACACTTCTAATTTGAAGCCTTCCTCAAGATCACTGACTTATCCGCGAATTTAGACTTATATAAGCCCAATTCACATATGCAAATTAATGTTGATGGCGTTAAAATAATCAATTACGAAAATACCGTAAAATTTTTGGTTAGTCATTAAAATAAATTTGACATAAACAACAATTTGCATTGCACACCAAAAAATATATCAGAAAAAATACACAAAATTTATGTATAAAAACAAAAAAAAAGAAGAATGCAAAAAAAAAAAAGTGAAAAAAAAACGAAAGTTGTCTTGAGCACACAAAAAACTTAAGTCATAAATCACAATTTAATCAATCAAATGCTGCCAAAACACACACAAACACGCGCCAACACACACACGCAAATCTTTTAAGACTAATTGTGCGGAAAAAATTATTTTGCCAAGCTGAAATTTGTTTTTTTTTTTATCTGTTTATGTATGTGTATGTTTTGTGTAATTGCCGGCACTAGCTGAGGAAAAAAAAATTAATAGTTAACGCCAAACTCATCAAAGAAGTGGTTAATGCAAAGTGTAGCGTACTCACGTGAAGTTGAAATACTCGAGCTAAGAAAAAAGCTAAGCAAACAAAAAAATTGACTTGAAACGACATTTTTCACTGATTGAGTGGTTGGATGCACTTATACAAAACACACAAATACACATACATACAAACAAAAATATACAAAAACATACATACAAGAAACAAAAAAGTTTAAAATCAATCAACTGAAATTATTGAAATTTCCGAAGCAACTTTCACATTGAGCATAGTAATTCAAAAATTGCTGTCTTGTAGTTGTACAAAAAAAAAAAAGTAAAAAAAGTTGTAAGCATTAATGTCGAGAGTTGTTGTCACAGCATCTTTGTTTTTTTTTTTTTTTTTTTGAGATACTGGTTTTGTTTTATCAAGTGTGTGACGCGATATAGACAACAAAGCGATCGAAAATCTTGCAAACCTTGCAGAAAATTTTTTAGTGCCAAACTTGAAATTTTTAGTCTTCTTAAAAAATCAACACAAGAAGTTGGTTGGACAAAGTCATTAACATAAAGCTAAATTCTTTAAAAATAGACTATTAATGTAAGTATCTATCTCTGCATAACTAATTTACACTTGTCAGCTTAAGAAAGAAAATAACAAAACTAAATACGGTAAAAACATAGATATATAGTATGTTGGCCATCGTCTGGCCAGAATGTCGGTCAAACTTGTTTTAACAAATCGTTATTGGTTTTCCAGCTGAAATTGATGATGAATGAAAATAATAATAAATGATTTTTTAGTTAATGAGATACCTATTATTGATGAGATACATGCATACACACTAGCGGATGCAGATGTTTCGTAAAGGGGGGTCGAAACTTATGAAATTTTTATAGATAATGAGGGGGTCTTAACCTCAAAATCCCCTAGGATTCGCTGGTGTGAACATTTTTGTGTGTGACTATTTTTAAAACTGATATGTGCCAAATCTCATTTCAAAAATAAAAAAACATTTTTTTTTTCAATTACACGTGCAATTATTATCTATTATGTTTCATTCTTTTTTTTTTTTTTTGTTTGTATTTATTTTTAGGGTAAGGTCGTATAGTATGGAATATTCACATGCTATTTTATTGTATTTTTCAATAACTTTACTAATTTCTATTGTAAAACTCAACGCCAATACTCAATACCTTTACTTGTTTGGTATTAATTTCTTACGCAATTCATAAGATAGTTGCGATTAATTCCAATTTTGGTTAACACTGGTTCTGAATTTTAACAGTCATACATTATCATTTATCAAAATTTATTTTCTTCTTTTATTTTCATCTGTACAACTGGGGTAGCTGGGACCCTAGCCTAGCTCTCATTTACTAATGCATTAAGATGACAAAAAAGACAATATGAAATTTTCAAAGTTTTAATTTTTTTCATGCTGAAAAATTAAATACAATAAATGATAAAAATTTCAAAACTTTCGGGCTTAACCTCTCAAACTCCGATTTCAATTTGTAGCTTAAGAGATGGAATTTTTTATTGACAAGAGTCCTACTCCACAGAAGAAATTTAGTTTATATTGTTATGATCCAATGCACTGGAGATTGGAATTTAATTGGAAGTTTTCAAATGGGTTTTGTTGGAGTAATAAAAATTAAGAATATGAAACTATCCTAAGTTAAATTTGGTATGAAGAATATTTTGTAGTGGTTTTACTATGAAGTTCTAGGTCTGCAGTGAATTTCTTGTTCTATTTGCTGAAAAAACAAGTTACTGACTAAACTGTCTGGAAGGACAGGAGATCCCTAGAATAATTCAGTTCTTTTGATGAAGAAAGTCGATCCACGTTTCCCTTAAAATATGATTATATGTGAAGTTTGATATCGTTTTCTAGAGGCATTTACCAATATGGTAATATTTTTCAATTGACGTATTTAGAAACTCATTGAATGTACCCACAATAACGATGTTATCCTCACGTGAGCCAAAGAACATGTTGAAACTATTCAGAATGGAAAGTTTGATACCTCGGTTAAGTAGGGTCCAAGCATCTACAGTATGTAAGAAAAATAAGTGACTCGCATTAAACTCGTGTAAATAAATAGATTTAACTTTTTTGCAATTTAAAATAAAAATTTAATAGAGAAAAAAGTTATTGCTGTTACTTGCCGACTACAGTGATTTAGCCGAATATGTACGAAGAGTTGTAACCCAACGATTGTCCGATTGTCAGCAGCTCGCCTGAGGAGTATAAGGTCAGCACTGGCTGTTTTTGTTTTGTTAACGAACACTTGCTGCCGAAAAGCAATCGCTTCCGAATCAAATGACGACAAGATCATCGTAATTTAAAATAACAAAACAGCTGACGCAAAGATTTCGTGAGAGGTCTTTTGAAGCATTTCGAAAAGAAGAAGAAGAATATTGTAGACCAGGGCAGTCGAAAAAAGTGAACGAACTGCTGACGCAAAGATCTCGTGAAAGGTCTTTTGAAGCACTCCAAAAGGAGTGTAAAACAGAGTCCTTTTTTCCAATGACATGCAATGTTAAAAACGTAATGGTGTGTCATACGATGAGAAATCGCCTACAGCTGACTTGTGAACCCTCCGAAAGGCTTTTGGAGCGGTTTTTGACATGCAAAATCAAATTGGCAAAGCAGAACGGGACTTCGTTTTGGTTTTATGAAATTTTCTATTTCACCTTTCTTCTAGTAAATTTTATGCTTCGCTTTTGCTCTGAGCGCATAATGTGTAAATTGTACTTTCAAAATTTTTTTCAATTGAATCATAGCATTTAGTACCGGACCAGTATAAGTTATCGCTTGGAAATATAAGATAGAACAAATTTATTTTCAGGAGATAGATTAAAATATTTGTAGAAATGCAAAATTATATCAGTCAACTAACATGATTATCCAATTCAAACTTTGAGATTTAATGGACAAATAAAATTGTCGTACATTTGTCAATTCCACGGCGTGCACAATCGTATTTATTGTTTATAGGCGGAATTGGAATATTTTTATCTAGAGAACATGCAATTTCAACAAGACTGTGACACATGCAACAAAACTTACATAACATTCGCTCTATATGACCAAAAGTTTCCAGGTCGTGTAATTTCGAGATTTGGCATTCTCAATTGGTAACTAAAAATCTTCATCTGACACTGGTGCATGTGTATGTGGAGAACTATGCGAAAGGACGTGCCTATGCAGATAATCACACCCACAGAATCCGATTCGTTACAATTATTTGTTAGAATAATATCAATTTCACTGATATTTAGCAAAAAAAAAAAAATTAATAAAAACGCATCAGTTTCGATGGATGCAATTGAGAGAAATTTTTTGTTTAACATAAAGCAATTAATTTCGTCATACTTTTACTAACACATAAATGCTAAAAATTTGCGTAAACATTTCAAACAGAAATAAAAACAAAAACCAAAAAAAAAAAAATCTTTAAAACAATAAACATGAGTACAAAAAACAAACGAGTTCAATATCTTTTTTCTGTGGCACAAAAATGTGTATGCAACATTTTACTGCTATTGCAGTTGCTGCTGCTACTTTTTTGAGTGAGTGTTGCAGATGCATTTATTTATGTATTTGTGTTATTTATTTGTCCAATTTTAGCTGTCAGGCATGGCTGCATATTTTACACTAACTCCTCCGCCCGCTAACACTCCCTTGCGTTGCGAATGCTCTTCATACTGACAGCGATTGCATTTCGAAATTATTTCATACGTATATTGTGGGGAGTTTTGGAATTTAGTTTTAGTTGTTGTTGTTGTTAGCTTAAATTCAATTCAATAGAAATGAAAAATTTCACTTTCTCACTGTAATGTTGTGCCATTGCAATGCATTGCATTGTTTATATGCAGCGAAAATTACCTACACCATTAAAGTACGACATCAACAGGTAGCAGCAGTAGTAACAGACAGCAGCAGCAGTGTTAGTGGCAGCGATAGCAACATCACTAGCAGCAATCATATAAAAACTGAATGTAATCGTGTATGTGCTTTGGAATGCGGTATTGCTGCTTGTTGTTTTTGATGCTGCTGACTAGTGGTGTTGATGCTGTCGCATTCTCTGTTGTTGTTGTTTGATTTGTTGCCGGTTTTTATTTTGTTTTCTGTTTGTTGTCATCATTTCTGTAATTTTTTTTCATGCAGCAGCGACAGCAACAAGTGCACGAGCATTTGCGCGCGCGTGTAACCTGAAATACTTTATGTCAATTCTCTCAGGCAGTGAAAAAAGTAGGTAGATGGGCTGTGTCACTTGTTGTTTCTTTTTTTTTTTTTGCTTTTAAGCCTTTTGGCCTCAAAAAAGTTTTTTTTTAACTTTAACAGCAATGCAATTTAGTATTATTAATTTGAATTTATTTTACTTTAAGCCAAAAGAGCACAAAACTGTGGGAAGAAAATTTAATTTGATTTAATCTTATAGAGAAATGTGAATATGCATTTGACTTATATATTACTTAGGTATATATTTTTTTAAAAAGTGGGATGAATAAAATTATAGTCCAGCACGCCATCGTTTTTTTTTTTCATCTTCATTTCAAGGTCAGAGGAGTCATATCACCATAAATAATGGGTAAATGTAAAAACTTCAAGAGATTGAGGCTTGATGTCTAAAATTTTCATTATGTTAAACCAGATATTTTTGTATTGCCATTTTAAAATTTTTATATTGGAACAAATATTGAGAAATTTTTTTTTAAATGAAATTGACTAAAAATCTCCTAAAACGAGGATAACAAGAAAAGGTAGGGGTTGATGTGAGAAAAACATAGTTATAATATGAAACTTTTAGCCGTTGAAGTTTATATTAGGGGTATTCACGATGTTGTGTATTTATGTAAACTGATGCAAAATGTACAACCTTATACACCATATTGTGAAAGCCTGTTGCAGTAAATAAATCAGAATATACACATGTAATGAATTTGCAGTGCTGCCATATCAAAACATTAAAATTTGACTGTTAAAAATCTTCTGGATCTATTAGAAATAAAATAATGTGGGAAATACAATACAAAATTTACAATAAAGTTTTGCCGTTGAATTTTTAATGTTTGTAGTATTAAAAAAACAGATATATCTGGTTTTTGTAAAATTATCAAATTTACTGCAAATATCAAATTTATCGAAAATACACAATACAAGACCATTTACTATAGATCGTGAATACCCATATTTTTTGTCATCGAATACGATGACAAAAAATGCCTTTTGGCAAAAATGTTATCTTTTGGATACTTAATTTCAAGAAAAAAAACTTTCATTTAATTGATTATGATCAGCAAATTGGAATGAATCTATAATTTCTATGGTTTTTCTTATAGTTGCCATATACCATTACTAAACTTTCAAGAAGTATCCATGCTCTGGTAGCGAATGATAAATCTAATAAAGTTAGCTTACAAAAAAAAAAAAAAAAAAAACTTTAACAGAACCAAAACGAGTGCTTCTAAAGTAAAAAATGTAGAATTTCTAAAATCATAGTGGTTTTTTGGATCAGGTCCTGTTTAAAACCTTAACAAAAGTTGTAGAAAGAACTCTATAAAAAAAATCGGTGATATCATGGTCTCAATGGCTAAAATAGGGAAAAAATATACAAAATTTTCGCTTTTTCTCAAATTTTTCATCTATTCTTTAATTATAAACGTTTTTTTACAATATCGATTACATTTTCGATTTTATATAATTAATTTTCTATAACTATGCACTGCTAATTTCTTTCAGACATTTTTTTATTCCAAATAAATTAAAGTTGAAAAAATTTGATAAGTATTAACGAAATGGATCTAGCGAAATGAAAAAATCTGATGATATTGTATTGTGCACATATTAACCCACAGTATGCCAGATAGCAGAAGCTATTCTCAAATATTGATATTTTTGGCACTGTTTACATTTCAGTACAATAATTGTGTACAATTTGTTTAGACACGTGATCTTCAATTCGAGGCATTGCGAAACCCAGAATAAGAATAGCAGAGAAAGAATTAACAATAAAAGTAGATTCGATCACACTTTCTAAAGGATCTTACCTCATTTTAATCAAACGTCTACACTGTGGGAAATATTGAGAATTGCAGAAAAAGCGTTATTCATGGATATTCATGCAATAGTGTATCTATTAAGAATTAAGAAGATGAACTGAAAGGGTTAATGATCGGATACGCGTAGCACAAAACAAGTATGTACATATATGTATGTGAAAAATAAAGCAAATCATAGTTGATGCAACATGTGCGCCCATTGGGTGTGGTTGGATGCAATTTATAATTTATATTGTGTTAAAGGTTGATTCAAGGAAACAAGATGACTATGTAATATGAAGAGGGAAGAGGAGGTTGTAGATATAAACGTTTTCTTTAAATTGAATAAGGCCACAATTGTCCGGAAAAATATACGCAGGTGCGCATACTCAATTCCTGGTGGTTCGCGCAAATAAAAGTTTCCATTTCTAAATTGGGGGGGAAAAGGTAAAAATTTGAATTGGTTTTTACCGGTTTTTAGGCATGATGACTAAATCAGTTATTGGATCAAAAAGTATGCTACTTCAAAAAACTTTTTTTAGAGTTCTTTAACATCTTGTGTTAAGGTTTGGTATCGATTCCGTCTCAAATTACAATTTTACATGTCTATATGTGATAGATTGTTTCGTGGCAGTGTCTTTTTTCAAGTTTGTATATTTTTTTAAGAATTTTTTTTGTAAACTAGTATAATCTCTTTGTTGGAAGAACTTTAAAAATTAAAAAATCTTTTATCTGGATATTAAAATTGTACCCTACTTAAGTATGCCGATTATAAAATGTTGGTTTATTTGAACCTTGGCAAGTCAACATACATTGCCGTTGGAAATGGAATAATAAATCCTCCATATCTCTCGGTGACCTAACAAGCTTTTCAACTAAATATTCACTCATTCATGCAGTCAAATTACATAGAATATTTATTATTAGTATTCACTCATTTGTAATATAAAAGGTAACGTTTTTAAAAACGTTGCATTTGCAAATTGCAATTAATAAAATCAATAACAATATTTTCTATAAACAGTTAAGTTGTGCATCAAGGCCGCACTCAACCATAATAATAATAATAATAATAGCACTTACATAGCTGTAGCAGACAATTTTACAACAACAACGACAACATTTATTAACAAGTTCAATGAAAAAAAAAAAAAAATTATCAACCAACCACAGAAGACAAAGAAGAAGACGAAAAAAAAAACTGCATAACTTGCAACGCATGCATGAAACATTAAATAAAATAGTAAAATATAAATTTTGGTCAATTGAATTTGCAATAAAAAAAAATCATGGTAACAAAAAAAAAAAAATATCATAGTCACCCAATGCAGTCGCATAACTGCATTCGTGTTTTGCAAATAGTGCATGTGAATATGATGATGCACAAGATGCAACAATATCGGAAAACAAACGGTGTTTTCACAAGCTATAACAACAGCAACAATGACAACTACAACACGCTTGCAGTAATTGCTACATTGATAGTTGCATGTAGCATTTCATTGTTGCTTTTGTTGTTATGACCAAATGTGGCCACTTAACGTTACAATTAAAGATGTCAACTGGAACTAAATTAAACTAATAATTAAATGCGGTAACAACTGCTATTGAAAACGTTCGGCCAAGAAAACGAGTACAATAATAAAAAATATAAAAAAATGCTGCATACAGGTTTTAAACAGCCAACCAATTGAAATTAAAACAGCAAAGCAATTGCAATTGCAATTGAAGGAAAGCAACCAATTGCTATTGAAACAATCACCAATGATGTTGCATTGCATTGCATTCCAAGTTGTTTATGTACGTCATAAGTCATTTGCTGATTTCATTGCCGATTGCTGTTGATTTTTACAAATATGTAAAACTATTATTATCCATTTTATGATTATATCGTATATTTATAATTTGCGTAACAATTGCACTGCATACATGGAATGATTTTGAATAAGTCTTAGATTGTGAGAAAGACTGAAATAACACTGTAAAAAATTAAACTCTGTTTCTTAGAACTGTTTCCGATGCATGTTAAGTTTTCCTACATCAATCTTGCGTAATAAATAATTAAATATTTATATTTGCAAAAGGAAGTTAAGAGCTAACCAGAAAAAATGTATTTGCAGGAAATTGCATAAGAATCATAAGAAATATCATTGTACCACAGCAAATATATAAGTAAGTATCTATGGTGAGAAAAGCTAATTACTACAGTCTAGTTTTTTGTTCGATATTGATCGTTCATTAGGCTTCAAACGCAAATTTTCTTCAAGTACTCATATGAAGAAAATAGTTTTTAGATTTTCCGACTTTCGAAACAAATATGATTTGTTATTTTATGCACTTTAAAAAAAAAAAAATATTACTTTTTTATCGATTTTAAACGATTCAAAAATCTTCCGTATGGATTTTATACCATGTCCCTGAGCAAACCCCTTCAAGAAAAGGACAAGTGGAATACGGTCATGTAGATGACGTATTAAATTGATCGGTTAATTGTCTTTAGTTGTTTTTTTGGTTGTCATTAAGTTTACCACAAGAAATTGGTTGATAACACCATGCAACAAAATCAGAAAATTTGATTATCCTTAGGTTTTGACGACGATTTCGGAAAATAGATTGAAAAATATGATGTACTAATCTAGGAGATTCTGTGGGATTGTACTTTTTTCCTTTTTTACCCAGTATTATATAATTTTCGTATTATGGCTTCGTTTTCGGGTGGTTATGCCGCATACCAATAAGTGCATATTTGAGCCTCAATATGGGGGATTTCATTTTCAGTGTCTGAGGACAACATGCACAAAAAGGTATGGGGAATTCTTTATTTTAAGTCACCGAACCACAAAATGCCCTCTAACCCCCCATTTTCAAAAAATTTGGAAAATCCCCATTTTCCTAACTTTTTTCATCACAACTCCCAAAATATTGACTTTTTCAAATATCTATCTTCGGCAAAAATGTAGCCAAAGTATTAATAAATAACTTTTCTAAATATTTCCACATCAAAATTGCTTGTCGTAATTTTTTGGAGCGTCTAGCTATTGTTTTAATTCTAAATTCACCATTTTTGCAATAAATCTACCTGCAGGGACCAAAAATAACTGTTATTTTCCATTTTTCAACTCAAAAAGTCATCCACAAAAAATAGCCGTAGGGGATCTTCAAATGTACGGTTGTGATCCTCACGGACTAAATTTCTGTAATATTGTATGGCTTTTAAATTCATGACTTTCATCGTAATAGGCTAAATAAAACGGTAAAATATTGACTTTTATGATATTTTTTCTAGTTATATTTGACTTTTATTTTGTCGGACAAAAAAAAAAATAGTTATTTTATGACTTTTATTTTGTTGACCAAAACGAACCAGTTAATTTATGACTTTTTTTTTTTGAACAAAAATAACTAACCTTATAACTAATGAACGAAACATCGAAGATACATGGTGTTACATATTTTTGTAAAGTACTCGTTGAGACCTTTTCAACGGTATACAATACATAGGGATTCGCTCCATTCAATTTTATGACTTTTGCCCATATGTAAGTATATATATACGAACTGGAATACAAAATTGGCAATAGCCATACATAGGCATCGGCCATACATTTTCGAAAAGTACACGAAGAGACCTTTCTAATGGTTTCAGAACATTTTGCATTCCCTTTACTTTAATATTTCATAGCCCAAAGACTATATATTTTTATACCTTGACCATTTATTTTTGTCCAAAAAAATAAAAGTCATAAAATAGCTGGTTCGTTTTGGCCAACAAAATAAAAGTCATACAATAACTGTTTATTTTTTTTTTTTTGCCCGACAAAATAAAAGTCAGTATTATTTCTTGTCAAATATCATAAAACTCAGCAATTTACCGTTTTAGTTAGCCTATTACGATAAAAGTCAGAAAATAACTTTCAATATTTGACTTTTACTATATAACGCATAACCGTTAGGGTCCCTGACCAAGTGATATCTCGGCGACCAACGAAAAAAATTTAAAATTTTATCTCAATTGGAATAATTTTCGTAAAAATATTTAGTAAAAATTTCGACGGGAACCTGGCAGAAGACCAAAATGAGTTAACAATGGTTCGAAATTGCAAACGAATTACACCGACCGTCACGGTTTATTTTTATATTTTCTTATAGGTTTTTTCATTTAAAATAAAGTAACAACAGTTTAAAATTAGTTAACATTTCATAGATTTTGTTAATTTTTTTCTTTTTTTTTTGGTTTCATTTTATTTCTCCCCCACCCCCTCCCCCTCCTTACTTCTTTTGAAACAACCAACTGTAGCGTTAACATACGAGACAGAATAGAAAAGATATTATTCAACAATAATTTGCATAATTACTTAGTAGTTTTGCGATGGAAATACTAAAGCTTGCCAAACATTCCCCTACTATTTTATTCCTAAATGTGATTTACTGCGAATAATTTCACAAAGTCACCACTGTTTTAATTTCGTGTTTAATATCGTGAGCCCAGCACGTGACCATCAACATAACATCGCCCTCAGCTATTCGGACTCTGCATAACACTGTAGAGTTCTGGTTCTTTCATAAATAAATATAACATGCACAAAATTAATGAATGCAAATCGTTTGACCTAGACCCTAATATGTTGTTTTAGTTTTCTATTTAGCCAGTATGCTTCAGCAGCAAATCAAAAATACAGTCATGAGTTTTGAATTAATCGCTCAAGGAATATTTCTATGAAAGCTGATCGCAATGCTATGACTAGCTATGATTGACTTATGAAATTTTTTATTGATTTTCTTGTTTTTATTTCTAATGTGTTTTTCTATTTATCTTGAGACTTAATAAATCATCTTCAGTTAGACTAAGCAACAGAGCCTCCATGCTAACTATATACATATTTTTTTCGTTAATATTAAAATAAAATAATAATTTTGTAGGTATAATTTTAAAAGCTATTGATTACTCTGTCATTTTTGAACATAGGTATACTTAAGTATATTTCCAGGTATATATTAGGGTGGAGTGAAATAATTTTTCTTCACAGGGTCATCCGGAAAAGATAACATTTGATTCTTTTTTGCTATTGTTCAACTTATAAGGTTGACATTATTGAGTTAGAGTAGACGACGTGCGCGAAATTTTGTATGTTTTACGTGAAGCAAGCTAAGTTATAACACTAAAAATCAAGGGTATAACTTTGAAAAACATTATTAGCATTCAGGGAAACCACTCTCTTTCAAATTCAAGTTTGAAGCCATGGTTCTTGACTTTGAAAAAAACGGTTTTAATCTTGTAAAATATTATCAACATCCAAAGAAACTCTCTGTTCCATATTTTGGCTGATCGATCAAAACAAACCATTTCCCCCACGTGGTCACTTTAAATCGATAATGTCAGCCTTAAAAATTGACCAAATACAAAACTACTATTAACATCAGATGCTAACTTTCTCGAGTGGTCCTGAAAAAATTTGTTTTTTCACTCCATCCTAGTATATATGTACGTTGAAAACAAATAATAATTAACTTAATTAATTTTGCATGTTATTAATAAATTAGCAATTCTTACGTTTTCACATAATGACTCATCTTAGGAATTTGTCTAGGCTTATGGAATTACATTTCGAAGCTACAAGAAAAATCAAATGCGATATTGGCATTTAAAAATCTAAATACACTTGAGTTTTTTAATTTAAATACGGCTAGTTTAGGCAAAAAATAAATCAGATAGCTATTTATATGAAACGCCCGTATGTGAATGTTTTAAATTTCGGTCATTCATTTCTAGTTAGAAAAGACCTTCACAAATCATACGCTTACAATTTATTGGATAGAGACATTACCAGTACACAATGCACATATTTCATTTCTTAACCGAAAGCAAATAACTGGGTTTAAACAAATAAATTCTAAACGCTTAGTTGATGACATAATTTTAAAACATTAACAGGTTCAATTGG
The DNA here is from genome assembly GCA_963691655.1 of Toxonevra muliebris. Taxonomy (NCBI): domain Eukaryota; kingdom Metazoa; phylum Arthropoda; class Insecta; order Diptera; family Pallopteridae; genus Toxonevra; species Toxonevra muliebris. The sequence continues at coordinate 11,682,078 of OY829327.1, read as the reverse complement.
ATTTGTTTAACTCTTTGGAGCTATTTGGCTGTCGGCTTGTAAGTAGCTCGACTAGCTCCTAGCCAAACTCAGCAAGAAGTTGTTTATGCTGTTATATTTGTGTTATTTATGTTGTATGTTTTTGTATAGAAACTAAAAACTAGAATATTTATGGCAATTTATGGTGTCAATCTACTTTGTTGTATTTTGTGTTTTTATTTAATCTTACGATATGTTTTTAAGTTAAGAAAAAGTTGCTGCTTGATTCTAGCTGTGATTGTTGCTGCTGTTAACTATTGTTACTTGACACACATTTTTTTTTTTGCATTTAACTAGTATTTTTAAAGAGTACCACTTTTCAGTTTACGATTGCATAATCCGAGTCTGCGAAAAAAGCATTTAAAAAAATTATGAAAATATAAGCAAAACAACAGTAGTAATTAAATTATGCGAATTTCTAATTAATTATAAATATTGCTAACACTTTCACCTGAAAACGGAAGAAAAAAACCAAAAACATTTAAATCATTAAAATTGTTTATCACTTTTTTATCACTTTTCCTAATAGCTACTGTTGTTATATTATAAACTCGGACCAAGTCCATGATCAAAGTCAAGTTGAATGGAATTGAGTTGAGTTGGTTAGCTTTGTTTTTTTTTTTCTTTTTTGTTTTTTGCTTTCAAATATAAATTAAATTATATTTAAGCTGCAATTAAATGTCATGTAGTTTTTTTCGCTTTTTTAAATAAGAGCTGTAATTAATTTGATTTTTATTTAATAACATTTTGCTTGTTTAGCGAGTTACTATTAAACTGAGAGTAAAAAAAAAGAAAAAAAAACAATTTCACTTACAATCTTCTCAAACAAATATTTTAAAAAACAAAAAATACTGTAATAAAAACTTATTAAAGTTAAAATCTGCTTTTTATTTTTTATATAAACATGCGTATGTGTTGGTATTAAATCACTGCTTGCATGAACTGTGAATGAAAAGTTCAAATCAAGCTAAAAAAAAAAACATAAAAAAAAATTGTAAACACGCACTTACACTGCACTTTACAATTAGTTAGTAGTTGTTACTTAGTTTGAAATGAAAGGCAACCCTGAAATTAAATAAGTGAAAAGAAATTCAAAATAAGAAAAGAAGAAAAAAAACAACAACAAATATGTAAACAAAACGTCTATAATGAACATTTAGCATGCCAAATTTTAAGGCGGGGCCATTCACTTTTAAGAAAAAAAATCAAAAACTAACAACTAAAAAACAATAAAATAAAAGAAAAGTAAAAGGAAAAGCAAAACTGCTAAAGAGTAGTTTAATGTTTTACCAAAAATCTCAAGCCAAAAAAAAAAAAAACGCAAAACAGCAACAATTAACAACATAATTAAAAATTCGGATATATCTCGTTCATATGTATGCACTAGCGGATCCAGAGATTTCCTAAAGAGGGGTTTCATTTTCTTAGTTCCTAAAACAAATTTTTTATTTTATGCATGAAAATTTATGAAATTTGCGCTGGCAATGAGGGGAGTTTAACCCCACAACAGCTCTCCCTTGGACCCGCTAGTATGTATGTATTTAATTTTAGCAATTTTGTGCATTGAACTTTTTTTTTTTTTTTTTGTTCAACCAGAAAGTAAAAGTGAAAAGTCTCTTTTTAAAAGCCAGAATTAAATAATTTTCATTTCATATAAGTATTTATGTAGACGTTTATAAGTCAATTAACTATTATAATCAACACTTTAATCTCTTTCAAGATTAAATTTAAAAACTTTTTATTATTGTTTAATATTAAACTACCGTTAATTGTTATTAATTTGCGTTAAAACCCATAGAGTCTCTCATAGACTCACCGCCATACCACTCACCAGTTACCGCTTGCCAAAGCCATTATTCCAAGAAATAGTCATAGAAAACAAAAAAAAAACATTTAATTTATATTTCACCTTTTTGTGGCGGTGCGCTATAAATAACAAAAAACGGAAATTCACTCATACGCCTCGTTGCACACACTCGCAAGCACACACGCACTCACAAAAAGTAACTACAGAAGAAACCTACTACAGTAATGTATCAATATAAGCCCAGCTTAGAAACGGTAAGGTAAAGTAAGGTACAAATATTGCCCACTATTGCTTATAGGTCTATCTACCTATCTATCTATAAGTCTCTTTGCCCGTCTGTTCGTCTGTCATTCGTTGCTAATGTTTGCTACTGTTGTTTTTGCGTTATTGCACTGTTTAAATTACATAATCTTCTGTTAAATGCTGCTTATCCGTTTTTAATGTTGTTATTGTTTTTTAGCTTTTTTTTTCCTTTTAATGAGAAACGCATTTGCATGCAGCAGCACATTTGAAAAAAAAAAAAAAATTGTTGTATAAAATTAAATCTCAGTTGTTACTCATCTTCTTTATGTTGCTGTTGATGATGGCGTAATTGTGGTATTTTTTTTTTTTTTTTTTTTGATTTTTGCTATCAACGCGTTTTGTTCTTAGCAATATAGTCTTTTCTATATACACTTAAGTGAATCACATAATCAGATAAAAGTTTATTTATTGCTATTTTGCACTTGTGGTTATTTAAATTTAGATTTTGCGCAAAATGTGTTTCAAGTTTCCGTTGAAAAATTTCAAATTATTGTTATTGCAATTAAATTTTTATCGTATAATGAATGCACAATATATGAAAATGCAAGAATAAACACACAAAATTTTTCTAAGTCAATGGGTTGAAGTTCCGTAAGATATTAGTAAAATGTCAAGCAATAAGTTGAAAGTATAAAAAAAACATGTGTTTTTTTATGAGAATTTTAGCAGTTGAATAAATTTTGCGCTTATAGAAATACTTCAATATAATAAGTAAAAACTCCTTCACTAACTCATTACTAGTTTTTGGACTCGAGCAGTCAAAAGGTGTTTGTAATGTAATTTTAGGCGCTGATTACGAGTCCCCAGACCATTTTTTGCTATCAAGCTAGGTTTTTAAATAAATGATTGAGTCATTTTTAGTAATTTTCGTTTAGAAATTGTGATTTTATTTGAAAAAAGTTCCTTGAATCTAAATGGAGTGCTGTGGAACTGCGTCGTTTGTGATTTTTTGGATCCGTCTCACGTATGAGAGACCAAAAATAACCGCTGAGCATATCCTTATCCCAAAAACCTTTGCAGTCTTGCTCGATTCTCTGTAAATTTTAATGTAACCGCTCTCCTTGCCATCATTTTGTATTGTATTAAATCGTAATGGATGCAATCCAAATGGTAATGAAGAAAATGGATTTTCAACAACATTCAAACGCTCATTTTACGGTAGTTTTTCAAAAAATTTGCGATCATTTGCCTGTAGTCTTTACTTTTTCTTTTTTTTCTTTTGCCGAGGAAGTTTCGCATGACGCTCTTGAATGATACCCATACTGCTGCTTCTGAAGCAGTTAAACATTTGGTAAAAAATCTGGCTTGATAAGGGAAAATGGGTGACCGATTTGAATTCAATATGAAAAAATACTTTCACCTCCTCGAGTCAAAAACTAGTTCGTTATCATGGAAGAACATTTTCTTGCGGAGTTTATGTTCTTTAATTATAATGTCATATAAATAATTTTTAAATCTAAATTAAATTATTAAATAAATACTAATGCCTTATTTTTAGACTACTAAATAAAACTTATACTTTGTAATCATAAAAAAAAAATCTAATTTTAAATCAAACAGCTAATTTTAAAATTAGAGCTCAGATCTCAAATAAAAAGTTAAATATTTTAGTGAATTCTTAGACCATTGCCTAAAAGTCTACAAGAGTTAAAGTCCTTATAATAATACACAAATTTTCAATGCATAAATTATCAAGTAAGTCTAATGATTTTGGATAGCGTTAGATTTAGCTGGGAATATCACGAAATTTAAAAAAAAAAAAGGTTTAATTTGTGCATTTGGAATGGAGTATTATTACTCACGTAATTATTTACATACAATTTTTCCAAACAGTTCTCATTTTGCCAGTAAGACATTTCGTTGGAAAACCAATGACAAACAACGATCAATTACAGGATTAACATAAATTGACTATGGCAATCGATGTAAAACTCTACACTGGCCGGTTCAAAATGGATTTAGGAGTCGCTAAGAATAATTCAATAATACAAGTATTTTCTAGGCCGAACTTCTACCAATCAAAATAGCAAGTAAATATTAAAATTCAAGATTCAAATTTAATGTCATCGAAAGTAGATAATTATTTTTGGTCTTAATAGTTAAAGTAAGTAGATAGATATTCGTCTCCTTAAGTCTTAGGCTTAAAATTGGTTTAATCTTAGTTCTAGATGACAAGAAGATTGAAGAGAAGTGAAAGAGACTGTGAGTGTGCGCCGGAGGAATTTAATCCTAGACACTGTACATGCACAATCAATTATTATTATTATATCGTAAATAGTTTTCTCTCCATCCGACTGGATGCACAATTTAGGATTTCGGATAAGCATCAGCATTTAATCTTGCTTAACGGTGCTGTTAGACGTGGTAATATAATATTTTCAGAACAAGAATATTTTCAACGATTCTTTTTTGATCTAAAATAATTAAACTTTCTTACATGTATTAGTTTTCGAAAAATATCTTGAGATATTTTTAATCTATTTTTGCAGAACATGCTATAAGTTAGATTGGAAAACTATCATCTAACTTTAGAACTTATGAGCCTCAAAACACTAGACTATTTGGTCGGACTGAAAACGTTCTCATTTTTTAAATTTTGGCACCAATGAAAAATAGCCCTAAACAAAAATAAAAAAGTATGGAAAGCAAAGAATTTCATAATTTTCAATTTTGGGGTCATATTTCATAATGAAATATGATCTCAAAAAAGGTCCCGAAAAATGATACATATCTCCATCTTAATTTGCCAAAGCCCTAACATAAATTTTTCACATTTTGCAGGAAAAGCAATAGTATTTGAAGTACTGTCTTCAGAATTTGCTATATATTTCTCCAAAATTTTCGGTACTGATGAAAGTGGGCACGATTTATCATAATCCATCAAAAACTCGATATTGAAAAAAACTTAAAATTTGGGTACAGTTTAAATATGATTTAAATTATTTTACGTGAATTTTTTTGCTTTCCAATCTTATGCCTGGTTTTTACTATGTCAAATTCAATCAAATTTGCCAGCATGTTGGCAAATTTTATGTGGGAAATTCTCTCTTTTTTTCTCTTTGATGGCAAATATGACAGTGAAAACCAAGCATTACCTAAACTATAACCAAACTTGGAGTTTTTAGGAGTTTGATAATTCTACGATGATGTAGATTCAATGTCAAAAATTGCATAGAAAATGACTGCTCTGGTTCTTGTTTCTCACTTCAACTTCAGCTAGTCATTCACAGCTGTTAGTTCATTGCTTAAAACCATTTTCAAATTAGAAGAAAACTTTATTCTTGGTAACATCCTGTTTGGCTGACAATATAATCAAGCGTATTCAAAACTTTTTGCTCTGTAATTAATGCAATTTAGTAATTTATTTTTAATTTTCTTCTGAATAATACATTCATAAAGCTATACATGGTACATAATAGCAATTTGTACTCAATATCAAAAGTCACAATTAAATTATATGCATCTATGAATTTATTTATTAGCAGCAAAGTTTCATATTAAATTATACCTAACTATCAAACATGACTTTTCTTTAATTTTATGAGTCATATACCTACGAGTATATGAGCATTTTATACCATCATAATAAATATGTGAATGGGCAATAAAAGTTTATTATTAACATTCAAAAGTATTCAATGGAATGGAATGTTGCTAAAAGTCAAAGTTAAGTGTATGAAAAAATAACCTAAAAAAAAAAACAATGGTGGCAGCAGCAACAACAAATAACACAACGTCAACAACTGAAAGAACAAAGTCAAAACAAAACAAGCTACAGCACACATGATCTGCTGACTGGCTGGAGTTACTGGCTCTTAGTATTTGCTACATGCAATCACCTTTATATAAAGCACTTTCAGCGAAAAACCACAAAAAAAAATATGTTCATAAAAAAGATTATGCGAATTATAACTAACTGGATTCAAAGTTAATTTCCTCAAATTACTACTACTACCACTACAGTGGCGAACAAAATAAACATTTGTGCATAAAAAAATTAGTTGCACGAAATTCTTAAATACAACTTGACCCAGATTTTCACTAATACATTAAGACATACGTAAGCCTAAGTAGTTATACACACATTCAAACATATGTGCATATGTATGTATTTAAGTATGTTTGTGTGAATATCTAAGCGGAAAGTAAAACTAACCAAAGACACAAATTTAAAAAAAAGCAACAAATGCTCTTAAAGAATGTTGCTAATAATTTTTTAGTGACTAATTTTTATTGTTGACATAATCACATATTTTTCATAAATATATTTTAAGATTCTTAATCAAATATTTTTAATTATTTAATTACTACTTAATTTTATTTTCATAGCGCTTACAACATATTTTTAATTTTTTTTTTTTTTTTGACATAATCTATTAATAAATTCACAAAAACCAAGACTCAAAACTTGCGCTTAAGCAATTCTTTAATTTTGAAAAAACCGCTCACAGCCAAAAATATAAATTGCTTACACCAAAAAAAAACCTTCAATTAACCGTTGTTTATGCTAACTCAAACTAACTTTGACTTACACCTAAACCAGAAAGTTTGTCAGAAGCATCAGCTTGCTACAGTGTTGCTAACTGTTTTTGAAATCATTTTTACTTTAGGCTAGTTTTTTTTTTTTTTTCTTTGTTTAACTAAACTTGTAATTTGTAAATTTTTTCTCATAATGCAATAATTTGCATGCTTTCAAATCATGGATAGCTTTAATTTTTATATTTGAATAAAAAAAACACCGTTGTTTAGCGTTTTTCTCATAGAAAACTGATTTCCTTCACGTTTTCTTTTTGACCATAACTTTGTTAAATTGACGTTAATTTGATACCAACCTATAACAGTGTAGGGTTTTCTATTGCCTCTATTTCTCTTTTAAAACTAAATTTTGAACTTGTTTACATTTTATTTATTTTTTTTTTTAATTTAATTACAATTAATACATTTATTATATTAATATTTTAATTAATTTTTTTCTAATTTATATTGTTTTTCTCTTTTATTTTAGATTATGGAATTAAGTAATTTCACTCCATCGAAAAAAGTATCACGCGAAGAGCGTCGATATTCAGTGCCTCATGGTCCTAATACTCCATTGCCGCCTGCGGCTTCAGAGGACTTGCATGCATGGTCTATTTATAGGTAGGTTAATCATATTGCAACATAATTTCTAACAAGTTCAGTATTTAGTCTTTAATGGATGTAGAGTTTTATTTTCGACAATGCTTCATATTTAAGAGTCTTTCTGAAAACTTTTAAGATTTTTGAATAATAACTGTACCATAAAATTTAGGGAATTACATAAATAACCTAAATTTTAATCTTAGTTATTTAACAATAAATCCATAACTCAAAATAGTCTCAGCAACTTCATGTTCTCAATCATTAATCATTCCAAAGGGGAATCACTTAAACTAGTTTTTAGCTTGAACGTCATCTATCAAACTTGTCAGTTAGTTTCTCTGTATCCATCTTTGTCTCATTTAATATATTCTTAGAATGGAGTTTATATTTACTCCATTCAAATGTATGTATTAATAATACATTGTATTATGACTATTAATTTTAGTTTATATGTATGTATGTATATCATTTGGTTTCAATTGATGGTTATAAAAATGAACTCAAAATATCTTTTTGGAGTGAATTTAAAAGTCAAATAAAACGTCAAGCGGGGATTCTCTGAGCATGAATGCAAATTTTGGTATCAATAGATCTGAATTTGTAGATTTATTTGCTTCTCACTTAAAAAATATTTCTTTGGTTCTCTCTTTTTCTCGTTATCTGTATTGTTGATATGAACGTTAAGGTGAGCAGATCGCGATTAATACATTGGGTCATTGTGAGTCTAGCTCACTGTTTTCAATTGCTAAAACTCCCGTAAGCTGAATGTTCTGAAAAAATTGTGAGTTTTTCTACAAAAAACAGTTTTTGTAGGGGCAACTTTTGATAGATCTGGAAAGGACTGACTTACGAGCGGTTACAGTAAAGGCTTCACTTAAAAAAAAAAATCCGTTTTTTAGAATTTCCAACTTACGAGGAGTGTTATAAAATGGCCGCAGCCATTATATTGTGTATGACGCCCAATAACCACGATTTAATCTACTAATGGGGAGGTGACACGCCTATTCGGTCAATTCCGCCCACTTACTGTCCAGGGATTCGAATTAACAAGCTGCATCCCTGGAAAAAAATATAATGACTTATCCGTAAAAAAAATAACAGTATTAAATATTTCGTTCTGAGGTGTGTGAAGTGCCCAATTAAAAAATTCCGCTCGCTTACTACCAAGTCATTAGTATTAGCAACTTGAATTCCCGCAACAATTTTATGTGTTGTTCCATAAACAGTTTTTAAGACATCGGAATTTCTAAGGCATCGGAGTTCATCAAAATCATATCAAAATTATATCGTTACATATGGAAGTATCTTCCTTTAACCTTATAAGCTCAAAATCTCAAAAACGGACAAGTTCGGATTCACTGGGCCGTTGTGCGATTTCATTCTCAAATTTTTGTTGCACAGTGTTACAGTCTCGATAGCATTATAAATATAACATTTAAATAATATGATGGTTGTGATGGTGCAAACGCTATGCAACTATTAAATTTGACAAAAAATAATAATTCAAAAGTGATTCAACTTCTTTTTCTTTTATTCTTTAATGGCACAACGTCCTATGGAAAACCTAGGCCGAGCTTTTCGCATCCATACATGTTCAAATAATTTCTCTCCAAGATTTAGAATTTACTTGAAGAACTTTTTTCATTCTTGCATAAACATAGCGGACACAGACCAAAAACTAAATCAAGGAAACAAAGAATTGTTCATCTTTGAATTTTTTTATTGAAAGTTAACACGTTTTTGGAGTTGTTTTAATATGATTTTTCTGCTCATAGTTGAAGATAATTTTAATGGACCTGTATGCTATAAACTTATCTAAGGAGTGGCTTAGAAAATTAAAATTTTTAAGTATAAGATTAATTAAACTAACCTATTCTAGCTTGTAAATACAAAGTTTTAGTTGCCAGCAAATTTTGAAGACCTCGATGTTTTATATTGAAGCTCTGTCTACTTATACTAAAGTTCCTCAAAATAGGTTGCCAGCAAATTTTGTAAAACTCGATGTCTTGTATTAAAGCTTTGTCACTGTGCATCAAGCCGAAACCGTTTTCGAATCCTTATTTTTTCAACCGGCCTATTAATCCTTTGAGTTCTAGTTATTACATGACAGTTCAGAATTTGTTGGATGGGCTTCTAAAACTTCTCATTTTACATATGGATACTTAACCAGACATTTTTAACTCGGTAGAATACAAATAAAAGAATTTTTGGTCAATCAATGTGAAGGTTCATTAATTCCTCCATTTCAACCAACAAAAAGGGCACAATCATTGATTTCACCTGTTGCTTAATGTAAAGTACACAAAGTTAACAATACTATACCTCAACACTTCCGTTTTGGTGTGGTATCTTCAGCATGGAATATGCCCACATGCCACATAAACCACCACCATCAACATTATGAGTAACAACAATCATCATCAATAAAAATGTTATAATCAATTTAGAAGAAATTTTTGACGCAACAGTGAACATTTGCGGTTGATTAAATTTTGAATGTGCGGAAGTGATCACAAATTGATTGATTTGTAAAAAAGTAACATATACAAGAAGTACCAAGTATGGGTGCATTAAAAGTGTTGCAATTAGTAAACACAAAAATGTGCAACCGCACCTTCAGATAGAATTTCCGCAATAAACCCAACCAAACATTCAAAAGCATAATTCACATAACTTTACATTCAACTTCAATTGCATACGAGTACATTGTTCTTTCAACAACATCAACAACCGCATCCGAAATATAATTTATGCTTATATTACAACTATGTAAATGCTAACTAATTTAATTCTTTTTGTTTAACATATTTTTTCTCGTTCCTTTATTTTATGTAATCATTCAATCAACCCAAAGGCAAAATCTCAACTCTGACTTCACAGATTCAGCTTTAGGCTCATCAGACAAATCACCGCTGCCATATGGAAATTTCCAATTACGCGATACAACAGTGCAATCAATTTTAAATCATCCACGTTATGGTCCGAGGTAAGTTGTTCCTATTTTTGTTTTCAGATTTTCGTTTAATAACGGTAATTTGTAAAATATTTCTAACCTATAATTATTTGTAACCGTTAAGTGTTCAACATAGATCAGCCTTAGGATCTAACATGTATACATATTTGAAATTTGGTCTACCACGTGTTTTCCCACCAAATGCTGGTTCACAACGTTCACATCGTCCCGGCCCCGGGCCAGGCGGTGTACGCGGACGTGTTAATCGTGGTTTTCGTGATAGCTCAGGAGTACCGGCAGCTGGTTCTTCGGGCTATGATAGCAGTGACAACGAAACAACACGCAGTCGTGTGCCACCAAATTTGAGGTATATACATATAAGTTAAAATTTCAACAAAAATTAATTGTATAAGTTTGTAATTTCCCATAGAAAATACCGCAGTGAATCTGATTTTCGTGCCATTGGCGGCATAGCCCCCAATTCACGTCCCGATTCACGTGCTCAAGGTGTACCAATGGCAGCATTAAGACAAGCAAACAGCCGCGCCAGTATAGCAGGTATACGCTGCACTCCAAATTTCTTAAATTTCAGTTAAATATTGAGAAATATCTTCTTTTCTCCTAGTTGGCACCCATGTCAATACTCATCACTATATGCCGAATGGCAAACATTATGGCCATCGTTCGCACAGCGAAGCTGATTTACTTTCTGGTGGGGCCGCTGATGTTATGGGCTACGATTATGGCGAATCACGGATTTATAGCTCATCACGCAATCGTCAAATGGTCGACCATCATCATCCGAATGGTGTTGGTAGTGCTGGTGGTGTACATCATCCTGGTTATATTATGTCGAACAGAAAGCATTCCAATATCGGTTTAGTATACCCTAATATACAAGTTCATTGTTTGGATGTGAACCCGTGTTTGCGTGGTGTTTCTCTGCAAGCGAAAGCCGGCGATCTATTCGCTATTATGGCTACCTCACAACGTGAGGGTACCGCACTGACAGAATGTCTGGCTGGGTTACATGATCGTATGGCTGGGGAAATTCTTATAAATGGGCAGCAGATTAATCGACGTGGCTTACGTGAGTTGTGCAGTTATGTGCCGGCATTACGTGTATCATCGCTGGATCCACGCATGAGCGTGCAATGTACCCTGAATTTTCATGCGGCATTGCGGGGACCTTTGGATCGTAGTGATCTGAAAGAAAGAGTAAGTAAATAAATGCTCAATGGTCAATGCTCCACACGCTATGCACTTTGTTTCGTTATAAAAACTTGAGTGAAGCGGCTTTAAGTAGACTAGGAAGTACTGAATTATAGATATAATAATTTTTTATAGTATAACATTATAATTTCTAATATTTCCAGATGGATGTACTCATTGAAGATTTGGGTTTAACCACGGTACGCGCTTCAAATGTCTCATCGTTAACGCATTCGGAAAAACAACGTCTGAGTGTAGCCTGCCAGCTATTGGCACAGTCATCAATATTAATATTGGATCAAGTTACCAGCAATATGGATATATTCGATACATTCTTCCTGGTCGAATATTTACGGCAATGGAGCAGCGGAGGGCGTATTGTCATTATGACGTTACAGCCGCCCACATTTGAAATACTCTCAATGTGTTCGGGCGTACTGTTGCTGTCGGGAGGACGTACTGTTTTTTCGGGCACACGTTCGGATCTGCCAAAACACATGGGCGAGTTGGGATATCCATGCCCGCCCTTTAAAAATCCAGCGGACTACTATTGTAAGTTCAACTTAACTGTTTCATTATATTCAAATACTAAATTCTTATTCAATTCTCTTTACAGTGGATTTAGTAACACTCGATGATTTATCTGCCGCTGCCATGCTTGAGTCATCAGCGCGCATTGAATCCCTCGCCAATTCCTGGGATCAATTCAATTCAGAACCACCGCTTGCTGCACCACCAGCTTCTTTGCCAAATTTCACCAAAAAAGCAGGATTTTTTGGTCAAATGAAAGCGTTGATTAAACGTTTTGCTGCATATAAACAACCGGGTTCACTTTTAACCTGGATAAGTAAACTTATTGCTGCTGCAGTACTATCACTTTGTATTGGTTGTATATTCTGGGATGTACCCGCTTCAGATCCACAATTAACCTATAACGATCGTCTCGGTTATCATCATTGTGTGATGGCAGTGGCTTTTTGGCCATTACTTATGTTGACTATACGCGATGCGCAGGAAGATCGTAGGCATGCAGAGCGTGATATACGCTTGGGATTGTATTCAAGGAGTCTTTATATTATAGTGCAGGTAATAAAGTTGGATTAGGTGTGATTAAATAGAGCTTATTATTATTTATATGCTTCTTTATTTCTGTAGAGTTTACTTGGCCTTTTCCCCAGTCTCTGTATTTGGCTCGCATATCTGTTGCCAGCGCACAGCATGGCGGGTTTGTATACCTATTCAACCAGTAGCGATACAGGCATTTATCTTTACATGGGTAAGTTTGTTTTAGTATCTTTTGATATTATTTATTTTAACCTCTTATGCTTACAATTCCAGGTTACATGCTACTCTATTTGACTTTTATACAAACACTTGCCCTCTTCTGCGCTCATCTGATGCCTTGTAAAGCTTCGGCCACCATTTTCAATGCCCTTATAACATTAGGTCTTACTACTGTTGGTGGTTATTCAGTGCATCCGCGTAATCTTTCAAAGCTATGGTCTTGGTCGCAATTAATATCACCTGAGAAATGGTTATTGCCTGTTTTGGTGCAAGATGAATACAGTGTGGAAACGTTAGCCAATTCAGCAGGCTTGCAACTATGTCGCAATAAGCAAGTAAGCTTTAATACAGGAACTTAAATCATTTCCCCCATGAAATCTTAACCTTACCTTCATTCTATTCAGGTGCAACACCAAGAGATCATTGTGCAACAACCATGCCCACCGCCCAATGGCACACAAGTGCTAGTCGACTATCAACTATTACCGCAATATCACATTCTCGATCCCACATTTACCTACGATCAGACAACCACATTGGCATTAGTTTTATCCTCGGTTATTTTATTTGTTGTAACATTCTTCGTATTCGTGTGCAATTGTCGTAATGTTTTTCGTAAAAAGCAGAAAAGATTTTAAGAGCTAGATAAATAAATTACATAATAATAATAATAATATGTAGGTATATCGCAGAAGAAAAACATATTTAAGTTGTAATTTTATTTAGCATCATCACTTCGGCGAAAGCAAGAGGAAAAGAAGTTTCAATTTATATACATATTTTTACTACAATATTTTTATATAATGATGACTTCCATAGTTTGTAGTAGTGCTGCACATTTTAACAATGCATTTAATTAATATTATTAAAGTATAGTTATACTAATTTAATAATTTAATATCGATAATAATTTTATATAACATTAACGAACTTGTTGCAATTTTTATATAAAAAAAAAAAACAAAACGAAACCAACAAACAAAAAAGATACAAATATTTATATATCAATGGTACTTAAATATTTTATTTTTTAATTTTCTATTTAAGTACTTAAGTGTAAAATAGTGCGTCCATTTACTAAATAAAGAAATATTTTATTTTAGTATAAATTGTAATACATTTTTTATTCAAAGTGAAATTTTAGGTTTGGAAAAACTTTTCATTGACTGTTACTAACTATGATTGTTATGTACTTAAAAATGGCAGTCATTTGTAGTTCTTAGCTCCGATTCATGCGAGGTGATGAGTCTTGCTTTCAAATTGAGGTGAAAATTCCCCCAAACTGGTTTCGGAAATTATATTGACCAAGAAAAATCTTTTTTTAATACAAAACTCCAATCAAAATATTTAAAAAAAAATCATTGATTCCTTTTTGTGGATAGAATGAGACTACAACTAATGCAAAACATGGACAATATGAATGATCATTACCTACCTAGAAGATCTGGACTACAGAAGCAAACGAAAGAAAATTGCCTCCAAAGACGAGGTCGCAAGACAGGACTCGGAATTAATATCAGCTGGATGATAACGATGTCCACAATCTATACTATAGCTTTTTATAATCATCAATAGCCAAACAGTAGAATACATAATTTGGTTATGGGAGTATAATATTTTCAGATATAGGCATATGGGATCGATAAGATATATGATATGACAGGATATATACGACAAATATTCAGCAAGGCAAAACTCAGATTCCTATATTAATGTAAGACCTCGCACTTAGAGCATATTAACCAGATACCAGAAACTAAGGTAAAAGGTTAAGGGATAAGAACAAGAATAAGTAGGTGGATACACCTCACCATGACGAAACCCCTCGAAAACATTACCAGAAGAACATTCAAATGGAATCAGGACTCACGACATCGCGATCATTCTAAAACAACATGGAGGAGAATAGTTACTTAACCTCATTTGGGACCGCACAACTCAAATATCGCAAACTAGAGTTAGATAGCCTCATCAAATAGAATCCATGTACACCGAAGAGGAGTAAAAGGAAATAGATCAAATTGGAAACCAAATTATAAACCTGACAAAAATAAGATCACCAATTAGATGAAAATTCAGACCAAAGTAGACTAAAAGACAAATCAAAATTCACAGCTAACCTCAAACCACAAATCCTATTTTTTGTATGAAACAGGATAACTTCTCTTCTAGATTCGTCACGGAAGAGAAGTTAAAATTGTTAATCACATTTCATTAGTAGAAAAGTGCTATCTTCTTATTATTTTGAACAAAAAACGCTGCTATCAAAACACAAGTGAAAAACATTTCTAACTCAAAAATGTTATTATTCAACAAAAGGAAGATGAAGCTTCGGAAGAAGTTCTGTGAATAAATAACAACAAATATACTTTCTAATACTGAATTGTCTTTACAAAGCATTCAGAATTATGTGCTTTGCATATAAAAGGTTAATTTGATATACTAAGCGTTATTTATAGGTTACGTTAATCAATCCGATCCTATCAAACAATAAAAACACAATTGAATTATGTATATGGCAATGATTATAAAAATATGCATGTATTTAGATATACTATATATTAAATGTGTTTTTTATATGCTCAATTTAAAATTTTTCGCTTAAAGTAATGATTAAGTAAGACGCATGCATCATTTAATGATGGAACAAACGTAAATTGGTATGAGCCATAATAATACCATGTTCATCACAAGCAGCAATGACGCCGGCATCGTTGGTAGAACCAGATGGACTGCCAATATACGAAACACCACTCTATAAACGAGAACACAAAAAAAAAAAATGAAAAAATAAATCTATAAATAAATATTTCAAAAGTAGAGCATTAAAAACAAAATACAAACCAATCTAGCGCGATCGATATTATCACGGAATGGGAAGAAAGCATCAGAGCCCAAAGCAACGCCATTCAATTGCTTCAACCAGTCAATCTTCTCTTGTACGGTGAGTGCAGCAGGTACTACTTCAAACCTGAAATATCAATTGATTAATTTTCCTTTGAACAATTTCGCTGCTCAACTCAACTTACATTGCTACGAACTGACTCATGGGCATATCCTTGCCAACTGTGCCATTTACATAATTATCAATAGCATTTGAGATTTCAGCGCGTTTAACGCCTGCTTTGAATTTCATACCAGCAACGCGTGGATGTTGGCGTAACCACCAATTATCGGCTTTCTCACCAGCCAAGCGAGTACAATGAATACGCGATTGCTGACCAGCACCAATGCCAATCACTTGACCATCGCGTGCATAACACACTGAGTTGCTTTGAGTGAATTTCAAGGCGATTGTGGCAACAATTAAATCGCGTATGGCATTTTCAGGTAACTTGTTGATTTTAGTAACAACATTTGAAAAAAGTGTAGCATCGATGGTAGCGTCATTACGCTTTTGTTCGAGCGTTAGACCAAAAATGGTTTTACGTTCGATGGCATTAGGTTCGTAGCTGGGATCCATCTGTAGAATAAGTGAGAAAAAAGTGAATTTTAAATAAGTTTTGAGTAAATTTTAAAAAGCGTTTTAAATGAATTGCTGAATGTGACTCACTTGCAAAATACAATATGAACCATTCTTCTTTTTCTTTAAAATTGCCAACGCTTCAGGTTGATAACCTGGTGCTATAATACCATCGGAAACTTCACGTGATATTATTTTGGCTGTGACCACATCACAAACATCGGAAAGTGCTACGAAATCACCAAATGAAGACATACGATCGGCGCCACGTGCGCGCGCATACGCTGTGGCCAAAGGAGTCAAATTGTCATACAAATCATCGACCATGCAGAGTTTGGCCTGTTCTTTAGTAAGTGGTGTTCCTACAGCAGCGCCGGCTGGTGAGACATGTTTAAAGCTTGTGGCTGCCGGCAAATTAAGAGCACGTTTAAGTTCACGTACCAATTGCCAACCATTGAGCGCATCACAAAGATTAATGAAACCAGGTGAGGCATTCACCACTGTGAGTGGCAATTTCTCCAGTTGAGTGAATAATTGTGCGGGCTTCTGATGTGGATTCATGCCATAACGCAGATTCAATTGAGAAACTCCGGAAGAGTATTCCTTGCGGAAGTAATCCGAAATGGCATCATCATAAGTGGCGGTGTGTGTGAAAGCCTTAAGAGCAAGGACTTTTCTAAAAAAAAAAACATATGAATTCAATAATTTCATTTAATTCTTTTATTTAAATTTATTAATTAGAGTTCATACCTTGTTTCCAATGTAGTATTACCCTGCTGCTTAATTTCCGCTAATACCGTGGCATAATCACTCGACTCACATATGACCGTGACACGATCGTGATTCTTGGCAGCAGCACGCAACAATGTCACACCACCAATATCAATATTTTCCACTGCATCAGCAACAGCAACATTCGGTTTTGAGACAGTGTTGACAAATGGATATAAATTACAAACGACCACTCCCACTAAATCGAAATTCTGCTTTTTCATATCAGCTAAATCTCTATCGGTTGTTCGTGCGAGTATCCCAGCATGTACGGCAGGATGTAAAGTCTTGACACGTCCACCCAACATTTCCGGTGCGCCAGTAATATCCGATACATCATCAACAGCTAAGCCAGCGCTACGTAGAGCTGTAGCAGTGCCACCACTGGCCACCAATCGATAACCAAGCGTGGCCAAACTTTTGCCAAGATCAACGAGACCAGTTTTATCAGAGACGCTCAAAAGAGCTGTAAGAAAAATATACGTTTTAACTAAACATTTACCAAAGAATTTGAGTTCAACATACCAATTCGTTCTGTTGCCATTTTTTTTAATTTAAAGTTGCAAATTTTTAATATAAAGAAATATGTCCTATTCTCTTGGTAACTCAACTGTAATTAAATCAATGAAAAGATTAGCACTTTCGATGAAAAGTATGTAAATATATTTACAAAAACATGTTTTTGTTTGTTTGCAAATTGCAATCAGTCATGTTGACCTTTTCTTAACACTCGTCGATGCATTTTTGTTTTTTTCTTTTTTTTTTTTTTTTGTTCTGATAAGCAGATATTTAATAACAAGCAGACTGTAGCTGTAGCGTACAAATATTTATTTTTAAGCTTTTTATGAAATCTATCTTACACAATTGACCTCTCTCCCCTGCTAAGAGTTATCAGCTTTCGCGTCTATTGACGTTCACAATTAGTATTATTTGTTATTGATAACATCATTTAAACTTTGTAGTAATAAAATTTTAAAGGAAAGTTTTAAAATACGATCTAGAAAGACAAGCTCAAGTACGAGCATATTGGGCGTAGCTAAAAGCATTAGACTTGCTCTGAAATCGGATACTGTTTACTAGCAAAATCATTAAAATATATTAATTAAATTTATTTACTCTTTGCCAAACTAAGCGTAGTTAAGTTCAAAATGATCGATTCCTGATTTTAGTTGAATTGTCAAACGAAAATTTTGCAATCAGTCGTAAAAGTGTGCGGAAGAGTCCTAATCTCTTTATATTTTGTCGCTCTCTAGAAGTGAACTTATGTAGAAAATTGTATGTGAGGAATCGGAGCTCCATTCATACTATTAAAAGCCGTTGACCCAAGAAATTTTGCGAACTGATAATTTTCTTTGCTGACTTTTCTTTGATTGGGTCTTCAATAATAAAATCAACTTTAGTAAAGGCATGCTTCTTGGTTCCGGACAAAACAATTTTTCATCCAACACTTATGAACACGACAAGGCGGTAAACGTCAAGGAAATGTCTGTCAATCTACAGTGCTGACTCTCCGTTGATTAAATTTTAAAGCATCTTCAATAAAAAAAATTAACTTAAATAAAAAAATGATTCCATAAAGACGAATTTCTCATAGAACATGAGCAAGACAAGGCGATAAACACCAAAAATGAAGGTACATAAAATTTATTGGTCTAATTTGCTTGATATAGTTTGTAGGACTAACGGATTCAGAGGTGCAGAAAGCGGAGGTGGGAGCAAGTAGTTATTTTTGTTATTTCCAAAAATCTTGTAAATCAGAAACATGGCCGTAATTGTAGAGCTATTCATAGGAGGTAGGGGGAGGGCTATCCCTTGGACCTTGCCTACAACGGACTGACGTGCCTCACAGCACATGAAATCATTGCATTAAAAATGTTCCACGAAATGACGACGGGTGTGTTTTAGAACGCACGCTGAATTTATGGTTAACGCTCAAGAAATTGTTGCTAATAACGTGTGATCAAACATAATAAGGGGAATCCCATTATGTTTTTGTAAACACAAACAACAATGACAGTTGATCCAAGCTAACTGATGTTTCGGATTCTTTTGTATAGGCATTGAAGTGTTGTGGAATATTCTTCAGTTACGTTTTTTTACTTTAGACAGAGGATTGCATTAAATTGATTTATTTTTTAACATAAAGTTACCTAAATTGTTGTGTAAGAAGAAAGAAGATAGCTGTGAATATAAAATACACAGACATAGAACACAGATCAAATTGATTTTATTCTTGAAAGGATGTTTTGAATACGAATATATATAATTTGACAGATTCAAACTTCAAAATTTATTCTACACTTATTTTATGTAATTAATTCGCTCAAAATTAGCTTGAATCTGAGTTCGATTTTCTTTCAAGATGTTATCTCTAATCTATTTCTCTAAAAAGAGATAAGTATTTTCCATCTTGTTTGGTTAATGCGCTCATAGCTTCAAGTTCATAGTGACAGGGCAACGGTTCTAAGACCTCTTGGGTTTGTATCCCAACCACCAACTCAACGAGGTGGAAAGATTATGTACCCGTGCCACATTCAGTATAACAAAATCCATTGGAAATGTCTAGCCATAATCTATTCTAAGGCCACATAATTTACCACAGTTTTAAAAATTGCACCATATTCAAACTAAACAGTCGAAATTGTTTACTGGGATTTCACATGTTAATTAAATTTGTTCATTTGTATGCTCTGTATAATAGATGAATTTATATTATCTAGTATGCACAAGTAGTATATCAATTTAAACCACATGATTTGCTTGAATATAAACCAATCATTTAAAGCAAAGTATAAATTATAATTCTACTACATTTACAGCAACTCATTTTTGGTACTTTTTCTTTAATTTATTTGTACTCTTTTTATTTTTAAGCACTTATACCTACTCGTATGTAAACATGTGGGTCTCAAAACCTGTTGATAACTGGCGTTAATAATGTTTTAATGCCCACGTGAATATCAAGTTTAGCCTTTATTTTTCAAATTTGTAATTATTTCAATTAAAATATTGTTTTTTTTTTAGCCAATTTTTGTATTGAATAATATGTTTATTAATCTAATAAATGTTTATTTAAAATTTATTATTTAAAAGCCTCAAGTTGAGACTTTTGTAAAACTTTATGAAAATTTTGAATGTGCTTCTTTTTAATATGTAATACCTTTACCAATATCAATCTTTGCTAGTTGTTTATTTATTAAACAATTTAGATAATGTAAATATAAAATAGTCGATAATTGAGCCGGGAGCTTAAATCAATTTATTTATTCGCGCACCAGACTAAGCCACTCAATAGAGAACTAAAATGATATCAGTTTAATTTTTGTTTAAACTATACATAAACTCTTGTATAAAAGAATTTAGTGAAATGGTGTTGCCATAATAAGCAAACTAAGTGATGATGTTGCCATTTAAGGTGAGTTATCATTACCCAACCAACAATTTTGTTAGTAAAATAATAGAATAATAATAATTAGCTGAACTTATAAGTATGGTAGGAAGTGACATAGTTTATGGTTTGTTTACATTTAGAATAAAAGTTAATATGAATAAAATTTCTATCAAAGGTTTTGCTTAAAAATAGTTTTTTTTCGCTAGAAGTAGTTGAAGCAAAGGTATGCAGACGAAGTTTGGGCATGTAATCGTCATGTGAGTGTTTTAGGCTAGATGTTGGGATTCTTTACTTTTGCTAGTAATTCTTAACTTTTAAATAGTTATACACTCCTGTGAAAATTAATGTGGACAAGACAAATTTTCTTTGAAAATGGTTTTAATTCATTAAAAAATAAAATCAGCAACAAATGGGAAGAATTAATATTTAGTGTGCCTGTCCTTGGCTTCCAGCATCATCTTAAGGCATTTTGGCATAGATTCTACGAACAATTTACAAGCGTTAAAGAGTGGAATAGAACAGTTAAAAGTGAGTGATTTTCTAAAAAGGTGGTAAAATCCACTTTTTTTAGTTTCTTCGCCTGTAACCAAAAAAGTTTTCATCCTATTGACACAAACAGAACGTACCAGAAAAAAGAAGAAGAGCACACCTTTCGAACGGTATACAGTTTATGCCGATTGAATCAACCACTATCAAGATAAACGATTTCAATCAAGAATAAATAATCAAAATAAGTTATTTGAACTTTTGGTTCAATAAATATTGAAATTTTAATTTAAATTCAAATTTTAAAGAAGAATAAGCAATGGATATTTTAAAACAGTAGTTAAAACCACAATGCATGAACCATTCGATTTATTCACTGGTACCTTGCACATTTGCAATTTTTGTTCTTGGTAAATAAAACCTATCGATATACATATGTGACAATCTAATTAAATTAAATTTTAATTTTTCCTGTGTACATACTTGCATGGGATTACTCGCATCTGGCAACAATGAATATCCAACAACAAATGTAAACGTCATCGTTGACAGCAGTTGCTGCTGTCAATTATTTCTTGTTCGAAGTGCTGCTGATGATGTGTAACAAAGCCGAAATTTTCAACTAAATTATCATTAAATTTATGTAAATTGTAGAAAATTTAAGTCGAAAAAAGTGAAAAAGAACAACTAGAAATGAATTTCAATCCAAATGCGGGAATGCGGAATCGTAAGTGGGAATGTAAGCACAAGGAAAGAAGCAAGTATGCTGCAAACAGAGCAGTTGAGCTTGGCCGGATATGTAGTCCAAGTTCAATAGCGGACTTGGAACTGGATGGCCAATGCAAAAAAGTTCTTAAATTGTTGTTATGTTGATTTTATTTTGGAATTTTATTTCAAAGTTCCAGCAGGAACCTAAGCTTGCCTTTTAAGTATTTGTTGTTTTGTTTGTTTTTGTTGTTTTTTTTTTTTTTTGTACGTGTACGAATTGGAGGCACTTTTTATCAATTTGCTAAATTGTTTTAAACATTTTAAATTACTAACCGATTGTTATATTTCTCATGCTAAATAATGATATAAAGTATACTTAAAATTTAGTCTGACTTCTGAGTAGCTTGCAATTTTCCTTGTTCAGTACCGTTTATTTTGTGTTATTTTTAGAAAAAATAAAATTTAACTAACTATTTTTCTCATTTTCAAATTTAGCACAAGGTCCCGGTCGTAAAATAAAACGTGTCAGTGATGTGAATGCTATGGGTCCTGCAGCTCCAATGCCCAATGTAGCGCCATACATGCAGGGCCCACCTGCAGCCGCTATGCCTATGGATCCCATGATGAGTGGTATGGATAATATGATGGGTGGTTATGGAGGTGGTGGTGTTGGTACGAGTGGTTTTGGTGGTCCACAGCCAACAAATCTTGGCAGCGGTTTTAATAATGGTGGAGTGCCAATGCAAAATCAGAATTATGGTTATGTACCACCACCATCTGTACCCATTACACAGCCACAAGCATTCCCTACTCTTGGTGCAGTACCATCACAAATGCAACCACAACAACCACAAACGTTCGGCGGCGTTCCAAACATAGCTCCAGTTGGTGGTAGCGGTATGGGTGGTGGTGGCAGTATGGGCGGTGGTCCTGCTGGTGGACCTAATCAATTTGGTGGAGCTGTGCCCCCCCAATTTGCAATGTTCCAGCAGCCTATTATGCAGGACATGGCTATGCAATATGGTCAACGTTTGGCTGATCAGGGTAAACAGCTTGTGGAAAATCAATTTGAAAAATATATTCCAGTGGCCAAATTGAAATATTACTTTGCCGTCGACAATAAATACGTAATCAACAAAATGCGTTTGCTTTTCTTTCCATTTATACACAAGGTTAGTATCTACAGTATAATTTGTACTAAAGCTAAAGTGAAATAATGCGTTTTACATTTTTTAGGACTGGTCACTGAAATACGATCAAGAGAATCCTGTACAACCACGTTATGACATCAATGCACCCGATCTTTACATACCCACAATGGCTTATATCACGTACGTAGTCGTCGCCGGTCTTATGTTAGGCATGCAGAAACGTTTTTCCCCTGAACA
This sequence comes from Toxonevra muliebris, assembly GCA_963691655.1. Taxonomy (NCBI): domain Eukaryota; kingdom Metazoa; phylum Arthropoda; class Insecta; order Diptera; family Pallopteridae; genus Toxonevra; species Toxonevra muliebris. The sequence goes on along the minus strand of OY829327.1, from coordinate 11,659,173 downwards.
ACTTGGCATCCAAGCGTCCAGTGCGCTTGCATACAGCATTTTTGAACTGGTAGTATACTCGATCACACTGTATGTGGTGAATATAAAAACGAATTTGAAAACGCTTGATCTATTGGCATTTTCCGGTTATAAATTTGTTATAATTGTCGCTTGTCTGTTGACCAGTACAGTCTTCCATGCGCTTGGCTATTATTTGGCATTGCTATATTCTAGCTTAGCATTGGGTTTCTTTTTGGTAAGTTTTTAATTTTTAATACAATTACGATTAACTATGAATATAAAAAATAAAAAAAAATTATTTTTAGTTGCGGACTCTAAAAACCAAAGTGCTGCATGAAGCCACACCAGCGGCATCTACCGGCGCCATCAATTACGACCCGTATGGGAATCCACAGCAATTAGATTACACAGGCGGTCGAAAAAGAAAACTTTATTTTCTGTTTCTTATTGTGGGTGGGCAGGCATTTTTATCGTTTTTTCTTTCGAAACATTTGTATCTGCCCGATGCAGCCACTTTGGAAGCTAACAATATGAAATTCTAATACTTAAAAATCTAATAAATTTAGAAAAAAAAAAATATTTTTTAGTTTTATACATTTACATATTCAAACATTTAATGTAAAATTAAAATTTCAGAAACTGTTGAAATGTGAACTACATGAATTTCATTTAAATAATAATTATTTTTTTTTTACTATTAAACCTGTAATATTGTGCTAGCATGTAATGATATAATCAAATTTTGTTGTTTATAAGAAACAAAAAAAAAAAACCTCTAAAACGGTGCAAGATTACATTTTTTAAAATTTTCTTTTCCGTTGACAATGATTACTATTTAGTTCTGATACTGATTATATTAATATGTAGATTTTTTGAGAACAAATAAGAATACTAGCATAAAATAAAAGAAATTATGAAAGTATGTTTTTAATGAAGAGGAATATGAGCATGTGAAAAATAAAACAAGAATTTTTTCATAATAAAATGATATTTTTGTTAATGCGCAATTTTTTTAAATCAATAAAGAACAAGTATTTTATTTAAAATTTTTTAATATTTTCAGCAGTTAACGAATGCTAGTAGTAATTTATGGCATGCTGTTAGGGTTATCGGTGAATGCATTCTAATGTATGCCTAGAACTGCACTAACTGTATCCCATACATATATATGCAAAATGTATTTTCAGATTTTTTTGGATTTTGCTATTGAATTCTTAAATTTCTGACCGAATTCAATGACTGGCGACGACTTACTGATATGTTTTTAAATTTCTTCGAAACCATGAAGTTATAAATCTTAATGAAATCGACTGGAATCTCAACCTTTTAATGCCGAGTTTTCAATGTTTGGCTTCCCATGTGTCATGACATATTTTGGTGATGCATGGTTGTGAATTTCGAAAGAGACTTGAAGCTGTCACTGATTGTCAGATATCTCAAAGTTACCGCTAATCTTTAGCGTGGTTATATTGCTTCAGAGGACAAAGTGTCTAGTTTTTTTCAATTAATAGGCCAACAAGACCAAGAAGTAAGTCAAAATTGTCTATCGGCAATTGTAAAAAATTTATGAACCACTCTGAAATTTGGAGATCGATATTTTTTACCCTTATTTCTTGCTTTTCAATAACCAATCACGAACCCGAATCTTCACTCTCTTTCTCCTACACAGATAACGTGATTCATTTTGATTTATACTTTTATGGATTTATTATTGTGAGCCCGATTTTGCCGAGAGCTGGTTAAAGTTTTTCTTCCTCTTTTTCTTTTCTTACTCATATATAAATTAACCAATCAGGAGCGAGTTTATTGGATAACACCATTTTGTGATATAGCGATTTGTATAGTAATTTTTTGTTGTTGTTGTTTAAAACCTATTGACATACTGGAGATATCTCCATAAATACAAAGCATTATTTTCACTTGGGACATCACAGTTAAAAGTAAAGTAGAAGTACGCTGCTACTACAAAATCGATTCTTTTTCTCTTGTTTAATCAAGGAACATGATTTCAGTTAAAAGCAATATTTGGTACGATTCCCCAACAGTGAATAATTGCTATAATACATATTGAATTATTTACAAAGCACAGTATGCTGTGATCGTAAGCAAAAAAATAATTGCCGGCGTGGCACCGTGGTTCAGAAATCAGAAAAGCTGGGCAAAATATGGCGCGAAAAAAAAGTATTGAAAAAAAAGAAATAAAAAGAAATTGTTTGAATATTTTTTTCGAACAATTTTATTCCAATTAATCAGAATCTTGATTAATTGAATAATTTCAATTTGGATTAATCAAAATTCTGATTAATCGAATAGTTTCCATTTTAATTAATCAAATAATCGAGCATTTTGATTTATCAGATTTCTTGATTAAACGATTAATGGCATAGCCCTAGTGGCAACCAATCACTTTAACTTCAAACCGTGTTTACTCGAAATGAGATTTTCAGATTTAAGCGGTTACTGCTTTTGACCACAGAACTATCATCAAGGCTGGAGTTAATTGGCAAATGTGTAAGCCTTTACGTCTGCGACAGATGCCATTACCTGAGTTGTTTACAGAAACATCTATGTAGGAACGTTTTTACGATTTTTTTAGCTCTTTATGCTCTACGTAAAGGAAAAATTTATTATGCTCAAATTAATTGCAAATGTCTGAATTTGTAAGGAAATGGCCTTGGGTGGAAAACTTTTAAATATAAAATATTAGAACATAATTGAAGAAAAATGAAAAATTTATGAAAAGAAGTTTGACAAGCATTTTCCAGTTTTTTGCAAGCATTTTCCTATTTTTGAAAAGCATTTTCAGACTGTTCGGCAAGCGTTTTCCCATTTTTGACAAGCATTTCATCACTTTTGACAAGCACTTTTCCAGTTTTGATAAGCACTTCCCCATTTTTGATAAGCACTTCCCCATTTTTGATAAGCATTTTTTTACTTTTCCCATTGTTTTGATTATACACGTTTTTCCAAAATTCTAACAATATCACATTTTATTAGTTATATACATTGAATACTAAAGCGTTTGCTTCGATATATAGATCTGTTCTGTTGTGGATTATGTGGACGCTATATAGAATTGAATGCCGAAATTTGTATTTTAGATTTGAATGCCTTAGCATTCACGTCATATTGTGACACCACGAAAATGAATGTTATAGCATTCACGTCCGCGAGCGTGCTAAGTCAGATCGGCATTTAAAAGTTTGTTTAAATACGTTTATTGTAAATATAATTAAATTGTGATTAAAAATTCAAAATACAGAGGAAATCAGTAGCCGAGAGATGGCGACACTCGAAAAATAATATAATTTTTATTATTAAATTTTGACTTTTGAACTAGAATTATAAATAGAAAAATCACTAAGTGCAATTTAGAAATATAATAAGAGGGGAATAATATTAAAACTAATAAATATCATTTTTAACAACATTTTTAGAAATGATTTTATTCTTTAAGCTTAAAATTTTTGCCTATCTGAGTTCTCTCTCCCTCCTTTTTACGTTCTCTTCTATAGGGAAAAACTGATGTTTACATTTCAAAACAAAACGTACTCACCACAAATTTGTTTTACAAGTCTGCTACATAAATATATTCAGAATGATCGATACAGTTTTTTTCTATGGAAATGAGCCTTATACGTGTGAAATTTCTTACGCTCTTGTACAATCGGGCTACCTTTTGGCCCACTCTGTTTTAAACAAACCGATTTTTCTCACCGAATTTTCCACATTCTATTTGTGATTTCGACTGACGTCGAAAATTTTTGGTACAACCGATTGCGGTTCATTAATTTTTGTCTCCCCTCTCTTGCCAAGAAACAGATAATCGGTGAGAAAAAATGCCAAAAATCGGTATGTGTAAAAGCGGACTAAATAGACAGAGAGAATCCATAGACATATAGAACAAACCTTTGTCATAGGAAGAAACATACTAATAAATTTTCCTTTTGTTTGTAATAATATTTATTTATTGAATTCTTTAGTCTCTTTAATTTTATTATGAAAACTCTTTTTAGCTTTTTATTTTGAATCTCGTCGTATCGTCACAAAATTTCTTCTCACACTATTGTTCATAATAACTAATGCTATAAAATATAATTGTTTGTTTGTTTCTTAGTAAACTGCATTATTATGTTCATCATTCATTTCACATTATATTATTTTAACTTTTACTTTTTTTAAATTATTTTCGTACTTGCATTAATATACAATTTTTTTTTTAATATTTTTATTTTTTTTTCCATGCGTAACAAATGTATGAAGTGATTTTTTTTTTAGTTTATCGTTTGCTTTTAATTTTTTATTTTTTTGTATTGTATGTATGTAGGTAGTAATTTATTAATTTTTTTTTGTAGGTTATGTTCTAAAGAGAATTTCGTAAATTTTTTTTGTTGTAGTTATACAACATCCATGTATGTAGTTTTGTAAATATTCTAAGAAAGTTTATTTTTTTCGTTTACTATTAATGTGTTTGAGTGTGTGTGTGATTCTGTATAAATATGTTTTATTAAACATAACAGAAATAAAAAAGAAGGCGCATTTATAATTTTTTAATACAATTCAGTAACATAAATATGTTACTAAATAGTGTTTTATATATATAAAAAAAAACTAAACTTTTATTTTATAATAAAAAATATTTAAATATTTTTTTTTCGTTATACTGCATGAATGATGCATTGATTTGCTTTTTCTTTTCAATATATAGCTGATTTTATTTTTATTTAATAATAATCAGCATTATTTTTATTGCTTTTCGTTTTAGATTGTGGAATTTATTATTTTATTGTTTTTAGGTTTGTTAGTATTTTATTTATGCTTTTGTTATTTTTCATGCAATATTACGCTTGTTTTTTGTTTTGTTTTAGTTAAAATGCGTTTCTTTTCTTTCTTCTGGTTTTTGTTATACAATTGAAAAATTACTAGTTTTTTTTTTTTAGTTTTATTATTTGGAACATTTTTGTAATTTGATTTCTTTTATTTTTTTTTTATTTTTTGTTTTGTAAAGTACAATCAATATTCAATTGAAACAAGTTATAAGGCAAAAATATTTAGGAAGAATTGTTATGGTTTGAAGAGTAGCGAACATTTTTAAATGTCTAAGAATTTTATTTATGTTTTATTACAATGAACAATAAAAACTTCTGAAATCTTTGGCTCCAAACAATATACATAAATGAGATTCATAATTTTATAAAAGAATTAACCGAGGATTGTTTTGAAATCTACTATCGACCTTAAGGAGTTGATTTTTTATTTTTTGGTTTAAAGTTACTTTGTCTATATTCAGCAAAATAACTGACGCCCAATACATAAGGGAGTCTGTGTTCAATATTCGATCTTTCGAAACTGAGATTGAGCACATTTCGAGAAACTGAAACAATTCGTTCTCATATATGATCGACGACCACACTGTTCGACATCAACTTTTGATCAATTTCTTCTACGATCGACATTGAAATTTAAATTTTATTTCAGCCGTTCCAATGCTTTATATCTATTTCTTTTAGAATAGTGTGATTTCAAGTTTTATCGACGGTCGACAGGTACGATCTTCCAAAATCGTTTTAAATTTTTCCTACGATCAAATTTGAAATCGACTTTCGACCTTTTGAAATTGAGATTAAAAGAATTGGGCTTCAATTAAACCTGAAGTAGAAATATTACAGTCTCAATTTTTACTTCGATAATTTGAAATAATACTGCCGCAATTTAGATTGACAGTGGAATTCAAATTCATTTCCGATCTTTTAAAATAATGAAATCGAATTTGGTATCAATTTTTTTTAAAATTGAGTGAATTTGAAGTTGACTTCAGATCTTTCTGAAAGATATCGAAGAAAATCGGTCTCAATTTCGAACGACGATTGATAATGAGTTTTTAATTAAGTTTTGATTTTATTGGGCTTAAATTTTTACTATGTTTCAACTCAACTTTTGATTTCTCGAAAATAATATTGCAATTAAGTCAAAGTATTATTATGAATTTTTAATTAATTATTTTGTCGAACTGAGATTGAAGAAATTCGACCACAAATTTTTACCAACAATGAGTTTGAAACCAACATTTGATCGCTTAATTTTATGATTAGAAGATAGTTTAGATTTTTACTATAATTAACAGTGAATTTAAAATCGGCTTCAGATATTTTTGAATTGAGATTCGCTGTCAATTTTAATTGAAATGATTTAAGTTTAAGTTTTACTACGACTTCTGAATTGAAAAAAATCGGTCTCAATTTTGAATGATGATAGATATTTAACTTAAAATTGTTTTCCTATGTTTTGCAATGAAATTCGGTGGTTTCATTTTTTACTACGATCAACTCTGAACTTTGTTTCAGAGATTAAATTGAAATTTGATTTAAATTTCAATTCAACTCTCGTTTTTGAAATAGAGATTCAAGTTGTTTACTAAAGATTAGTGTAAATCGGTCTGAAATTTGAATGTGACAATGAATTTCAAATTAAATTTTGATTTTTCGAAATTGAGATTGAAACCACAAAAATATCGTTTGGCTTAAATTTTAATTGATATTTAATTGCATTAAAATCGAACTTCAATATATTGAAATTAAGATGCGGTCTTAATTTTTATTGACCACCATCGATAGCAAATTTTAAATCGACTTCTAGTTTTCAAATCGAGTCTAATTTTTACTTAACATGACAGTGAATTTAAAAATAAATTCTGATGATTCCGTACTGAGATTGAAGAAAATTGGTTTCAATTGTGATCGATCATGAGTTTTAAATCGGACCTTATTCTTTGGAAATTAATTCATAAAATTTAATTTTAAACGATCTTTTCGAATTGAAGAAAATCGGTTTAATTTTAATCAACGATCGACAGTAAATTTCAGTGAGGAATCAGATTTTGTTATTTCAAAGTAGAGATTAAAATATAATACGTTCTGAATTTAAATCGAAGATTGATAACGAATTCCAAATCATAACTTTAAAATATGTTCTGAAAATCTTTAAAATTCCAGAATTAAGTTTTTAGTAAATTTAAACAATATTAAAAATTATCAAACGAAAAACATTGGAAAATATAAGCTGCCATGCAATACATTTTTGTTCGAAATCAACACTTCACAATTTGTGGCGATTTAGTTTTAAAAAAGGACGCAAGTCAACTTCAGTACCTGACTGAAAAATAAACATCTATATTTTTAGGGTGTATTCGAGTTCGGCTAAACTGCACAAAAATTAGTAAAAAAAAAATACATTGTGTGCACACAGACTGGACGAGACATATTGCTGTAGTGAGCGGGAGAGAAAGAGTCATTGTGAGAGAGTAAGTATAATTTGTTGTGTGTTTGAATGGAGAAGAGAGCATCAACAGGGTACAGTGCTTCTATCGAAGTGTCTATCAAGGGGAAATTACCAGCAACTAAATTTTCTTCCTTCGTGGTCAAACCCAATGGCTATCAAAATAATTGTTTACTTTTTTTCTCTGCATGTCGCCATTATAGCCGCAACAAAGATGTGTTGTTATTGTTGGTGTATGGCTGATTTCTGATTTTAACATTTAATGGTATCCGACGCAACAACAAAGATGTTTTATTTTTGAAAAGATGAAATTGTTGTAATCTTGCTATCACCTTATACATGATAAATTCAAATTTAAATGTTGTATTTTTTTAACTATACTCTCCATGCACACATATTCTTTTATAAACGCATACGCTTTTGCGATCATTATGGTCCATACACATTGACGACAGCAGCTACACGAACACATGACTACGAAATTCTGTCGGCTACAACTGTCGCCGTGTAGTCAGCTACTAAACACAAAGGAAGCGGCACCACCTGCAGCAAACACAGCCAAAACAACAAAAGCAAATTCTCTTCTCTCTCTGTCGCTTGTCAAATAAGAAATAGATTTAAAATTGGCTACAGCCACAATCGTGGTCGGTGGTCATGTAGTCGTGTTGTTGCCAAAATAATCATCTCTATAAGAACATGTTGTTTTTATAATTTGAGAGATGTAGTCGTGTAGCTGCCGTCGTCAATGTCTATGGTACATTAATTGAAAGGGCGCTTCTAAATTGTGAACTTTACCCAATACAGCCAGTTTTATTTTAGATGAACTCGCACTTTGAATATACTTAGCAAATGTGAAATTTTGATTGAACTTTAAAATTTATCTTAGAAAATATTTAAAATACATACAATTTTTAATGCAAATGTGGTTGCTACCATAACAATTTTCAAACATTTGTTTTTATATGTTTTGTTTGGTTTTCGTATTTACAACAAACTTAAAGAGAAAAAACTTTTAACAAACATTTTAGCATATTTTTCTTTTCATTACATTTTTGTTTTCCTTTCATTTCATTTCTTTTCTTTTTCATTTTTTTTTACTTATTTTTAATTTTAGAATTTACATTTACATTATTTTCTTTTTTGTTTAATTTTTTTTCTTTTTACTATTTCTAATCAACTATCAATTTAATAATGATATGACTTTAAACATAAATACTTAGAGTTCAAAAAATTTATAAACTAAAAAAACAGCGTAATAAAATATTTGCCCAATTTACAATCACTAATAATAATGAACAACAAATAATAAAATTCATCATTTCACTAAAAAAAAAAGTTCAAAAAAAAAAAATATTAACATGTTTTTTTTTTTTATAACTTTATAGTTAGCTTTATGATTTGCGTGTGTGTGTGTGTGTGATTTTCGTAGATACATTTTTAATTACAAGTAGAGCACTAAGTATTTACCAATCAATCAGTTCCATTTTAACTTTTTGTTTTTACAAACAGTACAAATTAACAAAAAATTTTCTTCTTTCAACTATTTTTTATGTATTTTTTTAATCTTTTTTAGTTTCGTACACACTTTTTCTAAAAAAAAGAAAATCACCATTATTTTATTTTTTGTTTTAATTTCGTAATGTAAATTTATTTTTTTTTTTGTTCTTTATTTTTTGTTTTTTTTTTTTTTATTTTATAATAATAATATTTTTGTTTTCAACAAATTTACTTAATTATTACTAAAAAATATTTAATATATATTTATTATTATAATTAATAATGTTTTACATACTTTTTTTTATATAGATACATAAATATGTATCTATATTTATGTAAATATTTAAGCTAATTACAGTGGAATATTTGAAAATAGTTTTTGTTTTTTCGTTTAGTTATATATTTTTGTTGTTGTTGCTTCATTTCCAATGACATAATTACTATTTTCGCTTGCATTTTAATTGTTATTTTCATTTCTAAGAGTTTTTTCCTATTTGTATCAGAAAATTTATATCCATTAATAATCCAAAGTTTTATTTCTTATCAGATTTTTTTGATAATTATAAAAATTTATTTTATCGAACTATATTACCGTACCGCCAGGAGGCGCTGTTTGACTGGGAGACAAATGTTGCGGTACATTCTGTGAGGGAAATTTTATATTAAATAGAAATTTACCATATCATTGAGCTCTTTATACTTACTGTCGCATAACCAGGACGCGCCCACGTATAGATAAATCCATCCTGGCACGCTGTTAGGAAGCAATCTTCACGAAATATCAAAGCACTTAAACGTTCATGCGCGATTTTCTTACAGACCAACGGCTCCAGCAGTGTGCATTCATCGAAACGTGGACACGCAGGTGTCCCAATTAATTTCATTGGATCGTATGAGGTTACCACAGCATGCTGTGACGCTGCCGCAGCTAGAGCTGCTGACGTTGAGGACTTATTACCACCCAGCTTCAATGAACCAAAACTATGCGTCGTCGTCGAGCTTCCAGCGGTTGAGCTGAGGTCAAGCGTTGTTGTCGTATTGCCAAAATTACTACTATTATTGTTATGCTGCTGCTGTTGTTGTTGAAGATGGTTGCCACCGCTGCCGCTATTGCTATTTTGATTGTAAGACTTGAGTAGACTCATGCCTTTACGATGATTACGATGCGATGTTGAGGTGTTTGCGTTGGATGATGATGTATTATTGGATGCATCTAAGGAACCGGAGAGTGAGGAGGATTTCTTATCGGAACTGCTAAGAAAACTGAAATTCGAAAGTCGTTGCGTCAGGCTATTGAATGCCGAGAGACCAGAGTCTGATGATTTGGTAGAACTATTGGAGGTTTTACTATTATAGCCGGACGTAGAGAAGGTTGATGAACTGTTTTTCATATTGCCACTATCGATTGAATCCGATTTGGTGGCGCTAATACAGTTCGGGAACTTGATGGCATTGCTGGTGGAAGCAAATTTATTGCCCGAACTATTTGCTTTGCTCCCCCCAGCAGCGGTGACACCACCACTAATATTTATTGCATTAGTGGTAGCTGCCGCTGGCGTAGATTCATCTGGCGGTGTATTAGCATTTGACGATTGTGAGGATATCGTACAATTCGCTGTCGAAAATTTGCTAGAACTACTATTGCTGTTTTCAGTGACGCAGGTTGCGTCTTTCGTGGGGCTACTAGCATGCTGTGGTGGCGGATATGATCCCGAGATACTGCCGATGGCAATGGGCCGTATTACCTTGACACCATCTGCTTCTAAGCTGCCATTCATATAGCTTGTATCATTAAGATTGACGCTATTTACACGCTGCCTCAGTGAGAGTGGATGTCTCAGCACATCCTCCGTTATGTCCCACAGACATATCTGGGTATCCTGACTCACCGAACCCAAACGATAACTTATCGCTAGTTTATCTGGCGCTAATGCTGCTGACGACGATGCATTCGAGCGAAACGACGCAGAATGCGGACGCTGACGCGTATGATTTGGTGTTGAATTCTTTTCATTGATCCCTGTATAATCGAATCCGTTACCTGCAGAATCACCCGAAAAACGTGCTTCCCGCGCACTTGAATATTCGTTCATCTGATTTTCATCGTCGGAGAAGTCACCGCCATCCCAATTCGTATACGAGGTGGTGTACGGATCGAAAGCGACTACCGACACCCATGAACGATGTCCCTGCCCACGTGCTACTACTCTTCGCTCGTGCAGTGACCACACCGTAACCAAATCATCTTCTCCACCCACCACTATGTACTTGCCATCGGGCGACCAGCACACGCACAAAAATCCTCCAAAATATGAACGTGCAATGCCCAGCAATTCCATGGTATCATAGTGGAATACACGTAGGAAACCATCTTGTGAAACGATTGCCAAATTCGAACCACACGGTGAGAAACAAAATTCGTTGATGCAACAATTATCGGTACTGAAGACCCATTTGTAGAGCGGGTTACGCGTGGATTTTGATTTGCAGGTGAGTATTGTATAGCCGTCGCCCATCTTGAAGGGTTGATAGTTGGGCGCTGTCGCTGTGCAGGGGAGATCCTCGTTGTACAAATACAAATGGCCCGATGCGTGCGAAGCTAAAAATAGATTCGGCGAATTGGGTAACCACTTGAGGCATGTTACTTTGGTTTTATCAATCAGACGCTAAGAGAAAAGACGCAAAATCAATTAAAAATTCAATGTTTATGCTGAGTTAAGAAACTTACTTCTTCATTGTATAGTTTTCGCAGTTCGCGTGGTCCAGGTTGTGGTGCTACCAATTGAATTTGCCCGGTGGTAAAGCCAACAAGTAACGGTGCACCCGTGGGTGTGGCAGAAGTTACATTAAAATCATGACAGCTAGGATTAGTGCCTTTATAGAATTTTTTATCGATCGGTTTGCTCATTTCGGAGCCCTAGAATGAAGTAGAAAACAAAATTAATTCATTAAAACTTGAATTAAAAAATAGAAAACCTTTAATAAATAATATATGCCCTAAATAGCATGTTTATACTTTTTGTTTTAATTTTTTCGAAATTTAAAAACAAACGCTTAACAAATCACTCTTTATAAACAAGAAGGAATATATGTCATTTAAAGTATTTCATTTGTATGATATTATTGAATGATATTAGATTTCCAAAAAATACTTCAAAAGTTCTTGTCCTATCTAATTTCAGTACTACTTGACCGATTTCCATGACTTTTTCACTGTTTATATAGAAATTATATTTTTAGAGACTGAGAGGAATTATACATTGAAATCTGATTTCTATAAAATACGAATGAAACATTAAATGCAGCAAATATACGCTTCGTAATGAGAAATATTTTACGCACATTAAGGAATAAATCCATTTATTCCAAATTAAATCGGCATTTCGAAATCAAGTAAATACATATTTCTAATAACTTAGGTAGTAAACTAAAATTACGAGCATATAAAATGCGTTAATTTAATACAATAACTATCGATGGCTAACACTAAGCGTCATTCATTTACTAAATATTACCCACGATTGCAAAAATATAGTTTACTACAATCACATTGAAATTAATTTATTGCTATAACGCCTACAAACACGCAACAAAATTAATTAATTAATCAATTAGATGATGTATTCGCAATACTTGAAAGATAATTAATTAGAATGCGTTGCATGAGCATGAACGAAAAAGGGGAGTGATGATCTTTTTGTGATAGACCGCGAGTAACTAGTTACTTAGTTCATAAAATCAATTACTGAATTAAATACTTAGTAGGTATAAATATGTATAATATTCATTTGCTATATACAATATATTTTAAGTTTTTTTAAAAATAATTTTTATGTAGAACAAATAATAAGGAAGAAATGTAAGCAACACAAATAATAAACAATATTTTTTCGTTGTAAACAGTATAAATAATAAACAAAAAATAGAAAAAGAATGAAAACATATTGACGATTGGCATGAATGAAAGATGATGATCTAAAATCTGCCGAGTTATCAATATGTCTGTTTGCATGTATATGTAACTGTCTGTGTTTATGTCCGCCAACTCGCATCTAGTTCATTTAGCTATGTACACTGAGGAGCAAAAGTGCAATAATGATCAACAACAAATATTTATTGCAATGAATTCCTTGCGGGTATTTATTTTTTGGCAATTTCATGACCGAAATGGAAAAGTTTAGAATGATTGGTAACTTCATTATTATAGTTTTGCACTCATAGTATCAGAACTGTAAAGAATGCAATCATTTGAGAATATAAGTCACAATATGAATAAAAAATGCAGTTAAAAGCCTTTTTTGGAGTTACCGATTAGCTATTCATATTTTCTTGTTAAGTCCTGGGAATGCAAATCCTGTGACTTCAAAATCATGACGTTCAAAGCCATCCACTTGTATATTTAGAGCTACTTGCAGCCACTTGAAGTCAACTGAAATTTGAAGTCAATTGGAATCTGTAGTCAGTTTTGATACACTTAATTAATAAATTTATATCGCATTTTCAACTACATACAGGTTGGGGTTAGGTTAGGTTTAAAGGAAAGTGTTCAGGAAAAATGAGGGTCCACGGCCATGTTTCTATACATTTGGAAGTCTTCACTTACGAAACAGGTTTGGGGGTTGAAATAATAAAAAAGATGAAAGAGAAAAAACAAGGAAGCTCACTTTGTCATTGAAGAACGTTCTGTATAGAAATACTATTCTGCAACGAGTCAAGCACTGAACTTTTAATGACAGGAAACGGTCAGTTACAGGCTCAATAACACTAGTTTACAAAATGTAAACAGACTCACATCAACCTTTTTTAAATAATTGTTGCCTCCTAAATAAGAATTAGAAATTGTTGAAGTATGACACATTGCATTTTCTCTTTTTTTTAGTATTAAAAGAGAGTAGCCGCATCAGACAGGTAGAACTTTAAAACGCATTTTTTTCGAAGCCATGTTTTTCAAATCGGTGACCAAAATATCTCGACAACCACTGAACCGATTGACTTGGTTATTTTATACATAATTATCTAGTTTTAGTCGTTGCATTTTTTTTAAGTGACTTAGATTTTGTTTTATGCGCAAAATAATAACAAAGTTTTGTCTAAAAACCGCTACGATGAGATCAAATGCTCGGCAATTTATAAAATAAAGATATTTCCTACGAAAATACTATATTATATTGCCAATTTTAATAATCTTTCCGTTTTTTGTTTTGTGTTTCTGACGATTACAGATGAAATGAGAGTGGTCACTGCGAACGACTTCTTTTTTTGAAAGAGGCCACGAATACTCGGCCAATATTCAAGGTTTTTTAATGAAAACAAATTTAAGATATTTTCAAAAGTGAGTGCTTTCATTAAAAAAAAAATCAATCCCACAATTCGTATAGGCTTCCTTAAAACAATTTACAAAAATGTTCACCAAACAACAAAAATCAAAAGAACTCGCAAAATAACTTCTAATGTCACGACATTTCTCAAAATAATGCATAAAGAAAAGTTTTTTATAGTTCACAGAACGAAAAAATTATGTTCAAGACTTTTTTAATGAAGTTCTTCTCCTACTGGTTGAAAATGGAAGTGCGTAAATTTTGTCTGTAGAAATTTTGCAGCGACATAGATCAAAACAAATTCCCAACCTCCTTGCTTTACTCGAACTCCATTTTCTTTGATTTTGTAAGCATTTCCATTCAAAATACGGCTAGCTATACTTTATGCTTTTTCCAATTAAACATTAAAAATTTAGACTGAGAATACTTCATAATTATGAAAAAGCTTTTTTTATTATTCGTATTGCCAAAAAACAATTAAGAAATTAAATGTGAGAAAAATGGAAAATAAATTTAATATTCCTTAGCGAAGACAATGACTCAGCAATCGATTGTGTTTACTAATGCAGAAAACATCGAAATTGTAATTTTTTTTAATAACGAAGAGTCGAAAGTAAGCCCCTCTATATGACTCCACAATCGATTTTGCGGAAATCTCAAAAAATTTGGCAGTTTGAAAATTGAAAAAGTTGCTTAACCGTTTGTCTGTATTTTTACCGAAATTGCTCCTGCTGTACCTTGGGAACAAAGACCTCAGAGCTTTTTCTACAGAATTTGTGTCCTTGGGAACAAAGACCTTAGAGCTTTTTCTACAGAATTTGTGTCCTTTGCTCAAAAGGACAATTATCCAAAAAATCTTTGGAAATTAGTGACCGTAAACATTTTTGCTTGCAGATCAGTCAGGGTTTGTTGATAATTTCAGGGTGAATAATTGGTGAATTAAGGTCATATTGCGTCAATGCTATTGTGCTTAATATTGATTTAAAGTAGCTTGGGACATATAGATCCCAAGGTACAGACAAATGGTTTAAGAATTTAATATGGAAGGCACTTTTTCATTCCTTTCAGGTAAGTTCCACGCTATACATTTTATATTGTGCTACAATTCCTAAATATGGTGAAATCATACATGGAAATTGCGTCATTCTAATGTCGTTTATATTTGTTGTTTGTATTTTCAAAATTAAAAATGTGAAAATGAATTGGCGTTTTTGTTTATTTTACTTTTTTTATATTACATAGTTTTAATTAAATTAAATAACTTGTGGCTTCACTTATGACTGAGAAATATGCGATATTTAAAAAAATTTCAAGCAGAGCATTCGACTAGAGATGAAACACGGAAAATAAGTATTTAAATATTGAAAATATGCACCATCCTTGTCTAATGCCAGTACTGATAATAACAAAAATCGTAAGGCGAACTGCTAGAAATTTATTTGACTTCAGATTCGTAGGAAGCAAAAATACGTTTAAGCAAATTAATACAAAAACCTTGTAACCTATTTGTGTTATGTTTGTAATTTTTTCGCAATTCCTTCACAGGCAATGTGATCAAAACAGACCAAAGTAAACCGTTTCCAGTGACAGGACGGCCATAATACTGGTCAAACAATAAGTAACTTGGGTGTTTGATGATATGAAGATGCAATATTACACTATATGGATTGCGTACTGTTGTGAAAATCGATGGCAAAATGAATAACAATGCATGCGTGAGAATCGTGTAATTGTCGAGTGGAAAAATAATTATAAACATACGTCAAAGTAGTGGGTAATTGGCACAGTTTTTAGACAATGGAGTATCTGAAAACAGATCCGATTGAGTTTGTGAAGTTACTTGAAAAGCCAATTGGAAAATTATGCAAATCCACCATGGATTGGCATGGAGGTTTGGGATCATGTTAAGGTTGAATGGCTTGTGAACTGAGTACTAAGTTAAAGGTGAAAAGTAAAATTTTTGTATTACATCAAACATTTTTGGTGCTTTTTCTAGATTTGCAACACAAAGTTGATCAATTTTTTTAGCCATTACATAGTTATATACATATCTCTGTAAATAATTATATTAATATAAGTTATTATAATTATTTTTTTTAGAAAATTGCTTGTATCACTGATCATTGTTACACTTTTCCTCCACAGTGTATACCATATACATATGTAGGTATATAGAATTATAAAATATAGAATGATCTTTATAGCATATAATTTTATATTTATGTTATGTAGTTTATATTTATCATCTCAAAAATGTTTTAATGATGATAATGATGTTTATGATTGTTTTTGTTGTTATTTTATTTTTATTAATTTATAATTCATTTCGAAAAAAAAATGTTTGATTTCATTATGATGATTTTGTTATTAAATGATGTTGGCGAAGCTGATGATGATGATGATGATTATCTTTTATTATTACTGTTGCGTAAGAGTTCAATGTGACACATTGTTGCTGTTGCTATCGCCCGTTCAAGCTTTAGTTGTTTGTGCTGTTGTTATAATATTTTGTTGAATGAAATTGTTACTGACAGTAGCAGCAGCGCTATGAAATGAGGTGAAGGAAAAAGGAGGTGGCGGTAACAACGTTTGTAATAGAATCTTTTGAAAGTTCTTTTTATTTATTTTTTTTGCAAAAATGTATAAATTTTTTTTTTTTCAAAAATGTTTGAATTGATATATTTAGTATATTTGAATGAAAAATTCTGTTGAGCTGTAAATAATTTTATATGCTGATAAAAATTTTTTAAACTTTAACTCTATAATCGAATTTAAGAAGGTAATGTGTTTTTCTTTTAAAGCAATCAATTATTAAAAACATAATAATAGAGAGCTGTGAAATGAACAAACAATTTAAAAGAGAAAGAGTGGGAGAGAGTGTGAGTGGGTGCATTTGGAAAGCTGCATTCGCATATGTAGAGAAATGAGTGTGAGTTTGTACTATATGTGAATGTGTGCTGCGGTGCGTATGAATGATTTTCAATTGATATTTGTTTGCATTATGAAATAATAATTGGAACCTGTTTAAAAATGCAATAGCAATGACTTGTGTTTTTTTTTTTAATAAAATAACTGGTGATTTATTATTTGATGAGGGATTAAATGGTGTGGAAAGTTATTCCTGTTGCATTCCTGTAATATGATTAACTACATTAAAATATGCCAACAGCAATACAAAGAATTCTTCAGACAACAAAAGTTACATAAAAATATTTCTTTATATCTTAAATGCAAACTTGTGGTTTGAAAAGGGTTAAAATCAGCATGATAGATAAACTTTTACTATGGATAATGTTATTGAACAAATAGTTTGCATAAAATTTTGTGTCACAAACGGAATTTCTTTAGTTTTATCGAAAACACAAGCATATGAATGATACAAAGCATTCAAACATGGCAGAGAAATGGTTGCTAATTTGCCACGTTCTGATTGCCCTTAAACTCTTTCAATAGACTGAAGGAAATGGTGCTTGCAAATTATCATTACAGTTTGAGATTCCTGGCATATGAACTAAACAAGCACATCTCACGAATCAGTTTGCACTATTTTAGCTGATGTTTTGGGTATAAGCATCGGAAACATTTTGCTGAAGACATACTTGAACGAGCTAACTGATGACGACACATGGGTTTACGAGTTTAACATGCAAATGAGCTAAGAAACTTCGGAATGGAACACGTTTCGAGTTGATTGAAGCCAAAAAAAAAAAAAAATTTGCTGTAGAAGCTGGAGTTATTTGGCATTATTTCCTCTCATCTTTCCTTAATCTTCAGTCCATCGTTCTTATTCTATTTCCTTCTTTCCACTTATTGCAAAAGCGAATTTGATATTTACGGCCACTGTAGTACTCAATTTCGATTTCTTTGTTCTGTTCTTGATGGATCAGTCACGTTTTATGTTACTTACCATCTGAAAGGAAGTTTCGTCTGTAAGGATTATATTTTTTGCGGTCCATTTTTTAATTTTTTAGCGTCAGTAAGAGTTAGCTCGGAATTCTTTTAAACAACTTTGGATTGTATTGAGGGATTTACAGTACTGTGCAAAACAAAAGCAACAAATCTTGGTATACCATAATTATTACGTTTTCATGACTTTTGTTAATTTTTATTTAAACGAAAGTGGTTTTAATTTGTTTTTAAATGATTAAATTATATAAAGGGATACTTAAAAGTTTGAAAAAAATTTTAAAAAAAATTTTAAAAAATCGAAGAAATATGCACTTAGGGGTGTGCAAAACAAAAGCAACAATTTTATGATATTCTTCATTTACATTCATTTCTTCACATCTGCGAGGCATTGACTTTGTCAGCTTGATGTATGTTCTCTTGGGTCCCATTTCCCCCCCACCCCCCCTTTATTTCAAATCTATCCCAGCTCATCCCTGATTTGGAAGTGGTACCCACTCTATGTTTCGAGGTTCCGAAGTAGGTTTCAAGGATTTAAGCTCGGATGGTAGTGGAAACTCATGAGAGAAATGAACCCGTTTTCACCACTTCAAAAACTCATGTTATCACCAAAGCTTGCTGCTTTGATGTTGCTCTAGAAGCACAATGATCATTTTGAAAAATTGCTTACATAACGAATTTGTAATAGCGATTGTTTTGATTTGCCATCCGCAATCAAGCCCAACTTGAAACTCAATAATTTCTTTATAAAAATTTTAAAATTTACTAGCCATTGAATTTAGTTTGCGGTTGTCATGTGTGTATCTAACAACAATGAAAGTTGCACAAATTAAATTCACAAATGATACTAATCTGAATATCGCTCACCTGTATTTAAAAATCTATCGTTATCGTAACTACTACGATTGATTCTGGAATAATGGTAATTTAATACATACAAGTAAAAAGTTTTCTAGTTTCATTCATTTGTTCCCCTTTAGTTCAACTTTAAAATAAATATTTGAATAACATTTTTTTTTAAATATATAAATAATTAATGATATTGCGTCAAACAACAGCAACAATAATAAAGTGGTCAAACACGTTTATTGTTTTTTATTTGTAGAAGAGACATAATTCATGAGAATTCGCAAAAATTTGCAAAAACTAAAGTAAATTTAACTAAAAAAGTATAACAATTGTCATCAAAAGCTACAAACAGATACGAGTATCTCCAAAAAGGTAAATACAGAAACAGCGGAAAAAATAAAACAACAATAAAGTGTTTGAAAGAATCGTATGTGTCGCAAATGCCAACGAGTAATATTTCGATCAAAGTTGAGAGCGGTAGAAGAGCGCGGTAACGATAAAGGCGACAAACACACAGCACAAACAAATATATCAGTGCATACCCGATGACAAAATTGTTGATGCTAGTATTTTGCTAATGCATTTAATGCGCTTCTTCTGAAAGCAGATTGGAAGTAGTTCGAGTTTGCTATATATGTACATATGAACGAATAGTATGTAATTCTGTCTGTTCAAACATGTAGAAGTTTTTAGAAATTTTACAAAAAAATGTATGAAAAATTTAAATATTTGTCAAAACTGTCTGTATTTATAAAAAACAAAACTAATTTTTACAGGGAAAATTGTGGAAAATCGACTCTTATGATACAAATTAAAGAATTTTCAAGACCCATGCGGGTAGAAGCTTTTCCGCCCTTTTTCAATTTGCAAAAAGAATTGAAATACTAAAATTTTTTGCAGATTTGCAGATATAACCTCAAAAAAAAAAAAAATTTTGCCAATCTAAGAATTTAGGTTAGGTTGGAGTGGCAGCTTTCTACTTGAGGCACATACTAGTTTCATTGTGATATCATAGTACTCCAGTTACGAAGTGGAGAACCATAAGGATTCCATAATGAATCTACTTATGTTTTTAATATTTATGGATGATAATTCAGACAGACTAGTTAAGAAAGGTGAGTCCCGGAAGTTTAGTCTTCTCCTGGCCAAATATGGGCATTCGCAAATGAAATGGAAGGCTGTTCCTTCTTCTTTCTCAGAGTCGCAGCCCCGACAGGAGTCATTGAATGGCAGTCATAGCCTTGCAGCATGTCTCCCCATTATGCAGTGTCCCGTGAGCACCGAAATCGTAATGCTTTGATGTAGTGAAAACACCGACAAAGGACTTGATTGCTGCTTGGCTGTCCGTGTAAATGCGGATATTTGTATCGAATGAATCATTGTAAATAAGCCATTTGAACGTTTGATAGTTAGCTATTACTTCCACCTGAAAGACGCTGCAATAGTCAGGAAGTCGGAAACAGATTCTGAGATTCAGCTTCTTAGACTATTTCCTCCAGTTTGGGCCCATCTGTATAGATGCTAATTGAAGAGTTACAGACCACCTCGGGGTTGAAGGAGAACAACTTGTGGTTTAAATTAGGGGTAGAGCAAATATAGTCTACGTTAGTCGGTATGGACATATCGTGGATAAGAATCTTAGCATGGTCCAGATGTAGTCTAGCGAGTTAAGGCACTGAGTCTGGTAGCAGAGAACGTAGCTTGTTGCTTAACCAGAAGTGAAGTTGGCAACCAATAAAGGACTGCGAAGAGAACTTTCGTAGAGGTAGTACGGATAACCCCAGTAATCAATATGGCTGCGGTTCTTCTAAACTTATTCACTTATTCAGCGGTATATAAGAATTTGAATAGTGAAGCTTTTTTTTACAAATGTTGACTAAGTTCTCTATATGTGAAATTCAAAAAATTTGCTTAAGTCACTCAAAGCCAATCGTATTATTTCGTTTGAAAGGTATGAATAAGCTGTGTTTTTTTTTTTTTTTTTTTTTCAAAATCCCATTAAGCCCAGAAGCTTTTTCTTTAATAGATAATATCAAAAGTACCCAAACCTAAAGATCGTTTTTTTTTTGTTTAATATGTACAAAAGATATACACTGAACACAAATCATTGAACGGCAACTAAATGGCATTCTGGTAGTTTTTTCTTGGCAGCAAAAAGATGAGAAATGCTGATTTCAGGCAAGCTATATAAAAACAGGAAGAAATGAGATCCTCTTTAGCGTTCAAAAATATGTTCTTCAATGCTTCCACAGATGTGTACATCAGAATGCATTCTGGTGCGTATCTCACCACCATTGGGTACGTGCATATTATACAAATTCATTCATCATATATTTACTCGAGCAAATTTTATGGAAGATGCGAAATGATCAAGGGCGAGCAACAAATGATTAGAAATGTGCATGCATGGAAACCGATACCAAACCAACAAATTGCAATAAAACGTTTGAAAAAAAACAATATAGTATTAATATAATAATTGGAAACATGAGAGCTGAGAATATAACACATATATAAATACTACACACAAAAGAAATAGTATGTTGTTGTTGTATAATAACAAAAAACAAAAAAAAGGTGATGACGCTGAAGATGAAGTGAAGAATGTGAACGCGACGGCGGACAACGAAAAGAATAAAAAAAAAATAATAATAAAATTGAAAATAAAACTAACTGCGTTTTTCTTAGAATTAGTTATGACGGACATGTGGTTGCGTCGGACGGATAGAGAGACAAGTAGATGTACTCATATAAATATCTATATTAAATAGGTACAACAACCACAACAATAACAGCAGCAACAACAACGATTACAAAGCAGAATGATAATTTCAATTTAGCAAATTTTATTTGCTACTGCTGCTGCAATCGATGTCGATGCTGCGGTTACTGCTGTTCTGCTGCTGGCGCGTTATTGTTGCTGTTGTTGTTTTAGTTACTGTTTGCAATTGTTGTTGAACAAATTAAGTGATTGTTTGCAAAATTATTTTGACTGTTCAACTAGTGAATGTTTTGCTATTGTTGTTGTTGCTGTTTCTACTTTAGTATCCACGACGATCTATTTAATTTTTTTTTACGAATTTATTGCAATTTGTGTTTAGTTCTCTCTTTTTTTTTAGTTGTTTAGTTGTTGAATTCATGAATTCAAGTATTTATTTGTTGAATACTTCTTGATTTGCAAAATGCAATTCAGCGTTATCACAAACACACAAGAAGCACACACGTTTCGTATGAATGTGTATAATTGTGTGTGCGTATGTGTGTGTGTTTGTGGTCAAAGCAGCTGCTTCTCAAAGCTACTAAGTATGTAACTAACTAGCTACGTTTTTTTTTTTTTTTTTTTGGTTTATTATTTTTTGTACGCGAAGGCAAACAGCTATAACAACCAGCAGCAAGCAGTAAGCGCGAGGTAGAAATGTTAAAAATTTTGATAAGATAAGAAGCAATTTCGTGTTTGTATGTTTTCTGTATTTAGTTATATTATTTATTTAAATTAGTTTTTCTTGCTCTATAGCTGTTGTTTATTTTTGAGTCTACCTCTATCTATCTGTATGTAGAAGTTTTCGATTATGTTTACTCTTCATATGTGAAATATTAGGGGAAATTTTTGTTCAAATTTTTGGAAATTCAAAATGTGCAAATGAATTTTATGCTTTGAAAAATTATGCCACTCAAGACGCTTATGATGACATGATTTTGGTGAGTTAGTACTGAATATATTTCTATATCAAAAAATGCGTTCAGCAGTGGATTAAATGGAGCTTTTGGAGAATAATATCTTCCTTTTTTCAGATATAGCAATACCGTTAACTGATATTCGCTTAATTGCGAAAGAGATTTAATGTTTTCAGTTTAAAATATACTCAAATACTTTGGTTAATTGTATCACCGGTTAATTGAGCCAGAAATCGTTCATTTTCATCGACATAATTCAAATCAGCATTCCTGATTATAGATTTATTTAACAAATAGCCCTAAAAATCTCACTCCATTCCCTTTCTGCAACTTTCGCTTGTAAACTAGCAAATGAGCATGTTAGAAAATGTCTTTTGCATATTTTTGGAAATCCAATGGAAGCTCATAATGTCAACAATAACACATTCGATTATTTCCGATAGTAAAGATACAATTTCCTTTCTCTTTCTCTTTCTTGAATTTCGGAATTCAAGGTTTCTCCAAACATATTTCAGAATCTAATCCCTTTGAAATTTGATTTCTATGTATTTTGTATACTGTTGGTCTAATTTGTAAACATTTTCAGTTCTCTATTACTTTCTTAAGGTTGTAATTTTCCATTCCAGAAGAGTACCTAAAGTTCTCACAGTTTTAGGATTTTTGACCAGGATAGCTGCTTTTTTTTTAAAGCAGAAGTTGTTTCTAAACACCAATAAGGTTCATCATTTCTATCAACTTTAAAGCAAAGTTTTGGTATATTATTGTAGCCTAATAGCTGTGGGACTCATAATTGCATTAAATTCAGTAAAAATTTGTAATTTTCTGAAGTTCTACCGTGCTTTAAAGATAATCTTCAATCAAGTGTTGTAGTGCCGAAATATTGTGCTGTAGTATGAATTCCTTTTACAGTTTAAAACTGTTGACACTATCGACGTTACGTTGAAAACGTGTTCTACTTCGTATGCTTGTTGCAGACTGTGAGCAAATACATGATGTTAGAAAAAAAAATCATGCAACTTTTCTTTTTAAGGTGTTATTTTAGTAAGCCATCAGAAATTTGCTAATTAAGTTAGTAAAAATGTTTGCCTTAGCTAAACAAAGTGATTCATAATTTTGTTTTTAAAAATACCGTCTGCAAGAAATACTTCATTAAAATATATACATAGTACGTAAGCATTTAGCAGTAGCAATTAATTAAACGTACCTTTTTGACGCCACGAAATGCATACACATATAATTCTCTGCCGAAATTGAAGCATATACGATCGCCACCAAAAATTTGACTTGCTAGACCATTTTGATCCATGCCATTAGCGCCATTCATCATTGAATGCATTGACATGCCAGCGCCCAGTCTCGCATCCATTGACGTTGGTACAGCAAATGCAGATTGTGGCCCATTAACCATAGATGCTGCAGCAACAGCGGCAGCAGATGCTGATGTTATTCCATTACCATCGCCGCTGCCATTTGAGTTAAGCGCTGAACCGCCACCAATGCCAGTGCCATTAATGGTAGCAGCAGCTACAGCTATTGCTGCATTTCCAGCATTCCCCGGTGCCACCGATAGAGTTTGCGTCGTTGTCGCCGTCGTTGGCAGTGTTACAATGGAGACACGCACTTGCGGTGTACTTTGACTGTTTGTATAGGCGACACGAGTTGGACGGGAGTATTCGGAGAGATTAAGCAGACGATAGGTTCCTTCACGCGTTACGAATTGTGTCTTAAGGTCGTCCTTGACATTAGGATCGAGTTGCGTGGCCATTCCGTCTTTGAGGAACGACGACGCGTTTCTGTTTATATGAGTGTATGGTGTATGTTTTTTGTTGTTCTTGCTGTTGTGTGAACGTATGTGTTTTGGTTATGACGTCGGCGCGCGGAGGTGTTTTGCGGGGTGCGGCGTTATAATTTTGGGTGTTTTATTTCTCACTTGTGTAATTGTAATTTTCTTTTCTATTTTCTTTCTTGTAACGACGACTCCTTTTTATATTTATTTATATGAATTTTCACTTTAAATTTATAAATCACTCTGCCACTATTGCGTTTATAGCAAGTGGGCATGGGGGCGCGGCTGCAAAGCACAGCAGTCGATGTGCGCTTCCACTTTCTGCATTTGTTGTTCGGATATTTTTGCTTTTCGCTTTTCTCCGCAATATTTTTTCTCTTTCACACTTGCCGCAGCATTTCCATTTGTTTAATTTCACTTTATTATCGGTTTAAATTTTATTTGTTTTCGTGTTGCGCTCGCAATTTACGTTTACTTTTGCACAATTATTTAATTTATTTCAATTTTCCTCCGGAAAAATTATGGCCTGGTTGGTCTTGCCAGCCCGTTTTGTTGTATTTTGACAGTTGATGTCAATATGCTGCAGCGTTGCCAAAGTACAAGAAAATCTGGAACACTTTAGAATTGACTACAGGAATTTTTTGAGAAATTATTAAGGCATTTGGTAAGAGAAATATAAAAAGAATGTAAACTATTCGATGACAAAATATTTACTAAACTGTTAGCTTGTGGTTTGTATTGTATGTATGTATTAAAAACACAACATCATGAAACACTTTTAGATTTATTCGTATTGGCAACACTAACACCGACAGCTGTATTTACACCAATAGATGGATAAAGTGAAATGTTGAATAATTTTTGGTTTGTGTCTTTGTTGTTGAAATTGCCTAAAAGTATACTATGATTTGGGTTGTTGCTAATGTTATTCAACGAAATGGTGAAATTTATTTAGCACTTCGCTTATGTTTTCTACCAGCAAAGGAAATGTAATTATAAAATGCTATAAAAGCTGAAGTAACTCAATTTAGTTGCATTTTTTCTAGTACCCCAGCTATAAAAAGGATCATCCTTAGAGCAATCATTGAATGCTGCAATATGACAGTCAGGCTGCGCTTAAATCCTTGCTTAATACTCCAGCTACATCTAAACTGGTTATGCATTGTAAATCCAGGCTTAATTGTGTTGGAAAACATAATAGCTTACTGTTAATATGGGCTCCTGAACTAAATCGGCTTCCCTCCTGGTCAGAAAGGGTCCGGAAATTGGTTTCTTGGGGCTAGAACCCGGACTCTCTTTATCGTCTACAGCCATCAAAACCACCATTAATGAGAGGGTCGATTTGACGCACAATCGTAAATAAGAAGAACTAAGGACCTTTAAACAAACAAAGATTATGTTACCTTTTATTTCGAAGCGCCTAACAGACTCTCTATTATCACTTAACAGAAAGAGCTGTATGCAGCTGGTGGAATTATTCACAGGTTACTTCTCTAGGGTCAAATATGATTGGTCTGGAAGCCAGTGGTTTCTGTGCTGCTTGTGGTGAGGAGGAAGAATGTGAACAGACGGCAGACCACTTTCTAGTGTTTGCCCCGCTTTCCGCCGGACCAGAGTTGGAATGCCAGCCCCATTAAACCAACGGAATTTATTTAAAATCATTTCAGGTTTTCAGCGTCATAGCCTGTCAAAAATTATGAAAAATGCAGTTGCAAGCCTAATTTACTGGGGAACCATAAGAATTTCAAGTAAATTGATTTTATATTTGAAATCATCAACCTCCAGTTTAGTTGTATATAAGATTTTGTAATAATCTGAAAACTCGTTTGACTTTTGTCCAGCCGTTGTATGGGATCGAGCCGGATAGTGCGAAGTTCAGAACCGATTAGTTTTGCTAAGGAACTGTTGAATTAAGTTAATTTATCAGCCTCATTTCCACCAGGAAATCTATAGAAGATAATGTTATTACTGGAGTTAGGAGATTGATGGCGCTCAAAGTAGTTACTACTGAAAAATCAAAATGAACTTGGAATCTATGCGTGGATGATTTAAAATTTCAGTTTAGTGGCTAGATTAACAAATCTTTCTATAAGATTTAGCAAAGGTTTTCAAATGCTTAAATTTTAAATGATTTCATTTTGAAATATGAAAAAAAAACACATTCATAAAATCTTATCCAACTTTAACTTTATACTTTGTGCATTAAGAGTATAAATTCACTTTTGAAAGAAAACTAGAAATAAAAAAAAAAAAAAAAAATAAACTTGCGTTTATCTCAATTGGCAATTTTGTGGTTTTAAGAAAATGCCACAAAGAGCAAAGCGGCGAATCAATTTCTCAAACGGACGAGACGATGCCAATAGGAATAAGGATGGAATTCCAATCGAATGGACAGGAACAATGCTATTCGCCAACTACATTAGACATCTTCAACAATTTCTCAAACAACAAAATAAATGATGATGATGATGATGACAGCGATAGTGATGCGGTCTTGGAAAAATGTTAAAGGAAATGAATAGAGAAAACGAAACTAAATTATCGAAACTAAACGAAATTTACTCAAACAAAAGACCGAAAAAAAGAAGAAGAAAAAAATAATTCAAAGAAGAAAACAATTTTATCTCAAATCGAAAATTAACTTACTTAACTGCAACTAGAACAGCAGCAGAGGCAACAAAAACAACAACAACAGCAATAACAAAAGCAGCAACACTAACAGAAACAGCAATAGCGACAAAACGATAATGACAAAAAAGTTGCAAATGATTGTTCAAGTGGAAAAATGCAACATAAGAAAACTTGCTGAAGGAAAGTTGAAATTGAATACATAGATCCAGGGACGGGGGACGGGAGGGGAACAGGATGCATTATTTTAATGTATTAGTATGTGTGTGCATGTATGAATGTTTGAGAGTGCTGGAGTATGTATTTGTGTGCTACCTTCTACGGAAAGTAGAAATGCATTTGGCATGTTGTCGTATTATGTCCAGAGCAGCACAAATGGAAGAAAAAAGAAACATCCAAGTGTTGAGGTGGCTGAAAAGTATGCAGGGAGCCTTGAAGGCATAAAGCTGCTTACGTGTGAAGCTTTTTTTTTTGGGTAGATTCAACTATATATTTTATTGTTTGTTTTTTTTTTTTTTGTAGCAATTATTTTTGGAAATTGTTTTATTTGCAGAAGAAGTTATCAATGAGACACAATTGAAAATATTTATATCTCAAATACGAAATACGTTCATATAAGTGAAGTTTATTGGGCTAAAATTGAAATTGAAAAACAATTGACTTCGTTAAGGCTTAAGGTTTGACCATGATATAATGGAAAGAAATTATAAAAATTTCTGATTTCCATTGATTTATTGATATAAACGCCATGAACAAGTTTATTGCACTTTTTAACCGTATATATTCAATATCAAGTTTAAGTATGTTTAACTACAATCAATTATCAATTAAAGTAAAAAAGATAATCAATCGATTAAGAAATCACCGCACAAAAATGTAATCAAGACGATAAAATCAATTGAGAACAAAAATCTATAAAAGCTAAAGCCAAAGCATAATTCACATTAAAACCATAACGAGTTTAAACTGAAACAGTCACAGAAATAAAGTGCCAAGAAAATGAAAAAATATTTTGGTAAGTTTATAAAAAAAAAAAAATTTCAAATCTTGTGTTTTAATAAAAATCTTTTTAGTAATTTTCTGCGTCATTTATCTCCTTCTAACTTTAACACTCTCTGAAATTTCTGGTTATGATGGACAACCTGGCTGCAAGACACAAGTTGAAATTGGTCGGAGATATCCTAGTTTTTGGGATCCTATTAAATATTGGGAGTGTGTTGCTGCTAATACTGCAGTTCCGAAACGTTGCTCAGATGGTTATGCCTTTTCAAGTAGTCAACAAATTTGTATTCGCTGGATTGATTGGGTCTGGGAAGCACCAGTAATGCCACCAAGTTGCCCAGATGGCGTTGAAGATTGTGTTGAAATATTCCAAGTGCCGAGTATCATAAATAAATTTAAAGTCTTTATAAATTGATTAAAAATTACATTAACGCTTACTTATCTAGTGTTTGTATGAGCTTGCAATGCTAATGTCTGCTTACAAATTATAAAACTTTTGATTTTATTTACAAATATATAAAAATATAAATTATGTATTTACATTTTCTTATCATTTTTATATATTGTGAAGCTCGCTTTGAAGGAAGCCGATAATATAAGTATCTACTTATATAGCTGATTATCGACTGCCTAAGTACTTCATGCACACTTTCATACACTGACTAAAAACAAATTTTATATATAATTTTTGAAATAAATTTTGAAAGCCAAGTACTTACAAAAGAATCGATCGTTTTACTAGTATCATTAGTCACTTGTGAGAAAAATACAAGTTGCTTAAGTATATTCAATAAAAAATTTGACAAATTTTGTAAAAATCTGTAAGCTAATAGCATTGCCAACTTATAAGTTCTTTCAAGAATATAAAAATAATATGGAATCTGAGGCCGAATAGTTCTTTCAGTGAACTCGCCACATAATTCACACAAAAATTAGTACAAAGTACTCATGGAAAAGACAAATTGGCTCCTAAAAGGAATAAATGGAGAGAGTGTGGATTAAGATAATGAAAACTAAAGAGATTGAATAGATGGAGAAGAGGAGAGATAGGTAAGAGAATAGAGAAGGGAAAGTGGGATATAGAGGGAGAATGAGAGGTACAGAAAGAGACAAGGGGGAAGTTGAAAGAGGGTTAGTATGGAAAGCAAAAAAGGGCGTGAAAACTGGAGGTGTAGATGTATTGGAGAAAGACTGGGGAGAGGATATTAAGGAATAAAGTGAAGCGAGAGAGGGAGAGAGTCATAGAATAGGGATGGCAAGAGGAACTAGATAAAAAAAAGTTAATGAGCATGAAAAACGAGAGAAGAGAAGGGATGGATATATGGGTGGAAAAGAGAGGGAGTGAGGTTTATACGAAGAGGTGGAAGGGGAGGGTCGGGGCGGGCGAAGGAGAATTAAGAAGCACTGGATAAAAGGGATGGGGAGAAGGGATAAACGGAAGGGGGGGGGGGAAGAAGAGTTAAGAAGGGCTGGATAAAAGGGATGGGGAGAAGGAGTCATCAGAAGTTGTGAAGAAAAGAAGACAGAAGGGGTAGAGTGAAGTAGTGAAGAGAAAGAGGGGTGAAAGGAATGAGGGAGGACAGAATTGGTGTGAAAAGAATGGAAGGAGAGAAAGTGTGGAGAGAAAGAGTTGACAGAGAGGGTGGCGAAGGAGCTGGAGAGAGGGATTGAGAAAAGGCTGAAGAGAGGGCTGGAAAGTAGTGGAAAGGTTGAATGAAGTAAAGGATTAGAGAGAAGGGTTAAAGAGAGGGGTTAACAAGCAAAAGTGGTGGGGAGAAGGCAAGGAGGGTGTTTGTTTGTTTGTTTGCTTTAGTTTTCATTAGTTTGCTTTAGTGATTTTTCCTAAGCATCGGGTCACTGTGTATTCGTATTCTTTTCATTTAAAGTCTAGTGAAGAATGCTTCCACCGTAGCCCAGTGGTTCATGTGTTAGACCGCTACATAGAGATGCCCGGGTTCAAAGCTTGGCCCACTCAAAAATAGAAAATAACAATTTTTCTACACGGCACCATCTCTTGGCTGGCGATGTCAAAACCTTTAAGAGTAAAAATTGCCTATGAAAAGCTTTCCACTTTGCCGTTTGGGTTTGGCATAAAACTGTAGGTCCCTTCTATTCGTGAACAAATATAACTCACACAACATGAATGGATGCGAAAAGCTCCGCCTAGGCCCTCCATGGGCTGTTGTGCCATAATAGTAGTAGCGAGAAGGCTGATTTCTCAAAAATCTTCCCCAAATTTGGGAAAAGTTAATTAATTTCTACGCGTCAATCATTTTCTTTATTTTTGTGTATTTTTTATAAACAGAGATTCAAAAAACTGTTCACTTAAAAGAACATTTTCGGAATGAAAGCAGTGCAGCACACTGGCGCTCACACAATATCCAAGAATGGCATCAAATCGAAAAGTAACAGCACCGAAAAGTTTCTACTCATCACGACAAACACAAGACCAAAACAATTTTTGAAATCAGGTAATATCTTCAAGTTCCAAAGAGGTCTCGCAATTCCGACCAAAAATTCCGATTTTCTGATGCTCCTTAAGGGGAACAGTTCCGAAGCTGCTTTTTACGGCGAAAAACCTTAATAAGTTTTGACAGCATTTGTGAAGTTAACATTCAGTTGTATTTAACCCTAAACGGGCTGACAAGGTACCCGGGTATCTAAATGGTTTTTAAACTGTGTTATTTCTCGAATTATGGATTTTACATCGCTGAGGGACATCTCTAGAAATTTTATTTAGAGTCGAAAATTGTAATTCTCTTGATTATTTTATAATAATTTCTTACCAAAAATAACAAAAACTAAAACCTAAGAGATCATTTCGAATTACTAGAGACCATGAAAATTAGTTCTAAATGCTCATCTGCCTAGTTATGACTTAGTTCTTGTATTTTGTTCAGTGACTTTACCAGCTCAATGAATTACTTACATTACTTCGAGCAGATTTTAGTATATTTACTTTAACATTTGGTAAAAATTTATAATATTTTCTTGCTTAACAATAATTCCAACAATTTTGAATGTCTAACGATTGTGGCACATTATAGAAATTATCTTCAGCAAACATCACACATAATAAAATACTGAAAGAAGTGTCATTACAATAAATTTAAAATATTTGCAACGTAAGCATTTATATGTGAAGATTTTGCAGCATCTGCATTATTAATTAAGGACCTATTCGGCACAAACACAAACAAAAGGACACACACACACTCACAAAATTATACAGAGCCACTTCATATTTATTAGTATACTGCAACAATTTATGCTAAGGCAGACACTCACACACACAAACACACATTGTAAGTATCCACTTGTAAACGATGCCAAAACCACAAGCACTTTCAAACAATGCTAATTAATTCAAAACACAGCTCAAAGGAATTTTTGGCAACAGATATTTTTTACCTCTATCTCTCATTCTATATATCATCTTCTTGTTGTTGGTAATGGTGGATACTTTCCCTTTTGTCTTGTCTGTCTGCCTTGGCGCATTTCGATAGTTAATAGAACAAAAGCAATGCAACACACTGGCGCTGTCACCACTGATACCCCAGCAATTACATACATTATACTACCAGAAATGTACGATGACGACGACTGCCACTTTTCCACCATGGAGTACTACACACGGAGGACATGAAGTACTTTACCCGGATACAACTATAGTATATAATATAATTTACGCTTTATCATGAAAATGCTCTTATACTATGTGGATACCAGGATACATACATACATGCACATAGATTTATAAATGTATGTGTATGTATGTATATATGCATAGAGTCGTTGTTGTATTTTGTAGCTTGG
This sequence comes from Toxonevra muliebris, assembly GCA_963691655.1. Classification (NCBI taxonomy): domain Eukaryota; kingdom Metazoa; phylum Arthropoda; class Insecta; order Diptera; family Pallopteridae; genus Toxonevra; species Toxonevra muliebris. Next base: position 11,627,421 of record OY829327.1, on the reverse strand, counting down.
GTGTATAGTGGTTTAATGCCTTAAGCCATTTTAGGACATGGTAAATAGTCTGTACACTTGAGTAATTGCATAAAACCAACCGAAAAGGAAGGAAGCAAAGAAGAAAATATGCAACAGCAGCGAAGAATGAAATCAACGAGGAAAAGAAGGCGGATGTTAATAGATAGCTAGAGATGAAGAGCAAGCAGTAGGAGTAACAATGGCAGCAGCAGTAACAGCAGCAGTAACAGCAGCCGCATCAGTATCTAGCCAAAAATGCATAACATACCGGAAGATATTGTTTAGGCTTTAGGTACGTAAACACACACACTTACATACATACCCTGTATGTATATGTGTGTTGTTTGTATGTCGAAATGGTGGCTTTGTAAAAGTACCTCATAAATTAATTCATGATGCTACTGCATGCATGTATTCATTCACATACACACACACACATACATAATATTTATATGCATTATGCAGCGCCGCTGCGCACAAAAGCATGCTGTGATTTATGTCATTAGAAATGTGATTTCTCAGAAATTCCAAACATTGTTTATGTACTTACATATAAACTTACTCATATATAAAGGGCTAATAAAATATTGTTATTCTTATGTTTAACTTTAATGGTTCAGAGGGAAATATTAAATTAAATTTAAAATATTCTTATTGATTAGAATACCTGCTGAACTTCTTGGTATTCCATGATGTTGCTCTTAAACTGAATTGAATCACGCATTCCATAGCAATTGACAATCTATCTTTATATTGGCATTGTAGAAGTGTTCCAGCTGAGTCAGTGCAAGCAATATACTGCCAGCCAAATAAATTATTTGCAGAAGTGTCGAAAGTAAAATGTCGATTGGAAAAATTGTATCGAATAGAATAAATGGAGGCCCCAATTAGACAAGAACGCAATTAAGAGCATTAAATGAGTATTAAGTGCATACAAAATATTTGGTATCATATATAGTATTAATATTTTAGGTTTTAAAGATGACCAAAAAGCCGTAACGAGTAATCTTGGAATTCAGATTTATATTTGACAGTCTCTCGACTTTGTTCTAACTTCCCAGACCGCCTGATCCGAAAATAATAAAAAAACGCCCGTAATGCCGAGTACCTCATCTAAAGGCAAAATTTTGGCATCCAGTTAGGAGATTCTCATTGAATTGGCACTAAATACCAGCCATTCCACTGCCAATGCCAATCAGTCATCGCCTTCGAAACAAATCACAATCCAAAGTGACTGTAAGAAAAAAAGAAACAAGAAGAAATATCAAACCAAACACAGAAATGCTCTGCACCACAAGGATCGTTATATTCTTTGCAAAATCGCCAAAGTGAGGAGGCGCATTTTCTTCACGAGGACGACTTTAAAGACAAATAAAACTTCCAGACAGTGATTGCGCATAAATATGAGCCAACACAATAAGAACCTCGATCGGTTTTAGTTTAATTATATTTAGTAAACTGGTTTATTTTATAGTTCATTAGTTCACTAAAATAGATAAATGAATCTTTAATAAAATTGTTAGCCATTAAATTATAAATAAACTTATTTAATTTGATAACTGGAGTAATTAAAAATTGCTCTCTAACTTACCTAGGAATTTATTAAGTAGCAACACTAGAAAAGTATTTGATTCCAAAAAACCGAACTAATTAGTTGAGGAACTACTACTCTAATCCAAGGTGAAAAAAAGGTAGCGATACCAGACATTAAAAGTGGTAATTTTTACTATCAAAAACTTTAACATTAGGAATCTCTTAAGATAATGTATGATTGACTCTATTCATTAATTATTTGGTTAGTTTAAGCTAGCGAATTTCCAACTAAAACGTCAATAAAACTTCACCATCCTAGTTTTCCTCACGAGCAACAATTCAACTACTAAATAAATTTACTGGCCTAGTTTATCTTTGACTCAAACGAACCAGAGCCTCATCCAAACTACGGAAAACCCAAGGCGGGTAAGATTTAATTTAAAAAATAGTAAACCAGCATAAAAAAACTGTTGTGTGAAAATCACAGTGGGAGGCGCGGGTTTGCCGAGAATTTGAAAAGGGGGCGTAGGATGAGCATACTTGAGAACCTCCCTTCTAAAGTATCTGCTTCTTAATAATCCAACGATTCCAATAAACAATAACTGATCGGTCATCAAATCTTTCGTCAATGAAGAACGCTTGCAGGCTCTTAAAAAGATTAACAACAAAACTTTGTTGTGGCTCTAGACTTGCGGAAATGAAGATTTTATAACCCAACCACTCAAACAAAAGTTAAATGAAGATGAAAATACAAACAGCTGTTAGATGATAATCCAAACCTCGGGGCCAATTTCAACAAATCATATACATACAACGATGGCCAAAGTAGTGCAGATTAATCTGTGGTATTCGTAAGTTGGTTCGGATAATTTTGTCATATTTTTTAGGGAACAGAATGTCAATGTCTGTATAATCCGTTTTAAACGCGTTTTTCTCAAAACTCTATTTTTGAAGTCGATTGACATAATTCCTCAAAAAATGATGTACCGATTTTGTTCGAATTTTGCACACTTCTTCAAGATAAGGTGGGTTGCGTTCGGAAAACGACCTCTGTTCAGCAACATGTTGAGCTGAAGTATCAGAAAAGCAATAAGCTCAATGAAATGACGACTGCTCATAAAGTGATCAATTTGCGTTCCAAAGACACACAGATATTAGTGGCGGAGCAGAGGCGTCATGTGAACGTGATCTTTGACTAGTGCTTGAACGTGGTGCAAAATATACCAAAAATAGTACAGTTTTGTACACAACTCTGCCAAAAATTCAAATTTAAATTTTTTTTCCTTCGTCCAAGCACGAGCTGTAGATATGTACGACTTTGAGCAGTTGTAGTTGTTTGGGGAGAAGAGAAGAAATATTGGCTGTAAACTAATGCTAAATTTGTTAGGTTTTGAGTCCATAATTTCTCGATTTTTGTCTATGGGATTATGTCCTGTGTATGAAAATTTTTATTTTCTATTTTGGAGCGTGCAGAGTTTTGAATCCGACCATCTCTGCATAGCAGTCCAACACACTAATCACTAGGCTACGGCGACCACAAGCATAATAAATTTTTTTATTTTTTTTGTTTGCAATATGTGATTAGATGTATTCAGACTCTTTTTCTTCAGCAAATTAAAAAAATTTTCTTCTAAAACTAATATTGCTTAAAGTTAAATTTTCATCATTCGAAATGTTTTTGTAAGTTGAAAGTTAAAAACTACACACTAAAACCTTAACAAACTCACTTGCTCTCCTTTACTCTTTCTTTCTTTCTTTTTCACATAGTGAATTACAGTCTCTAGAAAGTCAAATTCATTAGTGTGCCTTGTACATTTGAGCTCACTCCCACAACATAATTAAGCAAATTACGTTAGTGCCCGTACAAACCAATGAAGGTACTAGCAATACAATCTAGTACTACAGACACATACAACTACATACAATGGATTTAATGCTACTACGCGTTCCTCTCAAAGTCACAACAACCAAAAAGCTGATTTTCAACTAAAATACACGCATAAGTATTCTCTTCAAATTGCATTATGCCAGTCAGCCAGCGTGTAGTGTAGCGTTGTATGCGGCGTGCAACAATAAGTTAAATAGCAGCAGCAGCAACAACAGAAACAGCAACTACAATCGCCAAAACATGTTAAAGATACTCATCAGTAGCGCCACCATGAACCAGTACCAGCACCAGCAGTCACTACTTGATGTTTATATGCTGAAATATTGAGCAAAATACACACAAAATGCCCACACTCATACATACATACATACATATGCGTGTTACATTGTGTCCTCGCCACGTAACTCTACTCGCACCCGTACTACTTATGTTCGCAGAAAATGCCAACCCACCAAAAAAAATCAAAAAAAATCCATTCGCTGTTCGTCGAAACATCAAAAACAGTCAAAATCACTTTGAGAGGGCGCGTTAACATTGTTGAGTTGAGCTGCGTTGCGTGGAGTTTTGTGCAGTTGCAAATAAAATTTCCATGCGGTTTCACTGTTGCCACCATTGCCACCATTTGCCATCAACTATAACCAACCATCAATGCAAATTGTAGCACCGCTGGATGCCGCCGAAGTGTAAAACTACAGCACAATTGCTAGCATTGTTTTTCATTTTTTTTTTGGTATGAGTGTATGTGTGTTAATGCATACATTTGGTCATTGCATATGAGTTGAAAATGTTTTTTTGTTTTTTTTTTTTTGTGGTTTTGCTCTTATTTCGGTAAAAATGAGTAGAGTATGTACTTCATTTTTCCTTCTATTTCTGAATGCCCATGACGTACACTGATAGCTTGCTGTGCAGTAATGATGATATCATGTACGTTGAAAATTTTAAGCTGTCAAGAACAAATCTGAAGTTTGGCGGAATTTTTTAGAATCTATAAACAGGCTTATGTACATAGTTTGGGAGTTGCCATTAGCAAAGCTGATGGTTTGATATAAAAATCACAAAGAGAATAATTATATTTTCTAAAAGACTGGCAGTGCCAAACCTCTAGGCGAAAAAATTCTCAAGAAAAAGGCTTAATTTCCGGTAAAATACCTTATTGAAGCTTACATATATTAGGAAGTCTTATTTCAAAAATATTCACTTTAATTTTATTCTGTTATACTTCACATCTATAATAGTTTTAAAGAACGTTGCTTTTGAATGAGATACCACGGCGTATGAGTAACCCTCACTATGTTACGTACCATTACACTCGAAATTAATAGATACTTACATTAAGTTTTTGTGAAATAACTGGCAGTTAAGTTCATATTGACATAAATTTATGTGACAAGCAAATTATGAAACAAAATCAACAACAACAACAAAAGTAATAACAACAAAAAAAAAACAACAGAACCATCATGATGTGGTAAAACAATTGTGACCACTAATTTTGCGACAAAGCAGCAACTATTGCTACTGCACTACAGAACTTTACACTGCATTGCACGAGAAGATGGTGACAATAACCGCAACAACAAATATACTGACAACAACAGCAACATTACCATGACTCTTATGTGAGTCAAAATGAGTTTTGAATCGCATACATATATACAATGTATAAATGTGTTTGTTTGGATTACTACAACAGTAGCAAACACAATGAGAAACTATATGAACTATATCAAAGTGTCAGTGACATGCGAAAATATAATCCTTGCTTACTATGTATGTACGTGTGTGTGTATTTGTAAGCTTGTGTATATGTGTCAGTATTTGTAAAGTAGATCCCAAAACGAGTTTTCCTTGAAAATTGCATTATTTGTCTTTTGCATTGCGGTTCGAGTGTCAGCATCAGTGCTACACTTTGGTTATTGTTTATTGCTGGATGTTGTTGCTGTTTTACTTTTGCGGTACTCTCATTACCACTTGCTGTACACATGCATATATACAGTTGAAAATAACCCATGTTTTTGTAATTTTTTCCGCACCATTTTTCGTCTTATTTCATCGTGTTATTGTTAGAACATAGTAGGAACTTATATTCATAAGCATATGATGTAGGAGTAACCATATGCATACAAACATCGATCGGGGTTGAATACATGTGTGTGTGTGTGTATTGGATGCTTAAAATTTAAATTAAGATTTTACTACATGTAGAATTTTTGCTTATGGACTTAAAGTGGGTATTTTGATGTTTTTAGAAATTGTTATTTAAATGCCTGGAAACTTAAAAAATTTTCTTCTCCATCAAGAGTCAGTATTGTCCAAAAAACATTCCAATCTGTTCTTTGTTAAAAATTAGAAATCATTCAAACGGTAACCGAAAGTAATTCCCCAGGATGTCATGATTATTGTGAGCTCATTGTCTCAGCCGTTGACAGGAATATTTTGTCGTTTGTAGATAAGACGGTGGTTATTGGAAAAATAATTATCTGGGCAATAAATAGTTTCTCTTTTTTCAAGTACTATCAAATACTTTTGGTAATGTTACAGAAGTTACAAGCCTTAGTAATTTATTGGCTACTAGCTATCTTTTGATTATGAATATTGCTGCTCCATCTCCTTCCTGTGAAGTAGCCAGACGAGGACTTTAATCCGCAAAAAATTGCAGATCTATTAGCTTGTCATTCTTTATTTGTAAATCTTAAATACCAACATTAGAAAAAACTGAGTTGATCTATTAGCTTGTCATTCTTTAATTCTAAATCTTAAATACCAACATTAGAAAAAAACTGAGTTGATTCCAGAGTCTATAAGACGAAGCGCGCATACCGGAAGCGCAAGTTAACAGAAACTGCGCTTAGGAATTCTCAAGTATTATAGAGATGTCGTTTTACTTCAAATAATATATCGATATCTACCCGTAACAATGCATTAAACAAATTTTTTTCAGGCCCTTATAGTTTAGCTTGTACTTATAGTTTGTACAAAATGCCTGGTCTTAGCTTCAAACTCTATCACATATGGTATACTCGTATAAAAGAAACTAGAGGGGGGGCGGGGGGGGGGAAATATTGTAACGTTGTAGTTTTTCGAAAGTTTTTTTCGTTTTCTAGAATATTTTGAAAATGTCGCTTGATATTTTCTTGCTGGAAGGTTCCTCCGTTGATATAGAGAAGACTTTCTATAATGTGAACACTGATCCAATTCATTCTTCTTTGATAGAGCTGGGTGTTGGGGATTGTATCTATGCTGTAATCCAAAATAATACATAAAACTAAAAAGAAATCATACACACTTAGAAGAAGGTATATAAGTAGAAATACTTCTAAAAGTTAAGTTGTATCTTCGCAATTATGCCTGATTGTTATAAAAAACATTCTAATAAAAATGAGTTGAAGAATGAAGGTTGTAGCTTATGGGGTCTATGTTAATATCATAATGCCATTCGTATTTTCCAGCTTGTTCAGCGAAATGACAGAGGAAGCGCTGACCTCCTCTATCCAGATAAAATAGAAACTGTGTTCTTTATTACAAAGGGTATGGTAGCAGCTTTCAAACCTCCATGTTCAAAAGGTCATAAGCTATCCCTTTTATTATCTACAGAATACGTAGAAGTTATTCTGGAGGCCAAGTTAAACTGGAAGATTAATATTGACTAAGGGGTTAAAATAGTAGGTATGCATCGCCCTTTTTGGCCTGCAAAAACCGCTGGTAAAAGATGGGATTTGAAATCGAAAATCAAATAATGAATGCACTCAACGGTTGTTATACTCGTACCCATCCTCAGTGCGATCTTATCCCACTGTCACACTGAACATGTCGATGAATCTCTAACCCATAGGCCTTTTCATTGAATATACTGTTTCAAATATTACGATTAGGTTTAGAGATGTTGGGTGCTGAACAAATAAGACCTACGGTCACACCAATATCCTCAACTCATTACCGAATGGACTTGATGTTCTAATATATTACCTTACGTAAAAAAACTAATCTTAAAAAGGATCTCGAGATCTTCTTTCCAATTAGAGGTGCCTGAAATGGCGTCAAATACCATAAACAATCTGCGACAATCTTTTAAATTGACGGCTGCAAGTGACATTATGGTATAGCGGCGACGATATTTATATATTTAGAAAATTTAAATATATCTCAAACCCTCTGTTTTCCAAATACTCGAAAAATTCCAAATAAAAATATAATCCTATAACAGTTATAAATCTTACTATAAAGTCTACTTTTAAGCGTTTCAACATGCTGTCTGGTATTCGGTAGTCTTCCAAGTACTCTGGTTTTGTATAAGTACAGGATATCGTCCTAGAATGTGTTTTGAAGTTTCGGTATTCTCCTCGCAAAATCTACATAACTCATTATTGCATATGTCAGAATACCTATTATAATTCTCAGATTGTTTTTTATTAAATTCACACATACCCCTAAATCTTTTTAGTTTATGTATTCCTAAATCAGTTTTTGATTGCTTCTTCCCTGGTAGCTCATGCCAGTATGATGCTCGTAATCGTTTTTCTTCATCCTTAAGAGCATGGTTAGAGACCTTTTTCCCATTCCACAAAAAATTCGGGTCTTGCTAAAACGATCTCAGCTTCTTTTTTTGGTAGTTCGTCTGTTTTTTCATTTCCTTCTATTCTTACATGGTCAGGAAGGCAGACGAACTTGCCAAAAAGGGGGCCGAAACCCCATTTGTAGGACCCGAACCCTTTTGTGGAATGGGAAAAAGGTCTCTAACCATACTGTTAGAGAAAGAAGAGAACCAATTACGAGCGTCATACTGGGATAATCTACCAGGGATGGAGCAATCAAAAACTCTTTTAGGAACGTATAAACTAAAAAGATTTGATTGTATGAACTTAACAAAAGAGAATCTGAGAATTATAACAGAAATTCTGGCATTGCAGGCTGAATTATCACCTGACAAAACTGAGAATATGCAATAATGAGTCGTGTAGATTTTGTGGGGAGGAAACCGAAACTTCAATACACATTTTAGGACAGTGTCCAGCGCTCATGCAAATCCGGAAAAAGTACTTGGGAGACTACCAAATACCAGACGGCATGCTGAAACAACTGGAAATAGGTCTTATACTAAAATTTATTGCAGTAATAGGACTTACAAAAATACTATAACTCTTTAAGAATTATAGGGACTGTATGAATACTATAATCTTTGAAGGGGGCACAATAGTTCTTTAGGACGCAGTGCACATCCCCAAACATAGTAATAATAATACATGGTCAGGAACCTAAAGTATCCTGTTCTCCAAACGAAGGGTATTAAGTTTCTCAAGATAATCCCTAATCAGTTTAGACTTTATCTGATAAGATTCGAGTGCCTTGATAGCCGCTTGACTGTCAGTTAGAATCGCAATGTACTCATTTCAGTAATTCCGCTTGAGTTTGAAGTAAGCACACATGTTTATGGCGTATATTTCCATCTGAAAGATATTGGTTCATTTACTCATGGGATTTTCAAGTAAAACTTTCCAATCCTTTTTGCTATTTAGACTTTTTATTGAATCTAAACACGGTATTTCTCTCGGTATTGAAATTTCAGGAAATCGCCTCACAAGAATATCTCTTCTTCCGATTTAGGCAATGATTCGCCTCCATATCATGTTTGTTCTAAGTCTAAGAGTTTATTGAAGAGAGGAGCATTGAAGAAAATAACAAAAGTCAATTCACTTGCGAAGCAAGATTCCTTCATAGAATCTGAGCTGCGGATATCATTCTCATTCTGCTAAAAGAAGATCAGAAGAGTATCTGAGAACATATACATATGAAAAGGAGTTCTGGGTCTTTTATTATGACGTAAAATGTAATGATCTACTTACCAGAACACGAACAGACGTAGCAAGGTTAACTGATTTCAGTAAGGGGACCGTACTTCAAATGGGTATGTCCTTTTGTGAAAAGGAAGCCGTAGTGCACTTACTTTGTAAATACCTGACCCTTGTCAATATTAGACTTCTTTTACTGAGAGAACTGATTAATGGTCTGGGTCTTTATACCACGGTAATTAAAGCTGCTAACTGAGGGCTTTATATCAAAGCGAACACCTCATTGTCACAAGATAAAAACGATCGAAGAATAATAACAAGGATTCTCCCTGGATACTGTAGACTTGGGACGCACCTCATAGGCATAGAAAAAGGTAGCAACTTTCATCTAAAATATGATAAAACTTCCTTCTATACTTCAAGGCACTCACTCTCAATAAAGTATTCTTATCACAAAGTTACAGAAAAGTTACAACTGAGCTAAGAAAAAAGAGGCTAATTACTTTTTTACTTAACTTGAATACTTACTTTTTGATGTATGTACCTATTAAGCTTTTTAAAATTCTAAATTGAGTTATTATTTTCCTCTAAAAACCTTGCAGCTGCTTTTTGTTTGTTTTTAAATTTCAGTTGCTGGTTCAAGTCATATTTGGTAGTAGGAAAGAGTAATTTAAAACTGCGTATTTCATAAGAGCTTCACACTCAACTAACAACAAAAACAACAACAATAAAAACGCACACTACAAGACCACGTTAATTTCCACCATGTGGCATTTTCAAGCTCTCATATTGGCAAATGAATAACTTCCGCTCTTAATGTTGTTGCTCCTATTGCTGCTGGTGTTTGTTGTTGTTGATGCTACCAAACACCATCCCTGAGTGCAGTATTTGTTGGTTGTTTTTGTTGCTGTGGAGGTTTTTTAATTACATTATTACGTAGTAACATGAGACATGAGAAAGCACGAAGCAGAAGAAGAAAAAGTGGCAATTAAGCAAATCGTTGCGGTGAAAAGGAGAACGCACACACACACACAAATAGTCGCACAAAAAAAGTGGCCACTTAAAGTTTTCTACAAAAATTAGAGCAAACAACAGAAATAGAAAACTTTAGCGTTAATGTTAAATGACATTTTTAATTAATGCTATTAAGTAATAATAATTGCCAACTTTAAGAAAATTAAGAAAGTAGTGAAAGTGCTCAAAAACTTAATTAAACAATTTATAGTGTTCTATAAAATTGGTTGAAGAATGAAAATAGCTATTAGTTTTCGAATGGCGAGTGGAGGACTTGGAATTTGGGTTTGGGGAGGGTTAATTTTTCTAAATTATAAAACAATTATTAGATAAATAACTGGGCCAAAAACCAGTAGAAGAATATGATAAAATCTTAAAAAGTCAGAAAAAAGTCAAATCGAAACTCAAGGGAGGGAAGGGGGGAGGGGGGGGAAAAAGGCCAAAAACTCAGACTGATCATCAGAACAAACATCAAACATCAAATTCAGATAAAAGAGAGAACAAATTGAAACGAGAATTCTGATTAAAGCTTGAATAAAAACTGAGACTAAACGAAAACCATGTTCAGACTAAAATTCAGACGACAAGCTGACAAGAAAAAAAACGGACCCAAATTCAAAGTAAAATAAGACTAAACTTCATATCAAAATTTGGGCCTCAATGAGACCAAAACTGAGACCAAAATCAAATCAACTTCAAGACCGGAACTCATAACAAAAAGATACTAATTTCAAGCTAAAATTAAAACCAATATTCAGAACAAGCTAAGACCAAAAGTCAAACCAAAATGCAGACCAAAAGTCAGAGCAAAACTCAAGCCAGATTTCTGATCAAAACTCAGACCAATCTCACATCAAAATTTGTATCACAACACGGACTAAAAAGAGACTCAAATCAAAATTCCGACTAGTTTCAGGCCAGAAGTCGAATCAAAAGAACATCATATTCAAGCTAAAATTCAAATCAATATTCGGATTAAGTTCAGATGAAGTTAAGACTAAAACTCAAACCCGAATACATTTCTAAGCCTAGATCTGTTTAAGTTTATAATCCAGATCATAACTGAGACCAAAAACAAATCGAATTCATCCCAAACAAACAAGCCAAAACTCGGAAGAATTCAGAACAAAACTCAGTTTAAAATTAAACTAAAATACAAATAAAAGTTAAGACCAAATTCAGACTGAAAGGAAACCAAGTTCAGTTTTAAGTTCAGATCTAAAACAGTTCAAAATTCAAATAAAAAGTAAACCAAGTTCAGACCAGAAGTCAATGCAAAGTTCAGACCCAAATTAGACTAAAAATCAGACTATAAAATTAGACCAAAAACCAAATCAAAAACTAGACCACAAAGCATTATCAGGCTGCCCAAAAGTAGGACCTCAATAAACTTATGTAGGTAATGCAGTTGATGTGTATATGTAAGTCATTAACGTTGTAAAAAGTTTTTTAGAGGCACACACTATACAAGACTTTAAGTTCAGATCTTAAAAAACCATACTTTGGCAAGTATGTGTGTGTAACTTCCACAGAGTACCTACAAATTGCCTTGAAAAAGCTTCTAATTTTCGCCTTTCTTCCTATACTATTTGAATACTCATTTTTATTCGCAATTTTTCTTATATTTTTCATATATTTACTTTATGTATAAAAAATCTTAAGTAGATGGCATAGAATTTTCGCACCCTTTTATACCGACACCAATTACACCCTCTACTTAACACCAAATGCAATAATGTTTAAGCCATAAAGATTGCATTGCACTTTGAAAAGCAGCAGCAGTAGCAGGAGCAACATTTTTGTTTTTTTTATATAAAATTCATTCCTTACAATTTTTTACAAGTGTTGGTCTTGTACAAACGTAGACGCAAAGTAGCTACTTTTCTTACGCTAGAAAACATTCATGATAATCTACTAGAGAATTTCTGTTTTTTTTTTTACGTCGAGTTATTTTTTTTTCTGCTTACTCTTACGTCCATCATAATTGGCAACGTTAACGGCAATGGCTGCTGTTTAACTTAAGTGGAGTTTTCTCAACCGACTTGGCCTTTACTTTACTTTACTTTATATGTACATGTATATGTACATAGGTATACAGTAAGGTATTTGTAGTATAATACACTTGATGCAGCTGCAACTTTGTCAGCTAAAGTTGAAGTGTAGCCCACAAGTAAAGAGTGGCAGTGAAAAGTCTGCTGCTGTTATAAAAATGTTTCAAGTCTCGACCGTTTTACTTGTTCTTCTCTTTCTGCTTCTTCTGGCGGTTGTCGTTAAAGGTAATTGCCTTGGGCTATGAATACTTTTCCCACTAGCTATTACTTTTACCTTTTCAAGTGTGAACTTTTTTTGTATTAAAAATTAGGAGTTGATACTTGGAAGGTATTAATTTTTCTTCATAACGAAAACATTTCATTTTTTTTAACATAATCTTTTATTGTCTTTTGAGTATAAAATATTCATTATGCAAATATTGTTTTTATCAGAGATCGAAAATAATGATTACTTTACAAAATTTAATGCAATAAATCGACTTGTTCCAAATGTTGGAGGGCATAATTGAGAATATCAAAATGATACTGTTTACATGCTTTACTGTAACCAGTAAAGATTTTTATTTTGTGAGCATTCCCCTAAAAAAAAAAAATCAATTGGAGAAATAATAACTACTTAGAACTATTTATTCGGGCCCTGTACTCAGATTTTCTTTTAATTTCTGAGATTCCCACCATACAAGTCCAAAACCCATAAATTTGGTCTTATAAAAAATTATCGATAGTTATACTACTCGCAAAGAAAAAAAACGTTTATCGCTCGTTTGTGGAGAATATATTACTTTTACGCTGAACAAAAACGTTTCTGAGAAACGTTGCCGTGTCTGCAGAAACCAAAACCGTTTTCTGCAGAAACCAAAACCGTTTTCTGCAAAAGATTAACAATTTTATGATGAACGAAAATTCGTTCAGGATAAAATTAAGGCAATTTTCTTTTCTGGCAAATGAAAAAAATGTTTCTGCTAAACAAAAGTCCGTAACTCTCTTCTCTTTTTATTTTCGTTTTCCTCTCATCTCGCTCTCGTCTCAAGAAGAAGCAGCAGCGACGCTTACATTCAAACTCTACACAACAAAACAACAAATCAACACAACATAACGGGAAATATTATTTGTCAACGCAATATTGAAGAATTTTGATTGTGCATTGAAATTATTTCATCACATTTCTTTTTGTCTATAAAAAAGTGCGTGGTGTTTATAAAAAACAAATAAAAGTATATGATTTATAATAAGTAATACAAAAATTCTGATAATATAATTTTATGTAAATTTCATACACGTTTTCTAGTTTTTAATCAGAAAATTTTATATAAAAAAAAACCACAATAAAATGCCAATGTTCATATGAAAGTTTTTTTTGCTTTCTTTTTTATATTTTCAGGGAAATATTGCATTTTATTGCAAACGTTTTTAGTTCATCGTAAAAGAACTTAACCGTTTATGATGAATAAATCTTCGTTCGTGGCAACCGAGTACAGTCGTTTATGATAATTAAATGTTCGTTCATCATGAAAACATTCCATGAACGAAGTTCGTTTAGTGAAAATTTCGTTTCTGAGAAATCAAATTTGTTCTTTGCGTGTATCTACTAATTTTTGTCTAACCTCGTTATTGAAACTGGAACTTTTCTCACAACAGTTCAGATGAAGGTTTGGTGAACCAAATTATATAAAATCAGCGACCCCAAAAAGCAACAAGTAAGTGGTTTCAAGCAAAAACGATCGATTTTTAAAAATTTGTCTGTCATTTTGGATCCACCATTTTGAATTTCTGAACAATAACTTTAGATTCGTAATCAGCGACTTCAAAAACTGTTAGATAAGGAGTTTCAGAACTATTCAAGTACTTTTTATCTCTTAGATCATGGAAATATTTTTAAATTTCCAAACTTAATGACTTTTGGCAGCCATATTGGCATCGCCATTAAAAATTTTTGAAAAACGCTCATCGGCATCTTAAACTATACGCATGTATAAATGTTTTAAACCGTAGAACGCTTAAATCGGTCAAATCAATTTTTGTTTATGGGCCTGTCCTTGTTGATGAAAAATGTTCCATATATATTATTCAATTGATGTCCACTGGAACACAAACACACGGGGAGACTATTATTTTCATAACTGCCCTCACCGATTGTTGAGCTGTCCTGAGCCCCTGAGAATTTCTTGATACCAATAGTAGTGCACCGTCTCCCCCTGGTATTTTCTCAAGTTTTTCGAATTTTAAGAACGACTAAATTGAAATTCAGATTTGTCACCCTGTTCTAAACAGATTTATTAACTAAATAATTTTATACCCTTTTAAAAGAATTTTTTTTTAACTGTATGTATTACGATTTCTAGATTTTTCAGAGTGAATTTCGTTTGTATAAAAACTGTCACTCGATTGTTAATAAGAGTTGCTCTCAAAACAGTCTAAAATTCATACAAAAATGAGTCCAAATTCTTAGATTACATTCAAAATGATCTACAACTGGCAATGCTTAAATTTTGTACCAGAAATAAATCACTTTGAATGAAATCAGTGACTTTAACTTAATTCTTATAAGGTTCTTAGATCGTATTGGCGAGAACTTTTTTAACTAATATTTTGCTTCACGTCCATTGTATCAAAACTGAGAATGCAAACATTATCTAAAACTTATAAATTAGGATGCCCATGTTTACTTTCAAATTTCATTCAATTTTATAAAGATTTCTAACTAATGTATGTTTATACATCGATATTCTTATCTTTGTAATACTTCATAGTATTTTCATTTCATTGATAAGGTCAACAGATTACTTCAACATCTATTAACTTTTTTAATTGAAAACAAAAATATTTAAAAACAATACATAAAATAAAAATTCATTCATAATATTAAGAAATTAATTGAATTGATAAAGATTTATTGGGTAAAAAAAAAGAAAAAGAAAAGAAATGTTTATCAATCTTACAATAAACATGTGGTATATTTTACTGACTGATTATTGTAGGTTGGGTTAAAGTTATTGCCCACTTATAATTTTTATCAACAAGATCAGCACGTGAAATTTTAGAAAATTTTCCCAAAAATGATAAATGTTGGTATTACTTACACTATACATATGATAAAGGCGTATTCTCTATTTATGAATAGGTTTTCGAGAGAGTAATTATAAAAAATTTAAAAATAAATAAAGGTGCTTTAAAATATGTTTATGTCTTAGAACATGATAGACTTTTTGACTTCTTGACTCATTTTTGATTTCAAGTAAACATTTCCGCTTTTTATTTGTTAGTGAAGTGATTCACATGGTGAAGAGGTTTTGATATTAAATCATATGCTTAGAAACATTTCCTAAATCTAATTACTTTGCTTTTAGGTAAGCCTTTTTAAGTTTCCTTCCAGTAATAATAGTGGTTTTCCTGGTGTCTCATATACTTATTTAGAGTAGCCCGGTTTTAGATATTAATCTCTTTAACAATAGAATTACGAAACCTGTCAATTTGGGTTTCAAATTTTAGATTTATTTAACAAAGAAAATTAAATTTATTTTTTAAAATCATGATGAATTTTTACGATTTATTGATATTAATGTTTTTTCCAATTCATTTTCTGTTAGCCACCCTAAGTTCAAATATCAGTATACCTATTTTTTCGAACACCTATCAATATGACGCGTTTCAGTCAAAATAAGTTTGTAATTTCGTCCGTAAATCTAGTGTTAAATATGTTTCTTCGGTTTATTCTAATTAAAAGTTAAAGTCTCTGAGAAAAAAATTCCATATTCTATCTTGAGAGTATAGTAAAAAATGGATCCTCCGCAAAATCCTCAGGAGTTTCTATACTAATAATATTATAACAAAAATCATTAAAAATTGTCTTATAGCGTCATCAATATAAAAAGAAAAAGAAAAATGAATTCATCGACCTAGAAAACTCTAAATAGACATTTTATTGAAAAGAAATTTAGATTTAAATTGGTTATTTTCTTCAAAATTTAAATAAATAAAAATATTTTGTAATTTTGAAACTATACCATCCATTTTTTACGCCATACTTTCTTGGGCAAAGTTGATCAAGATCGAATATAAGTATTTAAAATTTTTCTGTCAGAATATTTAAAAAAAAAAAAACAAAATATTGGAATGCCCTTTAGAAACCAATTTTTGACTCAATTTTGATCTTAAAAATATTCCAGAGTACCAGTTAGTAAACATTTTATAAAACATAAAATACGTAGGAGGAGTTGTTTTTAAAGAGTTCCAGCCATTTTATATTTACCACCGCTTCTCTAAAACACTATCATTATGGAGGTTACAAAGTTGATCTATTCTAATATATTTATATATATACATATATGTAAGCGCATTGCCAAAAGAAAAGTTCATGTTTTTGCCCCCGCAATTTATACATTGGATCATTGTGAGTCTAGCGTCATAAACCGTTTTCCAATTGTGTACACTATTCGTGAGCTAGACGGGTCTGTATAGAACATCAGAAAATTAAAATGTGATTTTTGGGATAAAATTTGTTCTTTTCTACAATCGCTGGTAAATCAATTCTTTCCCTTCTGATTTTGATAAGTAATGGCTTGTTAGAAAGTTCTAATTGAGATCCATCAATTGGAGTAAATCTAACAATAAAAAGTTTCTTCTACAAAAACTGCTTTTTTTTTATCGAAAAACTTATGATTTTTTCCGAACATCCAGCTCACGAGGAGTGTTCGCAATTGAAACCCCGTTTACGGCGCTAGACTCAAAACGATCAAATGTATCAACTGCGGGAGCAAAAACATGAACTTTTTTCCCGCTCACTTTAATGTCCATATATCAGTCGTATATTGTTAATAATAAATAATTATATTTATTCATAGTAGGATTTATGGCGTATCTATGTATTTCAGTAGCACTTGAGAACTTCCTTAGAATAAAACGCAATTTAAAAACTTTAATTAATTCTTATAAATCTTGAAAAAAATAATCTTTTATAAACATTGTAAGTAAATATGAAATTAGTTTCAAATCAATTTTGAATTAATTTGCTCTTTAGGCCAACTTGAAATTAATCACAACTATCCCAAGTGCCCCACTACAGATATTAATCGCAATGTTATCAAAATTATTGACTTCATTGAATGGAAAATAGAAGAAAACAAAACGCACGCACTTAAGTAATGGTACAAACAAAACAAACGATGACTGAGCATTCAAAAAAAAAAAAAAACATTTAAATCAATTTCTTAAAACAAATAAAAGTTTATGTATGTATATCGTTGTAAGTTTGTATGTAGGTATAAAAAAAATGATGGTATTATTATCAAAAAATAGATATGTAGTAGGTATGCTTTAATTGATTATTATTTTAACACTTTGTATATTTCTCCAGATAAAATATTGTACACTGCACACTGTTAACTGCATTAACTGTTATGTGGTATGAAAATAAGCAAAAGGTTTCTTGATTTCATGTGTGCTTTTCAATTTTGCAAAGGACATGATCGAACTGTACGCCATTTGCTCCATTCGAAACAACCCAAGTAGCCTTCTTCTTTCAGAAAAGCCTTACCATTGGGGCATGGCAAGAGTATGGGAGTAGCATTTTCCGCAGGGCACAAATAGAAATTTGAAGGAGATGGAGCAGCTTGAGGTTGTCTCAAATTTTCGCCCGTGCATGGACCGACCGTATCGAGATAAACACATTGTGGATCCACATCCTTGAATTCCACACAACCGGTGGTAGTTGCATTTCTTATAAAGAATCGGCCTACAGGGCATGCTGATTCGTAAGCAGTATTATTGTAGCAGAAGTAGAATTTTGTGCCATCCTCTGAGCCCCACATTTGTTTCTCGTAGAGGCAGCCCTTCACCTCACCCGAATCTGTAGCCTCCTCTGAACTACCGGGACTATCGGTACTGTCTGCATAAAGTACTGCAGCAGCGCCAAGCGCCAACAAGCTGCCAAATATTAATGCCGCTATAAGGAGAAAAAACAATTTTTTTTTTTTTTTAATTTCGATGATTATTTTAATGATGTCCTTTGAACACACGCACCTTTTATCATTTTTGCACACACACACTCGTGTTTTTTTTGCTTTTTGGTTTTATATCGAAATTCACGGCGTTTATTTCGTTTATTCCCTTTCGCTTTGTATTGATGCGATTTAACCGAAAATCCAAATAAAACTGTCTTAAGAATTTTGACATTTTATGGTTATATATAACTTTTGTTAATATTCGATAATTGCAATATTCGACGACTAAGTTAACTTATCTTTTTGTCAATTTTGTTTTACTTTTTTCAATTTACTCGTATAACTTTTTTTTCTTGAGCTGTTTTTGTTTTTGTATTTGGTATTCTGTGTTATTTTTTTATGGTGTTTTGTTTTGTTGTTGTATAGATTTTTGACATTATGTCAATGCAGAAAGTATTTATTAATCTATAAATTTGATTCCTATTACCATTTTTTTTTTTTTGATTTTGTTTTTGTTCGTATGATTTCATATAGGAATTTATAATTATTTTGCTTCGATAAGCATAATTAAAATCATTTCAATACTCATACAATAGTAATTTCCTTTCCTGTTTGCTGCTTATCGCTGAATATCATTAAAATTGATGGAAAATTTATAAAGTTCAGGAGCGCTGGTGAAGAATATCTAAAAGGCCTCAATATAAAACACATATTAATTATCTGAATATATAGTCCAAAAAAATAAATGTTTCTTGCTTGCAATATAGTAACCAAAGTGTAATACTGAAAAAGGATATTTTGGTGCACATTTTTGCTGAAAATAGTTATAGACCAACATGGCATGTAAACTTCAAGTGCCTGAGGTTTGATGTTTGAGACAAAATTGTTTCCCATAAAAATTCAAAATTTTTTCTTTTTAAAATTAACCGGATACATCTAGTTATCCTCAAACTCCCTAAAAGCGGGAGTGAGTAGAGGAGTTGGAGAGTTGATTTAAAATAAAACATTTTAATTTTTTTATTTGGCATCAATTGGCAAATTCATACACTGTCTTATTCATACACATTCTAACATTTCCCATACAATAATTTACGATATCATAAATCATAAAAAAAGATAGCAAATGTTGTCACTTCTTAGAAACTTTACTAATTTTGCTTTGTATTTCAGTAGATAAGAACTTAATTGCTCACATCACGTGCTGTATATTCTGTTTTATTCTTTGTTGCCAGATGGAGTTGGATGATTGTAGTCATTTTGTAACAAAAGTGAGGTTTTATTATATTTTTGAAGTGAAATTTCTTTGTTGCATTTTGAAGAGTAAACTAAACCGGAAACGCCCATATTAAAATGGAAACACGTAGCGGAAGTTTTTTTTTTTTAATTTTTTTACGATATTTACTATTTCAGCCGAAACACACTCACAAACTCTCTCTTCTTTTTTTCAGTTTAATCAATTTTAAAATTTTGACTTTGTAGCAGGGATGCCAACTCATTTTTTTTGTCTCCCTGATAGCCCGAGAGAAATTTCCCGATTTTCGATTAAATTCCCCTCACCGATATAATTTTATATTACAACAGCACGATACGCACTTTCCATATAAACATTTTATAAAAACGAAAAATACCTTTACGTTGGCTTAAAATTGATTGCGGTGGCTGTTATTTTAAAGCGGCCCTGCACTATCTCGGTCCAAAACTTAACAATTTTTAATAGGACTGGTAGGTTCAGCTTCAACAACAAACACACTGAATTTGTATGGGAACAAATTTCTGAGGCTAGCTGCCGCCTCAACGTCGCTACACTAGATTCTATTCAAATTTTCTCAACTTCACAATACACTATGGGACCTATGAAAAATCTAGCTGGCCAAAATTCGAAAAATCAACTATCTCGGTTGGAATCCAAAAGTATATGGGCTTACTCTCCATAGATCCCTCACCATAATCCACACACAGGATATTCTAATTAGGTGAAGTATCTGGCTGTGCGACCGTCGAAAGTTGCAATTTCCTGCCGATAGTTTACGTTATTGTTGAAAATGTGTTGTACATAAAGTATAATAACTTAGCCAATACTAAAGCTAGACCTTTATTTTTGGTATCATATTAAAGAGAAAACTTTACACTATTAATGGATATGATAAAAAATCAACTTACCATTTTCTTATACCTAAAAATGCGATGAAAAAATTATAACTTTTTTTATCATATTTTTAATGGATGAGAAAAAAAATCTCCGATTTTCTCCGAGCGAAAACAAAAACCATCATATTATGTGAAGCATCTGTTTTAAAATAAGGTATGAGTGCTTTGCAACTTTTTGCCATAGCTTTAATAACAAGCGAAAATAGGAATTCAAAGTTATTCAAAGTGTTATATTTAACCCATTTTAAATGTTAGTCAGACAAAAATTGTTATACGGAGCAAGTCTAAAGCCTTATTGAAAAACTTTTTAATCGGACAATTGCAACGCCTACCTCGAATATAAATGTATGTGAAATTTTGAAAATGCAATAATTTCGAACCAATTACAGATATAATCATTAAATTACATCTGGTAATATATATTGTCTTGTACATAAGTCGTGCTTAAAATTAGAGCTATCGGACCACTATCACGCATATCTCTCATATAAATATAATTACAAATTACTGAAATTTAATTTTAAATTTGTTTACTATGTATTTTTAAAGTCTCACATGTATGAGGGGTAGGGGTAACAACATTTCAATCGTGATAATTTTTATATCGATATATTGATATGCTATTATTTACCAGAATATGTAATTTCATCACTATATTTACAATGGGTTCTAAGTTATAGGGTTTTAAAAATTTCGCATATATGAGAAGTGGGCGTGGTAATAATCCAATCAATCCCATTTTTGCAATGATATATGGCAATAATAATGTTTATAAGTACAAAAAAATTCATGATCATATCTATAATATATATCAAGTTATACCCTTTTTGCGGTTTCACTTGTATGGGAAGTAGGCGTGGTAATTGTCCGATCGTTATAATTTTTCACACAGTGATTGCTAATGACTCCGTCAGCGAATGAGCCAAATTTCAGAAATTTGGCCAGCTAAAAACTGATTTGGCCCCATAGTGCAATGTTTTCTCTCTTGTGAGAGGGGAAACATTGCCATATTTTTCAAAAAAAGCCAAGAGCTGCCAAGTTTTAGTACGAAAATATATGTATTTTTTTCGAATTTCCTTTTAGTTTCCTCATTCTGTTGATGATTTTTGCACAAATAAACGATGTAAGTAATTTTAATTTATACAACAATTTTTTCAAATTACAGAATATTGAAGTTTTACTTTTATTTTTTGATAATTGATAACGTAAATAAAAAAAAACCGAGCTGTTAAAACAATAATCAAATCCAACTGCTTTTGTTTTGTTTTTCTTTACATATTCTTGACGCTAGAGGTTGACGCTCTTATTGTGTTTATTCTCTCATAAGAAGTAAGTGGTTAGAGGCCGGCTGCTTTGTTATAAAGCAGCATAATGCTATAAACACAACCGGCAGCTAGCTTCAGAAATTTGTTCCCATACAAATTCATAAAACTCTGTGTGTTTGTTGTTGAAGCTGAGGCCGGTTGCTTTGGTTGTGTTTATAGCATAAAGCTTATCCTCGAAAAACAAAATAGATACTACAAAAGTATCATCGTTTTTTATCTAGATTGAGTCTTTGAGGAATCTTGAAACTCGAACAATTTATATAAATATCGAGCATCATTGTTATAGTTTACAAGTTCTCTTCACTTTTTTTATAGTAAACTAAAGACCACCCTGTATATCAAGAATTGTATGTTATACTGCAGAGTCACCAAAAATATTGAAGAATATGAATATCTTGATATAAACAAAGATTTCGATAAAATAATTCAAAGAAAAAATATTTTATGAGTCATGGGTAGCTATTTATTTATTTATCTATAACACGATTTGTTTTTTCAATAAAAACAATACAAGTTTTTACTTGTTTTTGTACCATGAATAGTTTACATGAAAATCGATAAATTCTGAAAACTACATACATTATATTTTACGTCATAAAGCAAACATTAAATTGAAATTGAATGGTGATTGATTACAAATACAAACTTATAAATTTTTAGATACGACTTCCGTTTAAATAAATAATTAAAATTTAGGTCAAAGTCAGCATTGAAATTTAAAAGAAATTATAATTGTTTCATACTTTTCATTGATACTTTTTGTTTTGCTTATAACAATAAAAATGTTTTCTTTATTGATATTCGAAAGTTAATTGCAACACTTAAATCGTTGGCCCCCAAATTTGTTAACTTTAATAATTTTAATTTATGTGTATCAGCGTGAACTTTTGACTGATTACAATGAAGGAAAGTAATGTAGCCAATAACGTATTACTAGATTAATTAAATTGTAATACTTCTACATAATTTTTATTATTTATACATTGATATGAATTAATTGCTCAAAATCTAAATTTTTGCTTGCAGATCGAATGCATACACATATGTGAATGTAATTGTATGTGTATGAGTATGAATATTTGAGTATGCATGCTATTTGGCTACTAAATGAAATTGAGTTCCGGTTTTGAATTTGTATTTCTTGTTTGCAATTTGAACTTTAACAAATCCGTTTTGTTTATGTTAACACTTGTTTGTGTTGTATTGACATTTCCGTTGATTTAATTGAACTAGGTAGTTAATATGTACATCAAAGTTCTTATAAACAAAACAGCACCTATGATAACAAAATCAACTAAAACAACAATAATAACGGCAACTTTTGATTCTATCACTTTTTGTGTGTTTTTCTTATACATATATCGTCATCAATATTTAGAAAGGTTCTAATTGACAATTTTCTTCTTTTTTTTTACAGTCAATGAAGCAAAACACATTCTGAAATGCAAAAACATATTGTTCTAAACATTTTTTAAATGCAGTTTAACTAAAAAGGCACCAAAAAATTCAACTACGAAATAAAATTTTAAAATTTTTTATTTTTAACAAAATTATGGAGCAAAGCTTCTCCTGTAAAAAAAACAAAAACAAAAACAAAAATATCAATTAGGGCCTTTCTAATTGGAAAACGAATTGAGAAAGATGTTTGGGCTTGTAATTAATTTTGATTCCTTTGTCGAGTCTTAATTCAGAAATTTCACTAAACAAACTCATAGATCAAACATCTAGAGAAGACAGGAGCAGAGAGGGAGAGTAGTCTCTTCTACCAATTTTTAATTCTAAAATTCCATAAGAAAAAGAAAGAAAATATTTTATTTTCCAATAATAAAATACTTTGATCTGAAATTGGTCTGATCTTTTTTATGCTTTTGGTCTGAATTTTCATCTTTTTTTTTGGTGTGATTTTTTGTTGGAATAAAGTCTGATTTTTGGATTCAATTTTAGTCTTATTTTTGCTCAAAATTTGTTCTGTATCTTAATCTGCTTTTGGTTTGAGTTGTGATTTTAATTTCGATCTGCTCTTGGTCTGAGTATTGGCTTGATTTCAGATCTGCTTTTGATCCGAATTGTGATCCATTTGTGTTAGCTCTTGGCGTGAAATTTGAACAAAATTTTCGTATACTTTTGCTGTAAATTTAGAATTTGCTTTTGGCCACAGATTTGATCTGAATAAACATCGGATTTAGGTCTGATTTTTTTTTTTCTAATTTTTGGTTTCAATTTAGGATAAGCTTTGGTCTGAATATTTGTTTAATTTTTGCTAGAACTTTTTCTTGAACTTATAGTCTGATTTTGGCTTGAATCTAAGTCTGATTTTCAGGTATTTTTGGTCTAATTTTTGTTTTGCTTTTGATCTGATTTTTGGTTTGATTTTTCGTCTGAAGTTGGCCTAATTTTTGCTCTACTGTTGATCTGAGTGATCTTTAATCAAAATTTTAGAGTGAACGGTTTGAGTTTTTGACTAAATTAGGGGTGAGTTTTGATTTGTTTTTTTATCTGAGATTTTGTCTGCTCCTTACTTTGAATAAAGGTATAATTTTTTTTCTAAAATGTTCTATATGCTTATTCTATAGTTTTTTATTTTATTTTTCATTTTTATTGTCATTGATCCAGATAATTTCCAAGCGTTTTAGTTCCAAAAGTTTTAAAATCATTTTTGAGGTTTACCATGAAATAAAATCGGATTTTCTATTATTCTTTGGCATGCTTCTTATATGCTGAAATATAATCAATTTTAAAGCTTTCCCTTAAGTTGCCAAGATCAGCCCTCCAAAGCCGATTCGTTGATTCACCACTGAAGGGTAGAGTAGAGCTAGTTTTTTGTACATATCTACAATCACAAAACACTCAAATATTTTTCATACATACTTAGCTAGACAGATTCCTAATCCGAATAGTTCCAGAAGTTCTTCAAATTTGTTTGTATTGGGTTTTGAATTGGCTTTATCTGCTGGACTGAAAGAAAGATTTTATTCCCTGAAATAAGAAGCTTGATATTTTTATTAAAAATTTTAATTTCAATTTTTGTCAGTATAGTTCATTTTTTAATTGCATATTTGACCCATTCTCCCTAATAGCACGTTCCACAATTAATATGAAGAATATATTTACTTTTTTATTGGATATTTCAATTAAAACTCATTTATTTCATTATAACTGATCTAATTTTTTTTATTTATAAAGCGAAGAATTTTATCTCAAATAATGATATCAATTATTTATGAAATTTAGTTTAAAAATAGAAAGTGTAGCCAACCAGCAATCAACAGCTACTAATATTTACCAATAGATATCATCGACGTCACAAAATTATATATCATCAACAACAACAAAACGAAGGTGCTGCAATTACTATAAAAATCAATGGCAATGAAAACTCATCAATCAGTCAATTTAAAAAAGTCGACAATGACACACTGTAGCTTTATTAACTTATTTATGAGAAGAAATATTTTAAAAAAATAAAAAAGTAAAAAAAGTTAAAACAAAGCATTGAAACAGAAAAAATACAGTAAAGGAAATTAAAATATACCTACACGAGTCCAAAAAAAGAAAAACGGAAACGGAAAGAATAATGAAAATAACAACATATAAAAACAACAACAAAAAGATCAGCATGTTTTTGTTGCATGCCACCATTTCATATGCAGTAATTTCCGTTATTACCAATACCACCATAATAACATCTGCTGCTGCTGCTGCTGCTGCTCCTCCTCCTGATGCTGTAGCAACACGAGAATTACCATCAGCGGCAGCAGCAGGAACAACAACAACACCAGCATGCAAACACAGCACCGAAATGTGGGGCGATGTCAATCCAAATATATTCTACATATGTGACGCAACGACCCATACACCACAGCACCTGTATTGCCCCGAAGGACGTGGCTTTTTCAAGGGGCTCGGTTATTACGGCTGCATCCCATACGAACAGTGGCCAGCATGCATTTCCGCTGAAAGCGGTGGCAGCGGCACAGATGTGGTAGAGGTGTGCGACGCAGAACATTTGATGGAACCTTGGGAGACAATGAATCCAAATAAATTTTTTATGTGTCAGGCGGAGGCACGCCAACCATTGCTCATCAATTGTGTGGCGGGTAAAGGATTCGTGAGTGTAGTTGTACCGGATGGTCGTGGGGGTAGCAGTAAAATTGTCGGCTGCACCGAATGGGTGAAATGGCGTGCTTATATGAATTGTGCGGAGTTTTATTGAATGCCAAATGCAAATATACATGCATTGCATACACATACATGAATGCATTATACACGTACCTGATTGAATACATATACCCACATGAGTGCATGTATGCACACACATGAGCGCATACATTCATATGTATATGAATGTATGAGTGGTTTTTTGAAAAGTTATGACACCGTAACGAAAATATGCCCGTGTATTTTGTTTTCTGTATTTTTGTCCTATTAATATGTGGACGAATATAACGTATTCTTTATTTTTTTCCTGACTCGAAATGCTTTTTTCTATACATATATTATTTATTCTATAAAATAGTGAAATTTTTATTTGTAAATTTCATCATAAAAATTCTGTAATCTCGGTACTTTTTATTATTTATTATTAAGAATAATAAAAATATATTATATCAATTTTAATTAATTGAAGAAAATAATGTAATACTTCATATTTTCATTTTTGTTTGAACATTGCGGTGATAAGATAAGCTGCTTCCTGATTTAAGATTATGCGTATTTATTGTGAAAATACCGGGTGTTTCGTAAGAGAAATCGCAGTTAAAATTGTTGGAAATTATGTTAATGCGTGTCTACTTCTAATTGGAAAACAAAACTCACAAAATCTTAATAGTTTTTGAATATTCTTGCAGAGACAGTGTGTTAAGACCAAAGTGCCCGAAAACGTTCCAAATATAAAGGAGTTTTTGATAATCTTAAACGAAATTTGAGATTTTATAGAAATTTTTATATGAAATTTACAAAATTGGAACAAAAATGTTGGAAAACTATTTTCTGGAATGTTTTTTTTTTGTTCCAAATGTTATTGCAAAACAGTTTAAGAAAGATTTTCTACTGTTAAAAACTTCAAATAAGTTCTGGTTATTTCATTTTTCTTAAGTTCAGTATGAATACAGAAGTTTTTAATGCTAGAAACTCTAATTTATATGTTTAAAATATTAATTCAATTCACTGCTTCAACACCAGATGGTCTTGATACCTCTCATTTGTTGTAAATCCTTTCAAATTTGATCATTCAGAGCTGAGCGAATTAAAAATCCAAATTCCAGTTCCAGCGAGTTTGTACCATAACTGATACTTTTTGTTTTCAATTGCTTAGTAATGGAATGGATAAAAGTTCCAATTACATTACATGAATTGGAATAAATTCTCGGATAATGGAATTGAAAAGTTTATCAAACCAAAGTGGTTCCGAGGCAGAACATCTCAAGTATTCTTCATAAGTAGCAATTATTTTATTTACTTCTAAATAACTGGAGCTGGCTTATCCCAGTTGTCCACGTCTCGTAACTGTATTTTAATGTTGATTTTACGTTCAATTTGGAGATCCTGCGTTGTCCTTCTCATAGTATTCGATTTTTCAAAAGCTGTTTGTGATTTTGTTTTGCGGCAATTTTTGTCAAACCACACGCCAGCACCGCATTCAGATTAATGCTAATGGGACTGCCGTCTCTTCTAAAAGTGTGAGTCATTGCAACCTTTAAAAATCTTTCGACACCGCTTTAAAACTATTTTTGGCCTGGATTTTTAGGGTGAGTTTATTTTATTTTGATCTGTTTTCAGGTCTTGTCTAGATCAGAATTTTGGATTGAGTTTTGGTCTAATTTTTGGTTTGAATTTTTGTTTGATTTTTGAGATTTTTGAGCTAGTTTTGGTGAAAGTTTTGGATCCGAGTTTTACTCTGTATTTTGTCCCCAGTTTAATCTGAGTTTTAGTTTGTTCGTAGTTTAAATTAAGCCTAATGTTCACTCTGATTTTAAGTTAAAGTTGAGCTCAAATTATAATTAGACTTTTAAGCGGTCTGGGTCTGGATTTTGATTTGGTGCGATTTTTGATCCGATTTTGGTCTGGCTTGCAGTCTTGGTTTTGGTCCAGTTATTGGTCTGATAATTTTTCAATAATTTAACAAAATCAGCCATTCCTCAAACCTATATCCAAGATCTACCACTGCCTCGTACTGCTGCTCGTCGTATATGTACTACAAAGGCAGCAGATAAAATTACAACCCCCAGTGCTGAGGCGCATTACTTTCGATTTGGCAATATAAAGTTTCAAGCCAGAACTAGCGGTATATTCTTGTGTTTTTTTTCAGTTACACCGATATGTCCGATTAGTGAGAGGGTGGGGTTATTTTTAGATTTTAACTTCTGTTGATATTGCACTTTGAAGATATTACTTGTATGAAAAATATTACTGATTATTGCCACTATTACTACTTTTTGAGTGGTACCACGCCCAGTCCACAGATTTAGCTCATTTAATTCGGTCATTTGGTTGATGTTACTCAGTTATTTTACTTCTATTTTGATAGTCATTGAATCGCTAAATGCTCAATGGAATGCCTTGCAAGTGGCTTCAGAGTTTGAAAATGTTTCTCGAAGTATCAGTGGCTGGTGTTAAGTTCATGAATTGTTTGA
Source organism: Toxonevra muliebris (assembly GCA_963691655.1). NCBI lineage: Eukaryota > Metazoa > Arthropoda > Insecta > Diptera > Pallopteridae > Toxonevra > Toxonevra muliebris. The sequence continues at coordinate 11,599,105 of OY829327.1, read as the reverse complement.
GAAGTTCTCTTTTTTACGATACCATTTATTGAATTTAGTTTTCTTTTTATTGAAAAACAACTGTGCTATTTTAGGAAAGCTTATCTACCCTCAAGGTTTCTCGATTGAGTGTTAGACTTTTGACTAAAGTTCTAATCTCAAGGTACTAAGTTTCATATTCTTTTTAAAATTCAACTCGTTTTGCGCCACTTTTATCGGTATATATCTAGTATCTTAACTTGAAAAAATATAACTTAAACTAAAAACACTTGAAAAATAGCGATAGGAACAAGTCGAAATTTAAAAAAAAAGAAAGTTCGAATGTCAAGATAAATGGTTTTGTCAAAAGTCCACAGATATGTGTGATATGACAGTAGAAGATAAAAAGGTTTAATAAAGAAAAATCTGGAAAAACGATTATATATATAGTAGATCAATAACTTCAAAATAATTTACTTTAAATATGTAACTATTGCTTTCAGTGTAACAATATATATATATATATATATATATATATATATATATATATATATATATATATATATATATATATATATATATATATATATGAAAACTAAGTACAGATTATCATTTTAAAAATATGATAAGGATGCGTGCGTTTTGTCTACTTAGCTCATTAAAAATTAGTCAAAAAACTTAAGTGTATTTATTTATTTTATTTGATAAACTTTCGAAAGTAAACACTGAATAATATTTCTTAAAATATTTAAAATTTAAATTTTTAGCAAAACAACTTTACTGACACACATTTGTATTTACATATATTTGCAGTACTGGTATGGCAAAAAAAGGAACATCATTTTATTCTAATAAATTTGAAGTGAAAATCTTTACAAAACAGACGGAAAATACATCAAAAATGTTTTAAATCATAAAATTATCAAGCTGGTAACAAGTTATAACATATCCATACATAAATACCATATAACGCCCATACAGAGCGACGTCACTGTCCGTCACCCTGTGCGCTACCGTAGCGTATAACTAAAATGGCTACAGAGAACACATGCTAAAGGAGAATTTTTGCCCTTTTTATCATGGAGCTCGCTATTTTGCAATATTTTCACTGCCATTTCAGTTATTTTTTTCGTTTTTTTTTTTTGTTTTCTTATATATGAAGACAAATGGGTCATAATTCATTTCACTTGAATAATATTTATGATGGAGAGAAAAACGTAAAGTATAACGTACGTAACGTAATGTTATGTTACAAAACGTAGCGTTAACTTTATGCAGCAGACAAAACATGTACGGAGAATTGTATAAGGGTTTCTGAGGGTATGCGGGGAAAGTAGACCAGTATAGAAAATAATGAAAAAAAGTCAAGCGAACAAGCTAGTGATTTGAGCATGAAGGATTGTGTGATGCAAGTTGCATGTGAAATGCCGTAAGTTGCCAAAAAAAAGCACACATCTCCACATTCAAAGGAAAACAGTTTTATTTTTATGTTTATTGGAAAGAAACTACTACATTCTTTTTATTTATACTTTTATGTTTCCATTCCATATCGTCCATTTCAGTTATGATCATTTTAAGATGTACTATTATCGAAAATGGCATTTTTTTGCCACAAACAAAATAGCGAATTAAAGAAAGGAAGATATAGAAAAGTTAACGACAGGAAATGGCTTAAGAAATATGTATGTTGGAAAAGTACCTATTAAAACTCTTTAAGACCTTAAGGGGGGAATCCGGTTTTACGTACTACGTATGTTTTACGTTGTCTTATACATAACTTAAGATAATTCTTAAGATAAGTTTTGGCAAAGTTTACAATATATTGTTATGAAAGAACTTATTTATGTAACTGGGAGTATAATTAATAAACTGCAAAAAAACCCAAAGGATTTTCTTCTACATAGGCTGAAAAAAATCTTAAAAAACATGTTTTTTTTTTGTCCAAAGATTGTAGTTACATACAAAATTTCCCCTTAAGCAATAATTAAATATTCTCAATTTTTAAATATTTTGTGAAATATTAATTAAAATGCTAAAATTTAATTTCACATAATAAGTGCATTTAAATTGATTTGCTACAACATTTTGTATGATTTCATTTGTGCATATATTGACATGTTATGAAATTTATCAATAACATTTAATTAATAACTTAAAATGCAAAATTTACTTACATAAATACGATTATTTCGAATTGAATGCATTGGATCTCAAAAGCATCTAGATATATATTGTAAATGTTTCAATTTAAAATAATTGATTTAATTTGTTTTTGTATGCATGCAGTGGCGTATTCACAAGGTGGCATGCGTCGTTAATACGTCTTTTTATTATCGAAAAGGAAAGCATTGGTAGCTTTTAATACTCTCTCACCCTCTAAAACTATCTCACCCGCCAAGAGTATTCCTCCCGAGACCACCGAAAGTCAGCCAGTCTAAGCCACATCTGTCTTTGCAATCATTGCAACTTGTTATCGTGCTCTGGCAGCTAGTAAGCTCTTTTTTCTACCTAAATGTGAAATGCCTTCAAAATATTCGTTGCTATCCAGCACACCACAGCACTGCTCATTTCTCAATGCTTTCTAGCATTTTTGAAACTTTGAGGAAATTTCTGAGATCCTCCATGTTTTGCCCAGCAGCTACGTAGTGTAATAGTCCAGACTACTATGTGTACTAGATGACACGTTTGGGATAACTTGAAAAGTTCACCTTCCTTTGGTAGGTCGGAGTAATTTCCTTTTATGTTTTGTTTTCTTTGCCCTGGCCTTCAACCTTGCTCTGCGCCGCGTATTTTCAAACCCTATTCTTTGTGACGAGTAGCAGCTCTAGCCGCTGAAATAGTTAGCTGTAATCTGTCGAAGGTATGCTAGGCACTCTTTGTTCTGTTTCTAGCTACTCCCGCTAGTCGCATCCTTGAATTTGTTCATTACCGTCCTTATGGTTTCGACCAGAGGCTTCGCTTTTCTGAAACGGAACTGTCGATTTGAAAAGTGACTTAGGATTTTCAATTTGATTCTGCACTCTTTCTAGCATCTTTTTTACTATGTCGACCATGCACAATAGTATGATAGCTGGTCTGATGATTTCTCCAGTTAAATCAGAACGATCAAATGCCAACATTTTCAAAGCGTTGGAAAACTTACTAGTTACAGACAAGTTCTGTATATAACTGGAAAAATCTGCGGCGTTACTCTTATGGCTTCTTTGAAGGCTAAGTTCGTTACTCCGATAGCTTCATTATCACTGATCCTCATTATTGTTGTAGTATTTTCTATTACGATGTCAATGAATCTAGCTTCGTCCTGTTGGAGAAAAATAGCCTCAACTATTTATATCTTCCCTACCATGTTCAACCATCGAATGTGAAAATTGGTACTTTTCGGAAAAACGCAAAAATCCCTTCAATTGTGAACTCAAAATCAGCGGACCACTAAAAGCTCAAGCTTACATTATCCTTATTAATATTTCAATCCTCTTTGGTATGGTATTAAGTTTTTTCAGATAACTGTTTTTACCAAATGCAGGAGCGAGATATCGAATCTAAAAAACGAATTTTTCACATTCGATAGCTGAATATGGTAGGGACGATATGTTTTATAAGATATACATAGAAAGGCTTTGACCTTTGCCATCATGGTATACGACTTTATATAGCTCTTGATCGTCGCTATATTTCAGCTCAACGAAGGAAGCATTTCTTTTTGTGGTCCTTAACGGCTGCCCTCGCAGTCGTATTCGTTTTATGTTATGCTTGTAGACAATTATGTATACTGCGGACTGGCTCTGACGTTTTGCTCTTTCCTTTGAGCCTTAACATATTGGCGTCTTTTCTCCGCAAATTCGTTATTCTATCAGTATGCATTTATTTTTTTCACCTTATAACGGGTTTGTGTTTTGAAACCTTATTACCTTTTTTGAGTCGGTCTTCCCCTAAAACCAAATTCTTTCATATGCCACTGTATATACCTGCTCGTGCAATTTCATATTGCATTTTCGTGCAAAAATTTATGTTAACTAAAAGTAAGTAATGCTTAAGAAATTCAAAAGTGCATAAATTATGTTTGTGCTACATTAAACAAATGAAAATTTATTACAGTAAAGAGATTTTTATAATTTCTAATTGAATTAGTTATGTATACTTGAATATTTATTATATTTATATTTATAAACTATTATTAGAGACTATGAAAATAAAATTTAATTGTTCATATTTCATAGTTTGACTTTTATTTTATTGCTACTCAACAGTTTATAAGCTTAAAAAAAAATTATACTATACTAATGGTTAAGATTAGTTAATTTCAATTGCTGACGTTTTATGTTTGGTAAAAAATTAGTTTAGTTTGGGATCGACAACATATCGAGCGGCTTACCAGCCTTACTAGTAATCAAAATAGTCGACTTTTTAACATTTATCCCATGTCAAAAACCGACTATTAAATTTATAATCGCTTTAGTTTCAGAAATTATTTGCACCTTGTAGTACAGTATTATCTCTCTTTCTCATTTTTATTCCCAATTGCCTAAAAGTATGCAGTTAAAACTTACAAATTAAATAGATTTTAAAAGTTAAGTTAATAAATTACATTCTAATATAAATTTAATAAAGGCAATGAGTATGAGATCTATCTATTTACCGTTCTGCAACTCCTTAGTGTATATTAAATAACTCAATTACCTCTCACAAACTATTACTGCCATCATCATCGTCATGATGAGAAATTTAGCGCACAACTTTTGCACACAAATGGTAAACCACACAATTCTATATACAACGAGAATAAATAGTTTATATTTTTACACCGAGTCACTTTCACAATTGCACTTGATGGCAATAAAGTTTAGACAAATCATTTGTCACAATTTCATTCATTTGAAAGCATAAACTTATTACTCTCGAGAGTAAGAGAGAGTGTTTGTAAGAAAGAGAAAGAGAGAGTCATAAAACGTGCCAGTAACACATACATAGCTATCACTAGTGATAAGTGAGTCTAACAAAATAACAGTGATGATTAATGGATTAACTAAAAGAGCTTAGCAGTCAAATATAAAAAAAAAAGTTACTTAATAATAAACTTTAATCTTGAAGAAGGATTTAATTTCTGCAACTAAAGTTTTAGAATTTTATTTGAATACACTTTTTTTCTTTTTTTTACTATGCTGATTTTTCAATTTTCATTTTCTTGCATGTCAAAAACAAATTTATCTCCTATCTACATATCAATGCATGTAACCATAAAATTAATATATACATTAGGGCGTATCGATTTGTATGAAGAATTTTTTTTTTTTTTTTGACAAGCGACATCGTTAAAAAAATTCTTTCCCGATCTCTAACGAACTTTGACGAAAAATGCATTGGAGTTTCAAAATCATAGCCTATTGCTATTTATTTATATTTTAAGGTAACATTTCTCTTTAAATTTAATTGTTTTCTGTAAAATATTTAGCCAGAGTGATTTTTAGAAACATTCATACTAAATTTGCCAAAGTTGGTCAAAAGTTTTCGGCAAAAAACAATAACAAAATTGCAACACCCTAATATATCACCAAAATGTAATACCAAAATTGAAAATATACTATTTACAAGCAAGTTCGAATGTCTGTTTGTAAGTATACTTACATTGCATTATTCTGCATTTGTACTAACAGCGTGACATATGACATTAGTTTAGTTTTACTCTAGCACACATTTGGGATTCACTGACACATTTTGCATTTTGGTTTTTGGCGACAATACCACGAAACTTTTCAATTAAGAAATATTGATAGTGATATTGATGCGATATTGCTGCATTTGAAATTGAATTTTATCTGTGATATACATATATATTTACAATGGCAAACCTTTTACATACTGAGATAGGACAAAATAAATGGTAGGATGTGGCAGAAATGATTTGTCAGTGAATATGCATTTGAAACGAAATTTTGGTTGAGGTTCATTGAAATAAATTTTAATTTGGATTTGCAATTCTTGGGATTTCTAAAAGTAAATATGATTTATAGTAATAATGAGTTGTGTAATATTTCTGCATGACTTAATAATTTCAATTATTTCTATGCCTGATAGCAGAACTTGGCGATATTTCTAGTAATTGGAGGATACTCCAGGTTATTGTAAGACAGATTAAGCTTCTTGGCAATATGCGGTACTAGAATTTTCTTTTTAAAATCTAAGGTAGATTTTAGTATATCGATGAACTGTTTACTTTATAAGTCACTTTTCTTTATAGCGTCTCTCGGGGTAATCAGTCTTTTTTCACCTGGTTTCAAAGAAGTTTTGAATCGATTTTTTAGTAACATGTGGAAAATTTAATCAGAAATTTAGTATCACAATTAACAGGTTAATCAGGTAGCTTCTTGCTTCTCTTAGACACAGGCTGAATATTGTTCTAACCAGTATTCTGGGCTGTAAAAATAATGAACGGAATGAGAAGGCAGATAATCAGCAATGTAAGGGCGTATATACTTTAACACTTTCTCATCCTAGTGGATTGTAGATCAAGAAGTTTCTCCATTTGCGCTGATTGGACAATCTAAACAAAATCTGCAGGATCGGAAAAGAAAAATTCTTCAAACTCCCAACCTAACTGTCATATTGAGAATGTACAACCAAACTGGCGATAAAGCGCTAAGTATACTCCCAGAACAGAGAAAGACCCACTATATATACCTAGTGATCATTCAATACAAGTAAATACTCGATACTTTTCATTCGATTCAAGTACTTTTTTTACTCGACGATACTATACCATAAGTATTTTACTTGGTATCGGGAAAAAGGGTCAGTATCAGATACTCGATACTTTTGGAAAAAATTTATTTAAAAGACTGAAATATTGCTATACAATATTTAAAATTGAGGATCGTTTTACAATTTTTTACAGCAATCAATAATATATTTCAAAATGTTACTCCAGAATTATTCAATATCCATATTCAAAATATTTCAGTCCATATTGCGATATTCCTATGTATGAAAATATTGCATTACAGTATTGAAGTTCTAGTAGAACGTAATGTTTATTGAAACCTTTTCATTAAAATAAAATATTTTTAACAAGCTTTAATCTGTGGATTAGTTTTCCTTCTATTATATTATTCTAGCGATTTGCATAAGTTAACGTAATATCTATATGATTCATATGTATCCAATGGAAATATAACAAAACCATGATGTATAGTCTAAAAACTCGTGTTGAGCAGTGTAAACAGTAGGTTCAACCATGTGGTAACACAATGGGCCGTTCTGGTCTGAGTGTTCTCCTCGACAGCCACTTAATAAAAAGTGTAATTTGTCTCTTTAAACGAGTATTCGATACAAGTATATATCCGATACTTTTTTCTGATATTTTCGGTAGTATCGATACTTTTATTCGATACAAGTAATGAGTAAAAGTATCGATATTAAGTGGGTATCGAATCAACACTACATACACCTCCGAATTGAGAATAAGGCAGTCATTCATTTGAGAAAAGTGTGTCTTTCACCAGAGGTGGGCCCAGAGGTTTAATTTTTGTACAGAAATTGAGTTTGATTTTGTGCGATATTTTATCTTTTTTTTATTGATCAGAATTTTTATTTGAATTTACTTAGTTTTGAATTTTGGATTGATCTGAATTTTTGTTTGAGTTTCATTTTGTATTTAGTTTGATTTTTTTTTTTTGAATTCCGGTCAGAGTTTTACTCTGATTATTGTCCGAATTTTTATCTGAATTCTAGAGTGAGTTGATCTTATTCTTGAACAGAATTTTTGTCTGAATTTTGGACAGAAATCCGGTGTGAATTTGGTCTTAGTGTTGATCTGATTTTTACTCTGAATGTGATTTTGGTCTAAATTTGTGCTAAATTTTGGTATAATTTTGAATCTGAATTTGGTTTGAATTTTGGTCTGAGTTTGGACTGATTTTTCTTCTGAATATAATCTGAATTCTGATCAAAGTTTCGACTTGATTTTTGGTTTGAATTTTGATCACTTTTTTGGTCCGTTTTTTGAATTGATACTGGATTGTGGTACAATAGTTGGACTGATATTTACGCTAAAATTCAGCAAAATCTGTCCTCCCCAAAGTCAAATCGTAGATCCGTCTAGCAGGAACTAAAATGATAAATGAGAACGAAGATTATACTGAAAATCATTCCTTCTACACTTTCTTATATTATATTAGAGGATTTCCCCCTATTTTCAAAACAGATTTACCTTCAAAACATTCTTCAAAATCGTCTTTTTGGAATTTGGAGTTACAAATTTTAGGCTCCATATCATCGACTACTGCTTACTTTCCGGATTACACTTCGAATTTGTATTTTCGAACTGACTGGGAAATGTGAGACAAATTTACTATTAGATTTCTGTAAAGTGGGCCTTAAAATTGACTACAAAAAGCTTGTATCATTCCATAAATATAATTGTTGGCTACCAGTGACGCTGGTACCTCGTATTCCTAGACGATAGGATGCACATAATCAGTATAGACATAGGTACACTTCATATTCATCAATGCCAACAGAAATCGATCTATGGTGCTTGGTTTTCATCGGGGTTGGGCTACAGTGATATAGTGGAAAAACAATAAAGTAAATGCAAAATTAAATCCTAGATCTAAATATGTACTAGTTTTTCTTGTTTTTTAGCATACATATAAACTTGAAGACTATTTTTTTTATGCAAAGTTGCAAACACAAACAATGAGGGAAAAATGTTAAATTGTCGCATAGAAATCTGGTGGGAATACTTTTTTTTTTTTGCCACAGTAAAGAAAATGTATTTCATCGTCTTTTTGCGTTTGGTATTTTATTTTTAAATATAGCTCAATAAATCATTTTTCTATTTACAGAACTTTTTTTCCATACTAAGTGTAGCATGCTGCCATTTAAAATGTAGTATACATATACATATGTACTTTGGAAAGCTTATAGCAGATAGAATTGCTATATATGTACTGAATGATGAATGTTAATTTGCTTGAGCGTGAAATTGGCGCAAATATAATATTTCCATACCAATAATTTTTTTTTTTTATTTAAGGATTCGTTATAATTTAGTACATCAATGTTTCAACACTTTATTCTCCACTCAATGACATTGTCAGTTTTTCTACTATGTTATATTTTTTATAACGCTACTACATATTTATACATAATTAGTTAGTTAACAACATAAAAGCAAAAATTGGCCAAGGTTCTATATACTATAGATAGGTAAACGAATGAATGCATATATATAGTATACTAGCTGACCTTAGTAGCAACACTATGGCATCATTATAAATAAATGTGCTTGACAACCGTAAGATGCGGTAACTAATTGGATTATTTTTAATTAGACAAACTTACCGAGGCACAAACTTTTTCATTACCCATTGTCATATTTATATTTAATTTGTATATATTTTTCTGCTTTCAGGTTTCACAGTTGCTAAAGTAATGAGGAGGATATAGTTTTTTTTGTGGATTACTCCCACACTTTTTCATTGAAATTTATATATGCAACTACCTTCAATTTGTTTAATTCATTTATACGTACATAGTTATGTGTAAGTGTATGTGTGTGCGTTTGTTTAACACATTTGACACTTTAAATCCTAACTCTATTAATTGTTTATAACTGAAGCTATAAACTGAACTAATTGCAATTAGCTAAAGATTAACTCATGCGTTAATTGAATGTAATTTGCTTGCACACACACACACACACACATACACTTGGTCAGATTTACTAACTAACTAAGCATTTGTGATTTGTGTATTAAAACTGACATCTACATATGTAGTACAAATTGTAATTTAATGAATCTGTTTTTATAGAGGTATGAAGATATTTATGTAGTTTTATTAGATTTATAATACATACAAATATATGGACAAGTACCAGAACCCTAGGTTCGGTTTCTGAAGTCAAATTAACTGGGTAGAAGGAAGGACTATGTAATAGGATGAGGGACTAGTGGGGAAGGAAAAGGCTGGTGACAGAAAGGAGGAATAGAATGGGAGACTAATAAATAGAAGGGGTACTGATGGTAGCGATGAGAACTAATGGATAGAATGAAGGACTTGGAAGGGGGGGAGGGTGAGGTTCCAGTGGGGTAAAGGGCGGGCAAAGAGCTGCTGAAAAAAAGAGGACTGGTGGCTAGAAACGATAGCAGATGGCAGATAGAAAGAGGAATTGGTGGACATAAGGAGGGTGGGTAGATAGAAGCATGTATTTGGGGATGGGATGAAGGCTGATATGAAAGGGAATGGGTGGTGGAAAGGAGGAACTGTTGGATAAAAAAGGGAGTGGGGGCAGAAAGAGAGGCAGCTAGGCAGAAGCAGACTATTAGGCTAAAAGGGGCAAACAGGATGAGGGTCTGGTGAGCAAGGAAAGGGCTGGTGGTAGGAGGGATTTTTGGATAAAAGGTGAGGGATTAGTGGGGAAGCTATCAACTAGTGAAAATATATTTTGTTGCTGAAGAGGAGGGAGTGATAGGTAAAAGGAGAGTGGGTAGATAGAAGGTGGGACTGATGGCTAGGATGGGGGACTGGTTTATAGGATGGAGGACCGGTGGAGAGTATAGGGGACTTGTGAATAAAATATGAGACAGGTGGATAGAAGTATAATCTTTTAAATAGGAAGGAAAGGTCTGATCAAAGTAGAAGTTAGTGGGGAAAGCAGAGGCTGTTGGATAAAAGGAGAGACTAGTGAATAAAATTCGGCACTGGTGGATAGAAGTAGACACCGATAGAAAGAAAAGGGATTGGTGGGTCAGAAATGAGTCGGTGAAAAGAAAGACTGATGTTGAAAATAAAGGAGTCGTAGATAGAAGGAATGGCTGGTGACGAGCTAAAAGAAGGGCTTGTTAGATAGAAAGAGTTATTGATTGATTGATAGAATATGGAACTGATGGCGTAGAAAAGAGTGGTGAAAATTGAGCATAATTGAGAAAGATTTTGTCTAAAAATTATATCACTACCTTGACTTCGTTAAATCTCCATTTCCCACAAATTAAAGATTTCTTATACTTCTGCTAAGTCTATTATATTTTATATAGCTCAAGCTTTATACTTGAGAAGGTACAGAAATCAAGAAAATACTATTTCTTCAGCTTAATTACTGGATTTTCATTCTCACTTTTTCCACAGCTTTTCATATATGCCAATTTTGTGTTTACAGCTGCAGCCAAAATAATAATAGAGATATAATAAAAAAGTTTCATATCACACGAACAATGTTTTTTAGGAAAATATCTAATTTATGTTTATGTTTAAAGAACAGCTTGAAGTCTTCAGTAACTAATCCATAAATAATTTTTATTTTAAAAAGTATTTAAAAATATGTAACTGTTTTGTACTGTATTTTTATTGTTATAACTTTCGTATTAGTCAGGTATCCTTGCAGCGTTCTGGCTACTCTTTCTAAACATCTTGATTGTTTATTTTTCGCTGCCAGTTAATTCCACTACTTTCATACAGACCAAGAAAAATTGAAAACTCTGAAGACAAAGCCAGCAAAATGGAAGTAAGTGTTGTTATTGTCTTTAATGAAAATGGAAAGTGAATTATTTTTAATACTTTTTATATCATAGCTCTTTGAAGTTTACACTTTCATACAAGGTGGGCATTTTCGGAATACTTTTGTTCCTATCAAAATTCTGAGAACAGAAACCATAATCAATTTTGAAATTTCTTAAATGTAACACCAAAAATTTAAAGCATTCATATAAAGAAAGCATTCAAGCAACTAGTGGCATCCAAATAATAGCATCCTCATTTTCATACTCAACAAATCTACTTCAAAAGGAACCGGAAACACACCATGCACAAAAGAGAGAATACAAAAATTTATGAACGGCACAAAAGTATTTGAAAATAATGCAAATATGTATATACCTACCTACAAATAATAAAATAAAATGAAATAAAAAAAAATAAAAACGACAAGGAAACAATAAATTTTAAATGTAGAACGGAAAGGTATTAATGAAAAGACTTAAAATATTATAACAAGGCAATTGTGTGCAAAAAGGAAAAGGAGTAAGGAACGCAGAAATATACATTCATTCATTTATACAATAGCAGCAGCAACAGTCGCAGCAGCAGCAAGGAATAGCTGCATAAAATTTCATTATTATACCCAATGGATACGACCCCAAAGTCAAAAGCGTATAAATTATGCAACATTTTTTTATTTTTTATTTTTTTTTGATTGTAGAGAAATTGAAAACTAATTAATTACACTTATAACTGGGAAAAAGTGTACGATGAACAAGCATTGTAGAGCTTGTTAAAGGATACAGTTAAGTGGGCAATTGAGCATTGCAAAGTTACAAATGGAAAGGAGAAAAAGTAAGAGTGAACGATTGAGAGAGGAAAACGAAAGAGAAATTATGTAACCATTTTGAATTGCCTCAACATCAAGGAGTGGCGGAATATAATAACAAAGGTCTCAAACATATTTTCTAAGATTTTAATTCGGTAGTACTTTTTCCCAACTAATTCTTTTAAATTGTGAAAAGAAGTCAGAAAAATGTTATTGCATAAAATCTATTATGATACTCTAACATAGACTATATAAGATATATCGGAAATCTAGAAATAAACCCGATGAAAATTAACCCAAAAGTGAAAAAAAAAATTTAAAACAAACTTAAACCAAAATTCAGAACGAAATTCAACTTCAGACAAAAAATCAGACCACAATTTAAACTCGAAAGCAAACGAAAATCGAACCAGAATTCGGACCAAAACTTAGACTCAATCCAGGTAAAAATTCAGTCCGACCAAAACTCAAAGCAAATTCAGACCAAAGTCCAAATATAAATTTCGATAAAGAATTCAAGCCCAAATTTAAAATCAAAGCCAGACCGAAATTAAAACTATAAATCATACTAAAACTTAAACAAAAGATCACATCAAAATTCAAGTAAAAACTTAGACCGAGCCCAACTCAAAATTTACACAAAAAATCATACTTAAATTCAGATAATAACTTAGACCCAGACTCAGACCAAAAATTAAACCAGAAATCTGACAGGCATTCAAACCAAAATTCAGTCAAAATTCAGACAAAAGTCCGGTCAAAATTCAAACCAAAAACAAAACCAAACTTCAGACCAAAAGTTGGAGTAGAAACCAAATCATATTTCTTACTAAAACTCGGAATAAATTCAAACCAAATTCAGACATAGCATCAAACCAAAATTCAGGCCAAAAATTTAACTTAAATTCAGACCAAAACTCAGTCCGAAACTCAGAGAAAATCTCAGATCAAAAAGATTGGATTAAAATTCAGACCAAAAATGTAATAAAAATTGAAACCAAATACTGGACATTTAGAGTTTAGAGTTGTGGGTGGGCTGGACTTAACCAAAGCACTCAGTCAACGAGGACCATTGTGCTATACCCAAGGATAGAACCAGTAGAAGAGAGTAGAGAGACAGGAAAATTATGTGGGGATAAATGGGAAGATACTGGACTTAATTTCAGTCCAAAACCTGACCTAGAAAATCATATCGAAAGCCAGATAAAAAATCATGCCGAAATTCGGACCAAAAATCCCACCAGCAATCATCCAAAATATAAACCAAAAAAGACTAAATTCAGGTTAAAGCTTAAACCATTTCTGAGAGGTCCTCATAGCCCCCCACCCTTGATTCGCCACTAGTACAAAGTACTGACATTGATTGAATTTTAATTTTAGCAAAAAGATATGGAAGAGAATTGAAGACTTTCGAAAACCATGTGGGTTTAACTTGATATTGACAGAAAGGAAATGTACATATATGCAAAACCTTTTAGGATCCAAAATTATTTTCAAGAAAATAAATACATACTAGAAAAATAATATTATTAAAGATATTTTTGTTTTTACCTAACTTTAAAGATAATTTGCCTTCAAATTCGATGAAATTACTTTAGTAAACAAACATTCACACACTCACATTTGAGCAATAACCCACAATTTACGGCATATTCACTGCTGCTCATTAGTAAACCATTAGAATTTCACAAGAATTACATTGAGTTTCACATATAAAATTATACCTCAAGCCAAACATTTACTTGCAAATACATATAGGAGTGAGTGAGTGTGTGTGTATGTATATCTTTATATGTATATTTGTTTATAACTGTAGGACAAATATCAATAATCACGCTTGAATACACTTGATATAGGTGTGTATCGTAACACACACACATACACACAAATATACACCCGCAAATATAACCTATACATACACAAACAAGTATATAAAAGCAAAAGGCATGCCAAAATCAAACACTGGCAACACCACCAATAACAATAACAAAGAAAAAGCCCTTTTCATCTTTTGTCGACCTCTGCAGTAAGCTGAGGAGAAGGGCATGCCCTTTATGCTCTCCAATACTGATATTATTGTGTATGGATGTACATATGTAGGTATGTACATAAATAAATGAGTAGATTTTCTAATTAAATCTAATCAACAGAGCATTTTGCTAACAGCATATTTGCAATAGCAGCTGTTGTTATTGCTGTGGCTATTACTGCTGGTGCTGCCATTTCTGTTGTTGAAAGCTTCAGGTTACTTTGACCATTGACCAAAATATATTGTGATGGTGTTATTACAGTCGCTTGCATGATAAATATGTCCTATAGAAAATTCATTTCTATATGTATGTAGGTAGTAAAGATGAATAATTTTGCTATGGAAACTTACACACGTTTGATTTTAGTGAACATACCATAGACATTTTAAAGGTGCCTGTCTAAATTTCTTGCTTGTTGCTACAACAAATTGATGTGAAAAATCAATGTGTAAAAGTCACGTCCTTTTTGGTATTTTTTTTTTGTTCCTTCATCGACAGCATACCTGAACCTTTTTTTGCTTTTTCTGAAAATGACGCTAATAAAATGGCAATTTAATGTTGCTTGCATAAAACATGAAACGTGAATTGGCAAGAAAAGGTTTAAAGGGTTAATTTGGCTATACAAAGAAAAGATTTTTAAGGTTTTTGTATTCTAGAGAAGTTTTGTTTTAAGATTTAAGCTTAATGCACACCAATAATTCCATGAAATAATTGTTGAAGTTTATTGATTCAGAGTTTTTTTGGGAAGGGAAAAATTGTATCTCAAGAGCCATCAACGTCACACCAAGGATATTTTTTACGACCATATCCAGTGGTATTAATTCTCCTTTCCTGAGTATATAAAAACAATCTCTAACCAGTCAATCCGCCTTGATATACATAAATATACGAACGCCACAAACAGATGAAACTGTCACCGTAACACAAAGTGCAACATTTTTTTTTTAGCTGATTGTAAAAGCAAAAGTATGTTATCAATTTTTGTTTTACACACAAGAAGAACATTTTGTTTACTTACACTTCATAAAGGCATTTAAGCTATGGATTGGAATAAATAATTTCAGAATATACATAAGTCGAGTAAGAAGGTTTTGAAGAAGGATTATTTAGAAACTTTATAATGGCATTACAATGAATTGATTTGAAGTTGAAAACATAGCAGTCTCAAGCAATTGATTCTGTAAACTTTATACCAGGCCCAGTGATAGATGCAAATGAGTTTGGGGCTTCCAAAAGTTTTTAAATTACGAAAGATAAATCAACCGAAGTTGCACTATATTGTCTTGTCAGTAAGATAGTAAGAACCCTTCCAATCAAAAGAGATTGCGCTGTGTGCCTTCCTTGACATTGAGGGCGCCTTTGATAACACTGATATCTGTTTAATTTCTAGAGCTCTTGAACGTAAAGGTGTTGATTCTCCTACTCTCTCCTATATGGACTGGCTAAAGGAGCATGAAATCATGTTGACTCATTCAAGGCTGTCCACAAGGAGGCGTTCTGCCCCCTATATTATGGTCTCTGGTAATCGATGATCTTTTAGTTAAACTAGATCAATTTGGTTACGAATCAATTAGCTATGTAGATGATCTAGCTATCATGTGCCTCTGGAAAGTTTGATTCCACTATTACAGTAATAATGAAATCAGGTCCTAAGCTGGTTTTTGATTGGTGTGTCAAAGAGAACTTATCAATAATCTTTAATAAAGCTGTTTTTGTCCTCTTCTCTAGAAAGCACAAACTGAATTTTGATCCGAAAAACTCAAGTACCTGGGTATTACACTCCATAAAAGACTTAGTTGAATTACTTACCTTCCAAATGTGGTTACAAAAGCCAGTAAGGCTTTCTGGGCCTGCAGGAAAGTCTTTGTACAGTAAACTATGGCTGTATGCTATGATAGTTAGGGTCAAAGTCATGCAGGAATCGACTATTAGCAAACTTAACAAGCCTCACAGACTTACCTGTCTCTCAATAACAGGGGCTATGAGAACCAGTTCCACTCCCGATGATAATCGAACATACTCCTCTGCATATATTCATAAAAAAGACAACCGCAATTACAGCTTTGAGACTGCAAGTTTCATCTAATTTACTAAGAGGTAAAAATTATTAGTAAAAATTTTTAATACTCTAATCTGTTCTGTTTTAGATTTTATGACTATGAGAGGGAGCAATGGCTATTTTATTGGTATCTTGTTCCAGGTCTTAGACAGGTCGAGAAGTATGTCCCTCTTCTCGATCTTACCCATTTCGTGATTTTAAGTTACACGAATCTGAGATTGCTTGTCGGCTTTTTATCCGGTTACTATATGGTAAAATATCACCAAAGTAAATTAGTTCTGCCAAACGAGACATAGTGTCGTCATCCCACATTCTATTGTCGACATTCCACATTCTGTGTGAGTTCTCGGCAAAGAAGGGGTATTTTTAGCAAACCGTTTCTAACAGGTAATGAGATTGAAACTTCTTCAATAAAAGATGCTCTAAACTTCATCAGTATAGCAGATCGTATTTAGTCTTGATTTGGGATTTAAAAAAAAAGATTTTCTAAGTCACAGTGCCTGATTTTCGGGTATTCCCAACCGTACCAATAATAATAACAAATACAGTGATTTTGATAGAAGTTTCTTGGGCCCTGATTTTTTTAAATGAAAGATATATGTATTTATTTAAAACCTTTATAATTAATATGGGGTATTATTATTATTTGAAAGAGGACGACTCGAAAGTCAGGCACTGCGACCTATAAGAGCTATTGTAGCAAAGCACCTAGAAAGAAAGAAAGGCAGAGAGAAAGAAAGATAGATAAGAAACATACCCAAGCCGAGAATCGAACTCAGGTCTCCAGAGATAAGAGTCTGGCACTCTGCCACTAGACCACAGTGGCGATGGTAGGACCTACAGTTTAACGCCTATTCCGAACGGCTGTGCGACAATTTTTTATCAGCTCGGTGGCCTTGCCATTACTAACCAAGGTGTGTACTTGTACACATTCTTATAATTCTCATCCACTTCATATCGATAGTGAATATAAGAAGTTTATGAGAATTAACCACCAGACCAAGACGGGTATCGAACCCGCAATCTTCTGAATGAAAGTCTAGTGCACTATCCACTAGACAATCGAGGTCGTCTTAATATGGGGTCTTAATTTTTTATTGCATGATAATGGTCAGGCTTTTGATATAATTTTAAGGGGCTGGCTTTTGATATGCATTTCGGTTTAATTGTTGGCCTGGCTTGGCTAAATTTTACGTCTGACTTTTGGTTTGAACTGGGTTTAATTTTGGTCTGCGTTTTGATCTGAATATTGTTGTGGTTTTTAATCTAATAATTGATCTGAATTTAGATTTAATATCAGTCCCGATTTTGTTCTTCTTCTGATTAAAGTTTTGGTCCGATTTTTCTTCTCAATTTTGGTCTGAGTTTTGAGTCTGAATTTGGCTAGAGTTCTAGCCTAAATTCTGATTATAGTTTTTGTTTGAATTCTGGTCTGAGTTTTGATCTAAATTTCGATATAGTTTTGTCTCAATTCGCTTTAAATTTTGGTCTTGCTTTTGGTCTAAGAATCGACATGATTTTTGGTGTTTGGTCATAATTTTTATTTGAATTTGGGTTAAAATTTTGATCATATTTTTGAACTGGTTTTTAGTCTTGGGCTTGATCTCAATTTTCGGTACAGTTATTGATTTGAAAATTACCATATAATTTTGCAAAATTATTCCTTCCCAATCATAGATTCGCCATTGGGCGATACTGAATATTATTTTTTAGGTTTGCAGATAAAAATCGCATACGTACTAACATTTTCGTTTGGAAAACTCTCACTCATACATACATACACACATAAGCACACACATCATAATGACTTCTAAATGAATGCGCACCGCGACAGGAACAACATCAAATGACAAGCCAAGTGAGAAACTGTGATTAAATTTGGCAAAAGATTGTGGTGAAACTAATAGCAAATGAACGCGCGTTAGGATGTAAAATGCGGTGACTGAGTATGTGCAAATATATATGCATGGGTATAAGAAAAAATACAGTAGTGGTTCAGTATAACGAATTCCGATATAACGAATACTCCATATAGTGAACGCATTTTTGCAATTGCTTTGATGACTCTAAAAATGAAAGTTTGAAAAATTTGATATTTTTTTTTATCAATGAATGTTTTCTTTTTATTTCATATGCAGTATTGAACTTTATATGTTTCCATATTTATTATCTAATTCGTTATACTGGACCACCACTGTATAACGTGTACATGCCGCATTTTAAATTGAAACTTATTGCAAATAAGTGCAGCTGCTGCAACAGCAGAATTGCAAAGTGTATAAATTAACACATAAACAAAACCACACAATATCACAGCTTTTTACCTTTTAAATTCGGATACAAAAAGCGCATGCAACAAAACTATTTGTGCCACATGCATGTTGTGGTTTGATTAAGCATCATCAACGTCATTATCAGCATTATTGTGTGATAATTAAGAATGATACAACCAACAACTATTTTAAGCGTGCATCATCAGAAATAAATACACACACACACACACCGCGCATACAACAAAGAAAATGTTGCTGTGATAATTCACAATAATTTCTCGTTCGAGTTGCTGTGACATCATAGATTAAGTATATGATGATTAGAAACAGAGTAACCGAGGAAGCAGCAGAAATAGCTGTGTGTGGTATTTCTAGTTTCATGTGAAAAAGGTGAAAACTTTTGTTGCTTAACAACAAAACTTTTCTTTTTATTGTCATAGATGAATTTATGCAGATTATCATTTTAACAAAAATGATTCAAACATGAATATGTGATAGATGATATAAGTAACACAATCAACCCCCATAGATTTAAAGTAATTGCTGTTAAGCTAATTTATTCTAGCACCAGTTAGTTGATCGGTTTCCAAGCCACTTATTAACTATACTTAATATAAATAATTCAAAATGATTTAAATTGTTTCGACATAATAAATATGTATGTCTAATTAATAGATCTAGGTTAATTTATCTAAAATAAAGTATGTACTTTATATCTATCTATCTATCTATGAAGACTCACGCATATATTTTCATATACGCATACACATAATAAAACTCAATTGCAGCGCCATGCAATATGCTCCAACTAAATATAAAAGCGACAACAACAACGACAACAACAACAGCCATAGCGAATCGACATGAAATATGAGGCAATTTCATTGATTAAAGTGTCAAGTTATTGTGTGCAAAGTGATGTAACCGAGATACGAAACCATTAGAGACAGATACGCTTAAGCGCAAACACGCACATATTTACATATAAGGAACGGGCATACACCCATATATATATATATATATATAAAACACACATACACGCACACACATAGAATACACACATCCAGAAGTAAAACATGTTGCAATGCGTACCAACGAGAAAGTAATTCATCTTGAGCGAAAGCACTAGCGTAACACACAGTAGAGCAACAAACAGATTTACTTACAGACATACATACATACATACATATACTAATACGTGTTTTCTGTTTATGGCGCGAGTGTGTGAGTATATGTAAAATCATTTTGCATATATACGAGAATACGCGCCCCTATGGAGATTATAAACGAAAAAAGGATTCAATACAAGGATAAAGCGAAGATGTAAAGTGTGTGTGTATGTGTGTATGTATGAAAGTATAAAACGTTAGAAATCACTGTCAGTGACATGAGAAATAAATGAATACAAAAGACACTAGTGTCTTTGCTAGTCTTCTTCCCTTCAACTATCGATACTTAAAGTTTAAGTCGAAGCATAAGTACTTTTCGTGTTTTTTTGTTCAAGTGTGCTTTCTTGTTGTAAGAATTTTCATAAAGCTTCATGAAAGAGTCAAAAAGTCATATCATGGTAGTGTTATACGCTTTGCAGTGATAGGGTGAAATTATCAAATTCTGCCCTCAAGTCATAATAGACCCCTATAAGCGGACAGTATTTGATGCAAAAGCTAACAAGTGTTGGCATATTATTTTTAAAATAGTAAATGGTGTTTTTTTTTTAGAAGTGTGGTTTTCAATCTGGCAATACTTTTTTCAGAATTGGCCTTTTGACAGCTGTCACTTGATTTATGCTCAATTTGGTTTGCCATTTCGTGCAAATTTATTGCCAAAATAATGGTTCGGTTCGCGCGACGCATTGCGCGCTGCGTTCAATATTCGGTCGACATAATCGCCCAGCAGAGTCGGTAATTCGAGCAACCATGGATCGCTTTCGCATCACGTTTACTCTAGTGAATAATGCGCATCCTCAGAGACGCCGTACAGTGCGCACCGAAGACGTTATTGCTGCTGTGGAGCAGAGTATCGAAGAAAACCCGAATGAGTCCATCCGCCATCGTGCGCAACAATTAGAGCTGTGTCCATTCACTTTAAGGAAGATTTTGCGGAAGGATCTTGATTTGCGGGCTTACAAAATCCAACTCGTGCAAGAATTGAAGCCGAATGACCATCAAGTGCGTCGCACGTGCGGTAAATGGGCACGTACCCATTCAACCCATTCACTTGTGGTTGAATGGGTACGTTAATAAGCAAAATTGTCGCATTTGAAGTGATGATAATCCACAAGCCATTGTTCAGACGCCGTTACATTCTCAAAAAGTTACTGTTTGGTGTGCTCTTTGGGCAGAGGGAATCATTGGTCCATATTTCTTTAAAGATGAAGCTGACCATAATGTTACAGTCAATGGGGAACGCTATAGAGCTATGATTAATGACTTTGTCGTGCCTGAATTGGAGGATGATGATGTGGACGACCTTTGGTTCCAACAAGACGGCGCTACATGCCATACAGCCAATGAAACAATCAATTTATTGAAGGAAACTTTTGATGAGCGCATTATCTCGCGTCGTGGTCCTCTGACGTGGCCTTCAAGATCGTGCGATTTAACACCGTTGTACTATTTTTTGTGTGGTTATGTGAAGTCGCTTGTCTACGCAGATAAGCCCGAGACGATTGACGCCTTGGAAGAGAATATTCGGCGCGTTATAACGGACATACGGCACCAATTGCTGCAAAAAGTGGTAGAAAATTGGGCCTTTCGGTTGGAATTTATTCGAGCTAGCCGCAGCGGCCACTTGTCCGAAATCATTTTTAAAACATAATGGCAAGCCCTTATCTTTATAATAAAGCTAAATTCTTGGCCATAACATTAAATTATTTGCGTTTTATTTCTTCTTGAAAACCACACTTCTAAAAAACACCCTTTATATGATGGAGCGATATTTTTGGAGCAGCCTTTTTTTTAGCGGAATTTATAAGAAACAGTCAAAGACATCTGCAGAATATTTAAATTATTAGCGAATGGTGGTTGAAGACAGAATTAGCAAGTCTAGCACGATTAGTAGTGAAAATGTCACTACATGAAAATGCAATGTTCCGAGACTCATATAGTCATAGCCTTTTTGAAGTATCTGCAAATGGAGCCCAACTTTCATAAATTATGGAAAAGCAATACACATTTAATATATTTTAAAATATAGTATATATATATACATACATATATTAAAGATTAATAAAATAATTGAGCCGATTTTCTTTCATTTTGGAACTCAAACAATGTTGACCAAAACTAAATCTGTCTAATGAGTAAAAAGTAATGGCTAATAAAATTAATCATCAAACACAAACTAATGACGAATTCTTATTTAGTCATGTCTCGTTGACTAATGACTATAAATTTTATTTGTAAGTTACAACTTGTATCCACGACTATTATAAAGATTACGATTTAATTTTTTTCAATATGAAGTATCTGAGAAATAGAGTGTGGGTTTTGACACTTGGGTGAGGAATGCGAGATCTCATTTCTAATTGCAAAATTATCGAATAAAGTATTTATAACAAATGTTTAAAAATAGAACCTCAAAACATCACTTCTGCACATTTAGGGTTTTGGCACATTATCAACTACTTAATAAGTTTCAGCTTAAAATTTTCCATAGCATGGGCAATATGACTAAAACTAATGATTGAATGAGTAATTCATTTAGTGATGATCATGATTAACTATTTAATCATAACTAAATATTGTCATGATTTGTTAGTCGTGACTAAAATTTTAGTTGACTAGTTGACTAATTAGTTAATTGATAAACTAAGTTGACTACGCCTTACTTTGATCTGAAGTATGTTTCCAAACGTTTTAGAACTGAAAAAAATTTGTATTTATGCAATAGTAGGCGTTGTGGATAAAATAGCTAATTTTCCTAGCAATACAAGTTGAATGGAGCAGTCAAAATTTTGGTAAGTTTAATTAAATATTTTGTGATGGATCAGACTCGACTAGGACAGAATGGAAAGAAAATCAAAAACCAGATCTGGATTAAAACATCGCAATCGTAAATAATTGTACTAAAACTCAAATCAGCTAATCAGACTGGCTAGAATTAGACCAAAATTCAGAACAAGAGCAGACCACAGATAGATAAAAGATCAGACCAAAAAGGCAACCAATATTCGACCAAAATTCAGATCGAAAATCACATAAAAATTTCAAACTATCAAAATTAGACCGATATTCAGCCCAAATTTTAGACCAAAACTCAGAACAAAATCAAGCCAAAATTCAGACCCAAGCTTATACTAAAAATTCAGACCGAAAATTAAACCAAAAACCCGACTCAAATCCTGACCAGAACTTAGCACCAAAACCAAACGAAAAATAAGAAATTTATTCAACTCAAAATAAGACCTAAAATAAAACTGAAAACCGGATCATAAAATCGAACCTACAAAATAAATTAAAGATCAGAGCAATACAAATTTAAAGCTTTCTAAAATAGGCCATTTTTAAACAGTAACGCTGTAGAAAGACTTTAAAAGCATACCAGCAGTCACATTTTTTAATGTTCAAAATTGTTTCTGAATATTATGAAAGATATTGTGGAGAACGCTATGGATAGTCCTGGCTTTTAGACCTTGAGCAGCGCCTCATCGCTAAGTCTAGGGATTTTGTTTGCCCAGGTACAATGGTTTCCTGAAATCGCATGCTTTTCTCACTAGCTCTCACAACGAATAACACAACACGAAATCCATCCTCAGACAAAACTTCGATCCTAAATATTTTAAGTGAAAACTAAATCTTGCTTTTAATCATTATTACAATCACAGTTAGTTGGAAAAAATAGTGATTTTTCCATCAATATTTTTTGAATGCCTTTTATTGAGAAAATGAGAAACGAAGGCTGCAATATTTATCATTTTTACTGTATTCAAGATTATAAAAAAAAGTAGAGCTGGAAAAAAGAGAAGGATATAGCATAGGATTAACAAAGCAAGCAGGAGCATAAAGAATAAACAATTTTTTAATATTTGTGTGACATAGTTTTGGTATAGAAACAACATTTGACAATCATTTTGTGTTGCCATTCTATATAGAAGGAAAATCTAATGACAATATGATGGATTTGATTGACAGGTAATAACGAACAGCAGCGGCAAAGAAACTCAATCAACTTAAACTGAATCAAATTACAGTTTAAATAAATTTGAAGCGTTGGAAATTTAAAATTCTTTATTCACGTTTTACATTTTTCACCCCCTACATAATTTATTTGCGCTTTTTGTTTTAAACTAATCAACATATCCAATTTGGCGCTCGGTGAACGAAGAGGAAGTTAATAAATTTTCATTACACCTGCTGACTGCTACACGTACATATGCGAGTGAGTACGTATGTATGTGTTTTTGCAGAAAAACACAAAAACAAAATAAAATCAGTACTGGACTGGAAGGAAATTACAAAAGTGCAAAAATAATGGCAATAAAAACAAAAAAGTCTTTATGCGCCAACAAACTAGGAAAAGATTTACTTGCTACCTACAAGCAAGAAGAATGAAATAAAAATAAAGGAAAAAAAAATAAAAAATAAAAGGAAACCAAAAACTTGCTTAAGTTGCATGGATAATAAAAAAGAAATAAAATTAAAGTAGCTTTACAAATAAAAAGGAAACTAGTTAAAATAAAAAGGACATGCCACACAGGCAATGAACGACAAGCGCCGCCGAGCGTATGTGCAACATTTCACTATACAGCAGGCACCTAATGCACAAAAGAAAGAAACTTGTTGGAAAAATTATGTACATTTTTATTGTTGGTCGTTCGGTCAGTCGAGTATAGCATACAAATAGCAAAACAATGTCACCAGTCAATTATGTGTCGTAAAAATGTTATACGGTGCTCGTTGCTTTGTTCACTTTTACTTGCAACATATACATATAGATTTCCTGTGTGAATTGTGACTTTTGATTAACTATAGTTGCAAGGAGAATTTAAATCATATATTTGTGCCGGTGTTTGTTAAATAGTAAATGAAAATTCTGATGTGGTTATATAATTTTTAATTATTTTCCTTTAAAGTCATTTGCTTCGTTTATAATCTTTGTGGTGGAAGTTAAGTGCTCAAGGAGGCAACATCTTGTCTACCTTGGCGCCTTATTCACTAGCACGACAGCAACTATAGAGATCATTTAAGGCCTTACAGCTTCTACTAAAAATCGAAAAGGATTAGACTAGTTGTCTGGTTGTCTAATTATTTCATTTGATTTTTGATTCCATGGTGAAAATTCGTGATCTCAAAGGGAAAAAGTCATTATCTTCTCGGCTGAAATTTTCGTCAATCCTACCTATGCTACATAGAACCATTGTTATAAACACCTTTTTTTTACAAAGTTGTCTGATTAGTATAGATGAGATGCCGCTTTGGTTTTTAGAAAACATAATTATAAAGATTTTCACCTTCCAACGCACAAAAAAAAAACTCTTTCTGATTAAAATCTTAAACATTTTGGTAGTTGCTCGTTTTTAACCCTTAAACGCCTAGCACGTCCGCTTTAAATTAAAAACATATTTAGAGGGTATAATAGAAAAATTCTTAATCTCCCTAGCAATCGTTTGCCGCGTGTGCTCGCTTGGGTGACAATATTGAAAAATATCTTTTGGGCCCGCAATATGAGCGAATTGTACATGGAATTTGACATATCTCCCATCTACGACTATTCTTACGCCTCATTGCTAACTCAACATATTCCTTATTATTTGGAATTACAACCGATGATCTGTCTTGGCTGCTTCAATAGCGCTTCGACAGTTGCCTCTGCTGGGCCAATTCTACAAATGTTTTTGAAAATCTTACGAGGCCAGTAAACATTGTACGATTTTAACAATTATTTTTGCGTTATGTTTGTATTTGTAAAAAACTATTAACAGAGCTGACGAATTTGAAAAAATTTTTTGCAGAAATTGAAACTTATGATCAAAATTTCGGAATTTTCAAGATCCATGCGGGACCTTTAGATATTATATAATACCAAAAAGTTCTTTTCATATGTGTTCATTGGAATGAATAGAAAAAATATATCGGCAATGATTCTATCAAATGATTCTAAGCATATCATAGAAGAATCTACAGCGATCGAAAGTGATTATTCATCAATTCGCTGGATCCGCCTCAAACTTCAAATTGATTATTTGATTTCAAAGGGGGGTAAGGGGAGAGGGAAACAAAATCTGAAGAACTTTGAAATTAATTTCGGATCTTCAAGATTTTGTAATTAAAGCCAGATATTTCAGACATGCAATAATTTGAAATATTAGTATGAAACTTCCCACTTTCCACATAAATATTAATAAAAGTAAATAAATAATTTTCTATGCCAGTGTAAAATCGATTATAAATAAAGCGTTGACATAACTAATCTATATGACATGTATAAATCTTAAACACTTTGACTTTAAAAAATATATTTCCCTTCACAGAATTTATGTGAAAGATTCAATTCAAATCTCACAGCATAATGCATGGAATTAGTTTTTCTTGCGAGCTTGAATAATTGCTGACTACAAACCAATTTCAAGATTGTCAAGTTCAAAGAATAATTACAGCTGTTTGCGTCAATGCGAGTAGTGCAGTGAAATTATAAAGCGGGTGGAGGATTAAATGCAGCAACTGCAACTGCATGCAAAATACAATAAAAGTTGACAGCAACCAGAGCAGCAGAAGTGGATTAGCTTTGACATTTATGACAGATTCTTTGGCATTTTACAGATTTATGTGCTTAGTGTGAAAAATTATGGAAAATTTTTGTAAGTAACTGTATGCAGATAAATTAGTTTTTCAAATATAAATCTTAATGGAATGATGAGTTTTAAATAAGAAAATATGCACGCTCTTTTGTTTAGTATAAAATTTTAGAATATTTTGTAAAGGTTTAATAAAATCTATTTAAAGAAACTCATTATACATAATTATGTTTTTTCTACAATTCGATATAAATTTTACAACACTCAAGTTGCTACTCTTCTAAACTAGAAAGTAAATAACTAAAAAAAGATTTTTACACTACTTGAGCACTTAGATATATTTGAAATTCACTTGAGCATTTGACAGCAAATGTAAGTGCATATAAGTATGTGTGTGTGTATATGTTTGTGTTGATGTCCGTGTAAATATGTGTGTTTTCTTTCTTTCTCTATATAAATTTTACTTTCTCTAATCTATATTTAGAAGTACGTACGTACTTAAGAATTTAATGTTGTTTACATTCTTCAACTATGTATGTTTGTATGTAGGTAGTTAGTACTTCTGCTGGTGCTACTTCTTCTTCTACTTATTCTATTTGGAACAACATCATTTGTCAAATAAACTTTAAATGAAATTGTTTATTTGTTTGTCTGTCTATTCGCTGCAATAACATTTGCAGTAAGTTTTATATTTACAATTTTGCGTTTGTTGTTGTTGTTGTCCTAAGTAAAAATGTTTAAAGCAAATGTCAGTATGTCAAAATTGACAGTGTACAATGCAAGTGTAAGAAAATCACTTGTCATACATAAATATATGAAAGTAAGTATTAAAAATTGACATTTGATTTCTTATTTTTCTGTTAAATCAGAATGTTATATATTTATTTATTATTTTACGGTAATTTATTATTGTAGAAAAATAAATCCAAATGAACTATTCGTGATTACATTTAGCGAGCTAACTGCTCAACAACAAAATATTAGTGATGAATTGCAACTTATACTCTAATTACTACAACAAACCAAAACAGAAGAGTTAATAAGCACCTGGTTGATCTATCTTCTGCAATTCAAATTAATTTATAAACGCTCAAACGCTCATTTCATTTGGAAGTTGTTATAATTATCACATTAATTAATATGCAACGTGATACGGGTCGCTTATGACCAAAGGGCCTAGTCACAATAGCCAAAACCAGTTTCATATATATCTTCGGAGTGAACTGTTGACTTTAATATTGTGACGCCTTAGGCTCAAGTCAATTACCTGGATTTCCATATCTTTTAAAACAGTTCGCCATGTCAGTAGTTTTTGAAACAATTTCTAATTCAATTAATTTTTTTGTTTTAATTTTTTTAATACAAACCCATCTGAGAAAAAATCCGTTCAGTATGGTCCAGGAATGACGGTTAAAAAGAGGCATGTGCTTGTTTTGCCCAATATTTCATTACAAAATTTGAAAACGCATATTTTGGTGCCATTAATAAAATCGTAACAAGAGATGAAGCTTGGTTCCATAATGATTCCTTAAAACGAAATTGTAGTCCATAGTATGCATCTCAAAAGGTGCAAATCTACCGGTTAAAATAAGACAAAAAAAAGCCAGCAACAGTCAGTCAGTGATGATGTCGGTTTACTTCATAAGGGAAAAAACCGTTGCTGTTTTTCCACTGGAAAGTGATCAGACGGAAACTGCTAAGTGATGTAGAGAAAATTTTTTTCCTCAAGTTTTCAAAACTTTGCTGGAAAACCAGAAAACATTCTTCATTTTATTGTGAATGGAGCTGCATTACCTTGAAAACAATCGCTACTGCAATTTCATTGTGTAAACAATTTTTTAAAATGACCTCCTTGTGTGCAAAACGTTTTGAAGCTGTCTTTCTTGGCTCGCATCAAAAGAAACCCAAAAATATTTTGAGAAATTGAAAGCATTCGGAAAGAAATGGAATCAGTTTTTTTTACAGAACCACAAACGAAACCTCTGATATGGAACCCCACCCCTCAATGTCGAATAACCTCGCAAAAACGCCCAAAAGACAACGATTTATGGATATGCACCTGGAATGTCCGAAACCCCTACAAAGAAATTGCTTCTATCGAGCTTCAGAAGATATTGACCCGACATCACTGATATTCAAGAAATGCGATGGGCAAGACAGGGTTGCTCCAAAAGAGCATCCTGTGACATCTACTACAGCTATCATGATCTGAGGCATGAATTTGGTGTTGGATGTGAGGTTGGCAAGAGACTATATCATCTTGTCTCGAGGTTCACGACAGTGAACGAGTGTTTAGCCACTCTCCGCAACAAGGCAAAATTCTTCTACATCAGTCTTATTTGTGTCCAAGTCCCGACGGACGAGAAGGGTAAAGTGATCGAAGATGATTTCTACGAGTTTTTCGACAAAGCTTGTGAGTCACGACATTAAAATCGTTTTAGGCAACTTTAATGCCAAGGTGGGCAAGGAGAATCTCTTTGGTCCGACGATAAAAAAAATGTAGTCTCCACGACGAAGACAACGTCAACGGAATGAGACTGATCGACTACACCGCGGCCGAATTTTGAAGGAATAATATAAATTTGAAGTAAATATGCTCTAGTTGATTGAAAATGAACTGAAAAGTTTCGAACTTAACTCAATCAGAGAGGCATATAATTTTCTAATGTTTTCTTTTTCATATATATCTATCATAAATATTTTCTACTTGCACAGTTCCCCTAATAACTTGGTATATTTCAAGCTTTTATTCTTAACGATTTTACTGTCCTCCACTCTTCGTTCACATGCACTTAAGGATAAAGGAAAAACAAAAATTATATACCTACCACAAAATAACTAAATACTATACTCACGGGGCCAATTACACACACCACTGAAAGACCCTACAAAATACCCTTGAATACATACATAAATATGTGTTCGGATATACTTATGCGTATAAATATTTATGTATAGGAATAGTAGCTAGACAGAAACATAAGATTTGCTCGCTGAAATATTTTTATTATCATATCTTGGCCAAAACACAAGTATGTACTTTGTGGTAGTAACAAAAAATGAAAATAACAAAAATGTGGACAAGAGTAATGTAAATGCGTGGCACCAAGTAAAAGAAATGGGCGATTTTGCGGGCATCTTCAACATTTATAACGCTAAGCTTAAAACATTTTTTTCATGCTTTTTCATTTTTGCTTTCTTCCTTATCGAGGTAAGGTAAATGTGTGTAAATTTTCCTCATGCTAAGAAGAAAACAGAAAAATGTGAAGTGAATCTAATGCGTGAGCAGGTAAATACGTAATAATAATGGTCGAAAGCAACCCTCAATTTGTAGAACAAAAATTTTTAAAGGTAAGCAGAAGCAACCAAAAATTCTGAGACCATTAAAGGCAGACAAAAATATTTTGTGGTTTGTGGATGTTTGAAGGGAAAACATAAATATGAAATAAATATGCTCTGACTAAATGTAAATAAACTTATGGACATTGAAGGAACTTAATATTGTCTCAACATAATTAAGAATTTTTTATTTCTGGCCAGATTCCAGATTTCCTACTCCTCCCGCATTGCTTGTTTTTCATATGCTTTTCTCCCCATAAACTTTAATGAAGGTCTAAGGTTTATTTTGGTATTCCATTTACCTTATGCTTTTTAAAAATAATATTAATAACTCATGAAAGTTTGGTTGTTGTTGTGTGCTTTGACTTTAAAATTGCGTAAAGCTGTGAGGCATATAAAAATTACAAAATTCCATTATTGCTTTTCCCCAAAAAAAAAAAAAAATACATTTATTTATGCTATACTCGTACTTAGTAAGGTATGTAGCTATAATTGTATATAGCAAACTTACAATATTTTGCTTTTGCTCTGTGCGCTACTGTGACATTAGTTTTACTTTGAACAAAGTGGAGTGCAAACAAGACAACAAAAAATAAGCAGAAAAGCTAAAAATGTCCTGCAACATGATGTTACTGTTGAGCAGTAAAGCGGAAAATTAAATAATTTTTTCGTGTAAGCAATTGAAAGTAAAAACAAAAATAACATAAAATGAAGTACAAAAAATATATGAAAGAATTTTTACATTTATTTAAAACGCCTAAAAGCATGTTAAATTATTTAATAT
Source organism: Toxonevra muliebris (assembly GCA_963691655.1). Taxonomy (NCBI): domain Eukaryota; kingdom Metazoa; phylum Arthropoda; class Insecta; order Diptera; family Pallopteridae; genus Toxonevra; species Toxonevra muliebris. The sequence continues at coordinate 11,568,626 of OY829327.1, read as the reverse complement.
TTAAAGCGTCGTAGTTTCTTGGAAAAAAATAAATTAAAAACAAAGTGAACTTGGAATTTTCGAAATGTAATTAAAAACTTAAGTGTGCCCACCTACTTATTTACTAGTTGTAGAATAAAATTTAATGTTATATTTATTTCAAATTTAATATAACTTAAATGCTACAGCAAATTAAAAATTGAATAAAGTTCAGTGTATTCATATTCATATATGTTTAACATTTTCTTATTACAACTATTGCAATCGATATGAAGAATCGCCCATAAGATTACTGCTTCAAAATTGCTACGAAGGATTTGAAAAATCGAATCGAAAGATCAGGATTCGATTTCAAAATATGAGTTAGAGAGACTCATAAGGACGATAGTGGAGTGACAATTTTTTGTAGTAAACAGGTAAATTCTTGTTGGTTTTGGTCAACTTTTAATGTTGGCATCATTCACTTGGAGGGAAAACCAAGTTTTGGTTTAAAAAAAACCGGGCTGTAATTTTGAGAAGCAAGGCTTAAATTCTGAACAACATCATCATCATCCAGAAACCACCCTATATCAGATTTTGCCCTAGTCGATCTAAACAAAAAAATCTTAATCCTTGGACAAGACAAAACTTTATTACTTAATAAATAATCATACATTTTCTTTTGGTTCCTTGATGAATTTTAGTTCCTCCGTTGTTTCCAGTGACCTTCTATGATAATTTTCTTCAGTGCCTTTTCAAAGCAATACTACAGGTATACCAATTTCGGTTTACTTTTTGACCCGAAAGGACTAGAGTACTTTTCATATATTTTTACGGGCAGAATTGAAATATGTCGTTCTTTTTCACAGCGTATCATGTCTTGAATATCTGCGGGAAATTTCAGATCGATTGTCTGAATAGTTTCTTTTTTATTGAACCCACCAATTGGCAAAAGTGCAAAACGACAAAACGAGAGAACGGCCTAACTGTTTCTGATCTGCAGTCAAGTACTCAATGGCTTTTAGCTACTAGTATAGAAACCATGGATATGCATCAAATGAGCCATGATGTAGTAGAGCAGGACCGTAGCCAGGATTTTTTCGGGGGGGGGGGGGGGGGGGGCTGTCATTTGAAGGAAATATCCAAATTTAATTTTTATGAATCTGATGTTCAAATACAAGAAGTTAAAAATAATAACTAGTGGAATCAAGAGGGGAGTACAGCATTCAGTCCCGTATCTCTCAAGATTCTCAATACCGCACTAGGATCTATGCACTAGGTACATGCCTAGCCATTTTAGTTTATTTTTTTTCAACCAATGCTCTGTAATTTTCTAGAGAACATGTTCTGTTTAAAAATTTGAGCATTAATTTTGAGTAAATAGAGCGATTTTTACAGAAACTTCTCAGAAGTACATCTTCAGAGCTTCAGCACTAATAGATAGCACTAATTTAATTATGATACAATATATAATAATTTAGAATATTCCCACCATTTTTGTTCCATCACGGCAATTTCACCGGAATTTGAGCAGAAAATCTGTTTAGGTCAATAATCTTTAAATCGTGGTTCAAATATTTAATATATCAATAAGTTATTTAATTTATGATATCAATTAATTTCCAATAGATTTATTTTTGTGTTGAAATATTTAACAGCAGGTGGCATTTAACTTAAAAAATTTTTTTTTATTCTATTTTCTTAATGCATCAATTCCATTTAAAAAAAATGTTTTACTTTCACGCTAATTCTTTCAAAATACTATCAAATCATGACCACTCCCAACATAAACACAGCCGCTTTGATATCACATAGTCAACGGACGCAGAACAACCTGGCATGCGATACAAATTGCCAAAGCAGCAATATGTTACAAATTATAATTCAAAACGAATGATGGAGCACAACAAAATTAAGAGAATCAAATACTCCTTTGAAATTTATAGCCGAGTTTGACGATTATGAATGAAAAATATAGCAGAGAGTAAAAAAATATAATCGCATGGGAGAAATTTTGTTTATGTGAATAATTACTCAGTGATATCTTTTCTAAAACTCATAGAAAAATGTTAAAATGCATTTGCTATTTTCAAATAATTTCTTCACGTAAACAAAATTCAGCTGTTTTCCCACAGTACTACAAACGCATGCGCTGGTAAATGTTTTTTTATTCTCAGATTTTCAATATCTACAGTATTAAATGTTTATATTGCTTATTTGAAGTCTTTTTTACTTACATATATGTTGTATTTTATATAATAGTGTATAGTATTATTATATATATAATGATTACAATCACATTTTCATGTGAGTCTTGCGAACTGTGTACATCTCTCTCTTGAGGGGTTAAGCATAAAGTAGAAGGTAAGTACTTACATTTATAAGACAAATGCTAGGGGCGCTGTACACCAAAAAAAAAAAGGTTTTCTATGACCACGGGCTACAATTGTTCTCTACACCTTAGAGACAAACTTAACTTTCTTAATGTAATACTGTCGTTATAAACCCCAACGAAATTTTAGTCTATTTTAAGTTTTTTTTTTACATATTCAGACGTTGTTAAGATTCTGGAATCTACTTTTCGAGTGTTCTAAACCTGGTAGATTTTCCCAGTATAACTTCCTTTGCTGTTCTTAATTTTCCCTAATAAATAGTGACAAGATTAATTTACTCATCCCGTAGAACGGTTCTAGTCCCACGAAAGCAAAGAGTGATAGTTTATCAGCTCAGCAACTTCATTTTCTTCGAACCCAAAACTCACAAAATCCAAACCCGATTATTCTCGCCCAGCGTATTTAGGAAAATTTTACTTATGAGAAATTTTATTAACGTTCACTCCTGGTTTCTTTTTTTTGAACATTAAACCGTTTTGTTTGTAAAAGTTTTGATTTGATTTGAAGTTCTTTTTTTGTTTCTTTATTTTTTCTAACTTTCTGTAGCTCACAAAGTTTACTTAGTTACAATGTTGTTTATAGTCTTATTGTTTTTGTTTAATGTTTTTTGCGATATTTTTAAGAACTGTGTATAAAATTGTTTCAACTAGGATTTTTATTATTTTACATTAAGGAGGCAAGTCCGCTTAGAAATTTGCAAAAAATTGCAGTATTGTTTTGCAGATATTCTTTGCACTTTAAACGCATTTTTTCCAACTAAGCGTCGAGAAAACCTAGTCGATCTTGCTGAAATTTGTTACACATATTTAAGTTTCAATATACTGGAGGATGAGTGAGCGATTTTATTCACTGATACTTACATCAATAAAAAAGTTTACTTCAAGTTTAGTTTTTTTTTTTTTAGCAACATCTTGTTTTTAAGTTTTGAAAGCCGCCATTTTGTTTATTTAATATTTTCCAAATCAACTCGTTTGTTGTTCGCAGAAATTAATTTATTCGAAAAAGTTTTTAAATACTCAAATTTAAGTAAATTATATTTGCCTACGTTTTTTAAAATAAACACAGAGGGATTATTTTTGAAAAACCTTTTTTTTTTGTCATCTCTCCTTAAAGAAAAATAAAGAAAAAGAAAAAAATATTTAAAGCAGACACCAACAACATGATTTTTTGATGAAACCAAGTGTAAAAATTCACTGCATATAATAAATTTCAAAAACTTTTTTTAATGTTGTGCTGAAAACTATTTTCTATGCTTTTTAGAAAATACAGGAAAAATTTAATTTTCAAGAAAAAACAAAAGTAACTGATAATTTTTCCAATAAATGTTGCAACAACATACACAAGCAGAAATAAAATGTTTGCATCAAATTCACAGCATTCTGGAAGAGAATAAAAAAAATAGGAAAAAAGAAGTGAATGATGCCGCTGAGACCCATTTTTCAAGTTGATTATTGTTGTTGTTGTTGTTGTTACTACTTTCTGCTGACCCATGTTTAATACTTTTTTGTTGTCGTTAAAGCGCACACATGGCAACTTTGTCTCTTTTTTGTTATAGTACACCTAGTGCAATGAAATAAAAATGGAAAAAAGTTTTCTACATTGTCATCTTGTTATCGTTTGCTGTTTTTGTGTTTTTCGCTTTCTAACTAGGAAAGGAAAACAAAAACTGTTACAGAAACAGAAACTTGGCAGCTGCAGATTTAGTTAGTAGTTAGAGTTTTCTAACAGTTATCTCTATAATTTTTTTATTATGCCATAAAAATTTAAGAATTTTGCTCACCACTAAGTATAGAATAGCTTCAGGAATTTACCTTTTATTCGTATTCCTAACAATCTCCACTATTTTTTTTTTAAACAATTATAATATCACAGAATCACAAATACTTTTTTTTTTAAGTTTTCAAAACTGCAAATCGCGTGTGCTAGGGGGCAATATATTATCTGTTTAATGCATTTCAATTAAATAATTATCTCACAAGCATACAACCAATGCCCTCTAGCGGTTGCATATCACAATGGTCACTAGCGCACCCAGAGAATTTCTAAGAGGGACGCTTTTAATTTTTTTCCCTTATGGCCATGATGGGGATGAGAGGGAAATAAAAGACCTGAGCTTTTGGAAAAAAGTCAAAAATATTTTTTTTTGATTTTGGAAAAAATCGGTCAAATTTGGGAGATTTGAATATTGAAGAAAAATCTGTCGGAAACGTGTTAAACAAAATTTTCCAAATCTAATAGGTGATTAGGTGATCTGAAGCAGGGGCTGTCTGACCTCCACCAACTTGGCGAGGACTAAACTTTGTGCAAGTATGTATGTTTATCTCTTTCACACATTTTTAATACAAATTCGTGTGTACATATATCGTTATTGTTTTACCATAATTTATTTAATAAATATTTCTAGATTTTTTTCGTGAACTCATCGCGTAGTGTTGCATTGCGGTTTTTATGTTGAGGTTTTCAACAATTAAGTATGTTCAGCAAAGTGCCAATTGATGTTTTTGTCGTTATGGCCAAGGCTTAATTGTATATTATGGAATACAATTATTTATTATATTTTTGTTTTGGTTTATGCACTGTTATTACAATGGGTGGCAACAGCTGCAAGTGAAATTTAATAATAAGCTGTTGATTTTATGTTTATTGTTGGTATTAAGTACATATATAAATAAACAAATAAATTAATAATAATATAAATTAAATAATTAAAATGACTCATGTATAATATAAAGTATAAAATTATGGATGTGTAATTGCATATTGCACAAATATACTTCAGATTTAATTTTTGTATCTGTCCCAAAGGTAGTCTACAAAGCGGAATGTCGACAACACTGATGTGGAGTATATGTACATAGTAGTAGTAGTCCACACTACTCAAAAAATTAGCTAAAACTGGGTTAACATTTCAGGGTTATGCTAATCAAATTATTATAATCAGGAATTAACCTATGCGATTATAATGGGCCTAAATATAACCAAAAGATATTGCGATAGAGTGCGACTGAATATCAACCTAGCAAAACCCATTATCGTACTATTTACAAGGAAATAGCAGCTTATATAAGTATCTTAAACCCATTAGAATAAATGAGATGGAGTTAGAATTCTAGAGAGAAGTAACATTTTTGGGATTTACATTAAACCAAAAACTTCTCTAGATAATAAAAAAATAAAATAAAAAATAAAAATCTATAACCGATAGATTGACCGCATGAAAAAGTCGGACTGCACTCCAAAAATACTGTGATCGATTCAAACGATGATAGTACGTCCTATGATTACTTATGTATAGTTCGGTAGTCTGGGCGGAAAGAATAATTTTGAGAGACAACATCTTGAATTTGCAATACAGAGGACAACAATTTAAGTGTAGTTTTGTAAAATAATATAACACTGCAGAAGAAAATAGACCAGGATGAAGGAATCAGAGTAGATTAACTTTAAAAGGAAGTGCTCAGAAAAACAGAGCACTTCCCTCTGGCCAAAAAATTTGTCAATTACCATGTCCCTATAGATTATGAAATTCTTCACAACCGCGAAACAGAATTTCCTAAAAATCTATCCATTCTGCAGTCACACAGTATTCTTGATGAACCTTACAAGGTTATTTCTGCAAACAGTTTGAATTTTTAGAAGCAAAGTTGACGGATCTAGAGCTTGTGGCATTCGCAGAGGAGGTAGTGGATGTTCTCATTTTCTTTTTTAACATCACAGCTTCGGCAGTAGTTTGATGCTGCGACGCCAATCTCCAAGCCCATTGCGCCATTAGCAAAAAACCTTTGAGTACTCCGACAAGAACTAGAACTTATTTTCTCTCTAAACTGAGGAAGTTCTGAGTTTTTTTCTTATCAAAAGAAGATCATAAACGTCGGATTATCTTACAGTCGTTTCGAGCTTATCAGGGGATTTGTAATACGTAATTGATAGACGTGCCCACTTTAATCTGAAGCGTGGTTACCAAAATGAACATTATATGATCTATAAATTTCACGGGGGAAACTTCTAAACTCGGCCAGTGTAATTGGGTTTGCATTCTGTGGGTTCTGGTGCATTTTGGAATTGAAGAGAATAAAGATCAACATGTCCTTTCGTGACTCTAGAACCATTCTGCAGGATGAGAAAATCAACTTTCTCCCTATTTATTAGGAAAAAGTAAGAGCAGAAAATGGAGTTATAATGGGTGCATGTGCTAGCGATAGGAATAGATAACCTAAAACGCTTTGAAGAATGTATGAGAAGGGATAATCTAAGAATCAGAAGAGGACTTCTAACAAGACATTATAGGTAAGAGTGGTTCGTTTTTCAAGAAAAAATACAAATTTTTTTTCTATAGAATTTGTATCGCTTCTTTCCCACACAATGTGAATTTTTTTTGGAATAAAATAGGAAAAAAAATTTTAACGAAAAACGTCTCCTATTTTCCCATTTTTCTCAAATATCTGACGTGTTAAGAAAAATTCTATTTTCGGTTTTGCTGTTTAACCCTAGAAGGGTAATCATATTTTACATAGGTTGCATGTAATCTTCGTCGAATTGACAAAGTCTTATTTACCTCTAATTTTTTAGAAGAATATATAGCATACAAATTCTACCCGCATTTCCTAATCATATTTAGAACCTTTTTTTAAAGTAACAGGCCCCATTTATATTCTTAAAAATTATTTATTAATTTTTGAGCAAATTGTCTTCCCAGGATTAAATTTTTTATCACTGAAAGATTAAAACTTTTCAATCAGCTTGAAATATTTTAGTTTAGATGATAAAAATATGTTTTTTTGTCTTTGTTGTTGCTTGAAAATCCATTCAAATTTTTTCTTTCGGTTTTTAAGTAATGTATACTTACCCTACATCTGAACTGTTCTGTTCTTTTTTTTTTGTAATCTCATTCATATCTGCCAGCACTTAATCAGTACAACAGCAGTTTTTACTACACTCAAAATAACCTAACATCAAAGTTGACAAAGTGCAAGCTCAAATTAACCTTAAAATATGTAACCCTTTTCAAAATATTTAAATATGTTGTATACCTAAACCTACAGATTTATAAAGGCTCTTTTAAAATTCATAAGGATACTCAACTTTCAAACTTGACATGGCATATAATAGAAATGTTCATTGAAGAAATATTGTCATATGCAATATTTAGAAAAAAGCCTATAAAAATCATATAAAATATATTTACATATATATGTAGTTACATGGAAGTAAGTGTCTATGAAGAATAACACTTTTTTTTTGGTTACTACATAGTAAAAAGTAATACACTAAATATTTATTAAAAGGTAAAATGAAAATAAAGCCAACCAAAGTAAATTGTGAGAAAATATTTCTGAAGTTAAGCCAAGAAAATAATGCGGAAAGAAAAAAAAAAAACAGAAAACCAAAATATGAAAGATCTCTTTCTTCCTGATTTAATTAAATTTTCATAACGTCTGAATGTATATAATACACAAAAAAGATTTTGTGTTTATTTAATACATTTTCTATGCATGTTTTTCTCATGAAAAAGAAAGGTTCAAATTAATGAAACCCACACACCTTGCACAGCAGGTGATAATATTTCTAAATATATTTTTCTCTGAATGAATGTAGAAAATTAGTTAGACATTTTGTTTATCAAAATATAATTAAAACATTCTTTTGCTTTGATTAATTTGAGAACATTGGTGTGGTCTTTGATTTGATGCCTTCAATATTTCTTATTCTACTTCAAGCGAAATGCATGAAAGTCGTTATTATTTTTGATGCTTATAATTTTCATCTAAACTAATCATAATAATACTAAAACAGTTTGCTGTTATTTCAAGTTTCAACTAAGATAATTGAATCACAAGCAATATTGAATGACTTTTCGTTTCTATTATGTCTTCATCAACGTAGTGAAAATCAAGATTTTTGTTTTTCATTTTCTTAGCAGATTATCTTTTAAGAGCATTTCGCATTATGTTTAACTAAGACTAAAGTTGACGTTGTTTCAACGGTGTTTGAAATCGTTATATATTTTTTTTCAGCCCAAGGTACAGACTGTGGGATTAATAATGGAATAAAATATCTGCCAAATGATCGGCTTAGCATCTCTTACAGATGGTCGTTGCTGGTACATTAGCGTAGACTTTATCCTTAACATAGTCCGAAAGGAGCTTAAATGTGTTAAGTCACACGGTCTAGGCGATAAATTGAAGTCTCCATATCGACAAATCACGTGACTAAGAAACTTTTCGTGCAATAATCCGTTTTTTTATGACTTTTGTAACATATGCTCACATATTGTTGGGAATAAAGGTTACCTGCATCCAAGGTATCCACTTTAGTTCAAAACAAGTTAGTCACCTTATAGCATCATTCACTGAAACGGTTGCAGCTGCTAATTAAAAAAAAAGCAACACAATAAACTGTAACTCGTTGTGAATGGAAAGTTTGCTCTACAATTTCTTTTGAGTTTTTAAAGCCAAATACACCAGTTTTGTTTATTTACGTAGCCAATACTCATTCAACAAACGTGCGACGTTGTCCATGGTCTAGAAGCTTAAATTTTTGTGTCAACTGGTCTTTGTAAGCCTATAACCCCAGATTTTTATGCAAAATACGATGAATAATCTCTCCGTATTGAAATACGCGGGTCTTCGGCAACACTTTCAGCTGCATTAATAATACACTCAGTTGAACTGGTTTGTTGACATCCGACCAAGGCCATCAAATTCATTGATTAAATTTACAATTGTTAGCCAAGAAGGCACATCATTTCGACCGAACGCAGTACCTACTTTATAAACTGTCTCCGGGAAATGTTAACCATTTTTGTAGTAAAATGTGTCAAAACGCCAATGCTCACAAAATCATTTTTTTTTATAAAAATGTATTACACATCGTCAAAACTATCATCACAGTACTTTTTTCATAGGACTTACTTTCACCATGTGAGCATGATCAAAATATTTCAAATATATCAAGGTAACATTTTTTTGTCGTATTCTGTTGCGAGCTGCTAGTTTACTTCGCTAACGAACATTTTCACCACAACGTTTTTAGTGATTAGAACACCAATTTTTCTTTCGAGCAATTATTTGTTTTTCCTTTTTTTGTGAAGATATTTTCGGAAGTAGCCACATCAAGACAGCAACTGAGTCAGGTAGTTTTTTATTTCTCTAACTTGCCCATTTAATCATATCGTCATGCTCAAAGTTAATTTGGCACTTCATTCTCCATGCGTTTCGTCCCATCATTCTTGGAAAACGCTGATCGCCTGCTGTCTCGCTTCTACTGTTGTTTTCAAAGTGGAATCGTTCGTCATCGTTTTCAGTAGCCATGGTTTCTTCCGTTCCTGGTGAGTAGATCCACCGAAATTATTGTGGTAACCTTCGTTTGTTTGTCATCCTGTTGGTTCTTCTGAAGTCAGTTTTTGGGTAGCCAATTGGAGCCCGTGCGAGTCTATCCATGGCTGCGTGCTTATCATCACTTGATTTGGTTTTCGTCGCGCCCATTCAGAATTTCGTGCAACATTGTGAACCACAGGATCTTGTTATTAATAACATTTAGAAGTCTGTCCCCTGCGCAGCATCTGCAATAATCAGTTTTTTAATCTACTTTGTTTAGCCTGCCTAGTTGTTGCATAAATGAGTTTTCGATCTCCTAGATAGATTTTCATCATTGCTATTATATAGGCTAGTACTCGAAGTGGCTGCCCAAAGCCTCTAATCACTGTCGAAAACAGAAGTAGTAGCTAAGTCATATGTTCAAAGATTTGAAATATTGGGATAGAGCCTCTATGCTCTATGCTCTGGACATAGTACACTACCTTGGAGTGGCTGTACAATATTTGTATCTCCTAGGGCTGTTCTTAGTACAGTATACACCCTGTGAACTTGCTCACTTATTGCACAGTTCTTCATTAATTCAAATTGATGATCAGCTGGGATCAGGTTTCATTTCTGAACTATGCTTAGTAGTAGGAATTTTTTGAAGAATTTCGATATTATTGGTAATATATTGATGGGTTTGTAGGATGTAACTTTGAGCTTTCCTGGTTTCACTTTTCATTTCTATGAGAAATATTTGAGTCTTAAGATGGCATTAAACATGTCGCTCATTTACTAAAAGATTGCCATAAGTCAAAAAAAACTATTTTTGAGTTAATGATGCAGAATTATTCATTATGTCACGCTTCATATTGTGTAAAAATTTCATAATAATATCTTGTATACTCAACGCGTGAGAACTATAAGATTTCTTCTTTTTTCTGCAAAGTGGGAGTCATTGAAAACTTTAAACGCTTTTTCTGCAAAATCGCGTTTTTTGAGTTATGACAGTCTTTTACTAAATGAGCGATGTGTGTGATATATTTATAACCAGGTAGCTCTTTTAGTATTTTATTAGTTTTGAGATGATAATCAAGTGGTTTTTAGTATTTATAACTTTAACATAATTTTTGAAGAAACCATGATGATTCTACAAAAATTAATGTTAAACTCCAGTTGTGATTTGGTATTTTTAATATAACAGTGATAAATTTGATAAATGCATTTTCACAATAGCATATAGGGTCCTATCTGTTACGATATAATTTCTTCCTCTTATTTTTCGTTCTTCTTGGTTTGGCTCTTTACGTCTGCCATTGTCAAGTAATTCTGTACTGGACTCTATTTTTGCCGTATAATTATTGAATCATCTGTTCTCAGAAATCTATCAAAATATTTTTAAGTCCATTAGTTTCAAGTTCAGATTCAGTTTCTTTCATCACATATTTATTTTACAAACATTCGATGTTCTCACTCAACTTACACTAAGCTTATCATAAGCAATTCACATTGCTTGTTCTAAAAATTTGAATGGATTCATAGGTTTCGACTCAATAATGTGATATTTGGTAACATTTACTAAACCAAAAAAAAAAAAAAAACACATTTTTTAATTAAGTTATTTATAAATAATAAAATTTTATTTTGAAAATTAATTGAAATTAATTGCATATGCTGAAAAAAGTTTCGGCTTGATTGCAGTTAAAATAAATTTTAAAATTTAACTAAGAGCACATAGTGAACAAACATTTACCTAACCATAATCTTCTTCTTCTTCTTTAAAAGTATAGCATGACAGTATTCAAATACTTCAATAGATATTCATGTGTGTGTGTGTATATATATGCAACTATGCATAAGTATTTTCAAAGGAATGCTTTTAAAACAATATTCATGTACCTAAAATCCGATATTTCAGCAAAATTTGTTTGCTTAAAAGTACTACCTAAAAGGATATTCTACTAGACTACTGCAAAAATCTTCAGAATGCAACAATCTGTATGCATACAGTGTACAATCCACTTATAAGTGCTTTAATCCAATAACTAAAATCCACATACACAGATACTTATAGGTACATATGTATGTAAGGATATTGGTATCCTTTGAAGAAAATTGGTAGAAAAAACTAAAAACGGAAAATTTGTTGCCGTTGTAATTCTACAAAAAAATTTAAGCGAACATGGAATACACACTATGCTACCCATTTTGCTGCTATATATTTGCTGAACTTTTTACACTTTCTCGGTTGCGATACGTACTCATAAATTTGTGGCGCCTTGCTTAAGGCAATACTCTTGTAATATTTTGCTACATATGTAGTTATGCATGAATATTTGCTATACTGTATTTTCTCTTGTTCGTCTCGTATGGGTAGGATAGCCAGACGTACTGATTTTATCAGTACATGTCTTGATTATTTTTTTAAATACTGATTCAGTACGAAAATGCACTGATTTTTGTATTTTGTACTGATTTTGTACTGATTTTTTCAAATTAGCATCTTAAGAATTTTTGTGCTTAACCTGAATGGCCTTAAAATCGTTTTTGCAGACTGTCTCACCCTGTTTGTTTCTTTTTCTGATTGTTCACAAAATAAAATATAAAACACGTTGCTGCTGTCGCGGGGAGAAAACGTGGGTTTTTAAATGATCGAAGGAAATTGATTTTTAATTGAATTTTAATTGAAACGAAGAAAAAAAAAATGTAAAAGGAACACACAAAATTGAAGAAAAAGTTCAGGACGTTTATATCACTATATAACATTTAAACTACTAGATAATTAAAGCATTAAAAACTGTACTGATTTCCAACGTCTAATGTACTGATTTCGCGGTTCGAAAATCTGGCTACCCTACGTATGGGGGATAGGGAGAATATTGGTTTTTGCTTCGTTGGTCATGCATTTGCATTTTAAGTGCTAATCATTTTAGGGTACTACATTCGTATATAGTGTGATTATCGTTTGTGTTTTTTTTTAACTAACAAACTTTTTCAATATTAATTTTTGCAGTGGCAATGGTAGGGAGTGACATGTGTAAAGAAGTTTGCTTTTATAACTAAAGGTCAAATATACAAATATTCGAGTATTTGTTGCTGCTAAACTACGTTGATGACAACTTATCCCTGACTTAAGCGCCACTCGTACTATGTGCTATTAAATTTTCAATTTTAAAGATTTATGATTTATAGCGTGCTGCAGTATTATGAATTCATTTTCATTGTCAGCTGAAAAATATTCAAACAATTTATAACTTCCGGTATTTTTGTTTGTTTGTTTGTCTTGTTCTTAGTTCTTGGTTGCATGTGCAGTTTTAAGATTTATTTTTATTTTGGTTATTTCTGATGTAAATTTTTAGATTATTAGTTTTTTTCTGATTGGAATATATATGTTGTATTTTTGAAGGTCTCTGAAAGTTACTAAAGTTTTTCATGTACATTATCAAAAAAAATGGAGTTTATGAATCGAATGGAAATGGATTGAGTTCAAATACTGACTCGCAATGTCTAACCTTAGATAATCCCGTGCTTCAGAGAAAAGATAAATGTTCACAACTCCCGAGGGAAAACTAAATATCCTGCAAGCTAAAGTCCTCAGAAGAATTCTGAATCCCATTCAATAAAACATAATACCAAGAACAATATTTGACATCAATTCTGGAGGCATGAATAAACATGGTTGACTTCGGTAGCCTAGTGAATGCTAGACTGGTTCGATTATTGCCCGATGTTGAAAACATTCATAATTCATTTTTATGAAACTGATGTTTAAATACAATAAATTATATCCGATGATGTGTTTCAGAACGACAACTTTGTTATGAAGAAAAACCTTTTTAATTAAAGAATTAACGTGCTGCAACCTTAAACGATATTAAAAACCAAAAAAAAATAATAATAATAATTTCGAGGTGTTTGTTGTAATTGCTTAAAGAAACTGATATCATGAATTTCCCATGAAATATGGTATCGCAAGTGTTACAAAATTCCCCACCGTTTAAGAATCAACATAATCCCAAAGCAAAAACTTTTGTACATATTCCTGAGTAACTGTTTATATTTCTTATTATTATTGACACAAGCGCCACATGCATACGCAACTTGCATCAACTGTTTATTTAGTGTGTTTATATTTTTCCTCCCATTTCAATTTAAAATTTTTGCCATAAGGCAACCCAATTTACTGTAGACGACGTGTGTGCGTGCGTGTGTATGTGCGTGCGTGCATGTGCTCCACATATGCACATATGTATGTATAAGGATTGCACAACTAAAAATCGTTGTTGTTATTGTTGTCCCCTTTGCCCAGCACAATTTAGCACAGAATTTTACACTGCATTTAAAATCGCTATCTGGCGCTTGTGTGTGTCTTTCTTTTTATTATTAATATTTGCTGTTTTTGTCTCTCTGCGGAGCGTGTTAGTGTGTAAATATTTTGTCGCATAACTTTTCGTACGTGCTTCTTTTTTTTTTGCTTTCTATGCCATAGCTGAACTGAAAAGTTGTGTGCTTCTGTGGGGGAAAATTTTTAAAAGAAATATCTCGAAATAAGTAAAAACAATAAGCCTCGAGAGGAAAATGTAGTGTAGTTCTACATAATACACAGTGTATACAACATAGTGTATTTGTTTGGTAGATATATTCGAAGACATGCTTAAAATTATGTATGTATGTGAGTATATTAAAGTTAGATTCTAAACCAGAGGAAAATCTGGTATAAAAAGAGCTTCCTTTCTTGCTATTTCAAGTTGAAAAATTTGATCAGGGACTTACGGACAGTCCCACTTTTTTTTTTAAAGTGATTTTTTTTTCTTCAGTAGGTAAGGAACTTTCTATCTGGTAGCTTTATGAAGCTTTTTTCTGTATTTATTTATTATTAATACAAGCCTTTATATTTTTTAGTCTGAAGCCCTCAAAACTGCATCTGTGAATCAAAGAATGGGTTAAGTGTTAGAATTCAGTCAAATGCAGTACTTTGCGCTTTCTTCTACCTGTTCTTCTTCGCCTTTTCTTTATTGATTTGACGACACTAGTTGTGTCTTGACCTTCTGCAACTCCATAATTATTGCTTGATTTTTATTTTCTCAATCTGGTATAAAAATTATTGCTTGATTTTTATGTAAAAAATTTATTGCCGTAGTCACAATATTTGGAAAAAAAAAATTAAACTCAATCATTAATTTTTTTTCTGGGTAAGAAAATAAAGCTCAATTAATAACACTATACAGCACTGTTTTTTACCCATCTCCAAAGTGGATATTTCTCAATATTTTTGGGACCGCTGAATCCGAATCTGTTTTGTCGTAGCAACTCAGATTTTCGAGATATGGCCAATTTTTTGATTTTCCAGACATGGGTTGCCATTTTTATAAAAATTACCATTTTTCGAAATGAAAAGTAGAGCATCTATATCTTTTCAAAAAGGCAATTAAATTATCTTTTATTTTGAGAGTTCATTTGATTCTCTGTTTCATTTCTGTCAAAAGTTATAGAGATTCGAAGTTGAAATTCTCACCAAAAAAACGCCTTTTTTGCGAATTATCTATTTTTTGCCATTTTTAAGAGCTGAAAAGGAATTATCACATTTTTTATGAATTTTTTTTCGATAACGGGAATTCTTGCGCAAAATTAAAGTGCTCAGCGATGGATTTCCGAACTCTAGTTTCAAAAAAATATTGAAAACCATCCACTACGGAGATGGGTATTGCAATTTTTTTCATTTTGTTGTATAGTGTAATTTGTATTACTGAGCAAAAAAATTAAACTTAAACAATCATTTCTATTCTCAAGAAAAAAATCTGACTTTTATAACAAATAATTTCTTCTCTGCCACCAAATATGAAATATTTAAAATTAGTATTATTGTAGGACAACCTTATTTCCCGGATATATCCAAACAAACTACTAATACGTGAAGAAGAATAAGATGGAATCTTGACCACATACAAATCCAGTGGCTTTGCTGGTTGTGCTAATGTAAGAAAATGCTACAGTTATTCGAATAACGGTGACACCGAAAAAAGGCGACCTAATCTACTGACTACTTTTGGCGTTAACAATATTTGTCAGTCAGAAAAATTGGGTTTCGCTGCCGAGAGTAATGTTTCATAATGGAAAAGTTTATTACTACCCAACAAACCAGACGAGCTCGTTACTAATTCGAAACGAATTCGTTGTAACAATAAAATGTTTCGAAAACGAATATCGTTAACGATTCATTGACGAATTCATTTTCTTGTGGAATTGCCTCTTCATTAATGAATTCGTTTTTGATTTCGATTATGAATTCATCCCGAACTTGAAAATTCCTTTGCAAAGGAGTATCATTAGCGAATCGTTCACGAAACTTTTTTTTTGTTTTTCTAATGAAATTATCTCTACTACCAAAAGTTATTTAATTAAAACATTTAACATTTTTTTAAACAAATTTTTATTCAATAATATTACCAAGAAACAAAAGGAACATGTATTTATGCTATTTCTTCCATAACTGGACCCAGAAATTGTTTGTTATACGTTAATTTGATTCTTGATTGTTGTTAAAAATATAAAAAATAAAGTTAGAATTCTGCAAATACAAATATAAATATTGGTTTATTTATTTACCTGATAGGCATTCAGATAAAGTATTTAGGATGTCTTGGTAATTCATGTTCTTATGAATAAATCTGAAAAAGATTATTGTTACGGAACAAATTTTTGGAAATACATTTTTATTTTTAATTTTTAATTCATTTCTACTTTTACTAAAACGAACTCGTTTCGAATGCTATAGCGAAGACTCGTTACCGAGTGTATGTTCGAATTTGTTTCGAATGTTAAAATTATGGCATTCATTTCAATGGTTTGCTGGGTATGCTCAAGGTATTAGAATTACTTATTAAACCGATTTAATATTTCTATGATTTTGAACTATCGATCGAGGTACTAGATTTCATCAATACAGCAATCGTACTGATCATATCGTTCAGTTACTAAAAGACTGTTATAACTCCAAAAACGCGATTTTGCAGAAAACGCGTTTAAAGTTTTCAATTGACTCCCACTTTGCAGAAAAAAGAAGAAATCTTTTAATTTTCACGCGCAGAGTATACAAGATATCAATATGAAATTTTTACACAATATGAAGCGTGACATAATGAATAATTCTGCACCATTAACTCAGAAATCATGTTTTTTGACTTATGACAGTCTTTTAGTAAATGAGCGATATGGAGAATAAATC